>JACVVK020000438.1:222500-350000 GCA_018292915.2 Batillaria attramentaria
AAACATGGTGTCATAGTTTACCTCCTGTCACATTTAGAGTGTAATCATGGTGTCATAGTTTATCTCCATATAGTTAGTGTGTAAACATGGTGTCATAGTTTACCTCCGCATCACAAACGTCAGTCAACACACCTTGACCTAGATACATGAAATACAGGTCTACAAGCACAAGCACATAAGAAAAGTAGATTTGCTGAGGGTAGTACATCATACAAACCTGATCATGGACTGTAAGCCTACCACTGTGAATGAATCTACACATCATACCTGTAACATTCTGTCCCTCATGGACTGCTGTCAACATAAACTCACTACCCACTCTCTCCTGTCAACATAAACACACTCTTTCCTGTCCCACAGTCCAAGTATACAATGAATGTCACCTATAGGATTGTATGTTGTCTACCTATATTGTGATGTTTACCTCGTTTACCTGAAGGCCAGACGTCACAGCTAATGCTGCTAACCTCCCCTGTCAATGGAATTTCATGTTGGAATGTGCCGGAAGCCGAAGGCTGAAATACCAGCTGTGCTACAGAAGGTAAAACGGTTTTCTTGTCACTGGTACAGGTCGCTGCACTGTGTAAAGATGGGTCCGCACCTCCCGTTCCCAAGCTGCAAGGCCCGCTACTCTCACAAAACTCAACAAGTTTCTGCCAAACCTCTTTTGAATCCAAGTGAGGCTGACCGAAGTCCACCAGAAGATTCTGACCTTCACCTTCCCTGCTTCCCGGTGTCTCTCGTGACAACATGGGTGAGACCCAGTCTAGACTGGGCCAGTCCTCCACAGGATCATTAGGGTCGTTATCAAAACATGCTGTCCCTGTCACTGGTGCTACTTGTAAACATGCTGTCCCTGTCACTGGTGCTACTTGTACTTCTGCTGGGTTGACACCCAATCTGCTCTCATGAGTTACCTTTCTCTCTGACTTTGTCCAGTTGATATGTGACACACCAGACCCGTTCCCATGTTGCTGTAGTTGTGACACACCAGACCCATTCCCTTGTTGCTGTAGTTGTGACACACCAGACCCATTCCCTTGTTGCTGTAGTTGTGACACACCAGACCCGTTCCCATGTTGCTGTAGTTGTGACACACCAGACCCATTCCCATGTTGCTGTAGTTGTGACACACCAGACCCGTTCCCATGTTGCTGTAGTTGTGACACACCCATTTGATAATGTTGACCATGGAGATTTGCAATCTGGTCTGTGCAAAGCCATGACGCCAGTACACTTGGATGGTTGCATGACTGGTCTGGCACTCTCCAGTCTGTCTGTGCTACATGTTGCAGCATGCGGTGCTCATGTAACATGGTCGAGTCTGTGGGTTCACGCACTGTGTCCTGAACTTGCATTGTCCGTTCACGTTGTCCCGTGTCAAGCACAACTTGCTTCTGTAACACACCGCGGTCAACCTCCACAGTTATCGTGTCACCAACCTGTCGTGAGCGCCTGGTGGAGGAAGCAACAGGTAGAGTGCCTGTAACAGCTGAACGATCACTGCGGTGCGGCACGCTGGTCTGTGAGTCACGGTGACTGCCGCCTCCTCGTCTTTCCTTTCTGGAGAGTCTTGCATCAAAGTAATGTGGAAAATCCAAATCAGACGTTCTCTGTGAGGGTCTGTTGTCAAAATTAGGGGAACCCCAAGTGGATTTTCTAGAATGACTATTTTCAGGCCTACTTTCGCTTCTGCGGGCCGCAGTTGATCTCGGCGTGTACTTGTGGGTTGTCACCGGCTGACTGTACAGTTTTCTCTCGCACCTACCATCTCTTGAAAAACGGGGAGCCGAAAAGTCATCACCGCCCGAAACATCGCTCATATCATCGATGTAAACATCCACACTGTCTCCAAAATCTGCACTGAACGCCATAATGCACAAATTCCACGTCACTCACACACAAAGGCGCGTGCCCCAAATGAGAGCGCGAGCTTTTTGTTTACATTGTTTAGTCAAACAGGCCGACACACTTCTCTCCACTGGCGATAGGTCACTTGTACAGACGTCCAGTACATCGTCATAAACGGTGAAATAATTACAGGGTGGAAGCAAAGTCTAGTCGTTCATATGATCGACTGAATGTCAAGGTCAGATATCAAATACTACTTCCGCCCAGCCGGTGCAACACTATCCGATCAGAGAAAAAAAAATTGGGACAGTTTTCTGAACTGTTGGTACTTGGTGAAATAATCGTTTACCACGCCACGTTTACTTAGAGAGATTGTGCAAACAAAGATGGCGTGCATGCTGGCTGAGGGGATTCCCCGGTCCCGACTTCACTTAGTGTAGTGACCTGACCCGGGTGAAAGTGTAAGCAATGACGCGGCCACCATTTGTGGGTCATCGCCTCAACTTGACGGGGAACTCATGAAAGGAGCGATCCAGAAATGAGAATCCTAATCTCGGACGATGAATAAAACGCCCAAAATTTACAAAGAACGTGAATAAGTTTTGATATTTCAAACGTTACACGCTATCTTGGGAGCCTGCAACCGCATCCATCAGTCAGCCAAGCGAATTCAGACGCTCATTAGTAGTGAACTTACTACTCACTTATTTACTGAATCAAAGCCGCCGGTTTGTCACTGAGTTTCCAAACAGCCACTGACTGAACTGACGATATTTTCACACACTGAGACCAGTGAGTCGTTTATCACTGACTGAGCTACCTGCCTGAGCCGGCCCGGCACTGACTCTGATACCCGGCGACCTTCCGTTTACACCGCAGTAATTAACCGGCTTTTTTTTTAAATGGCGAAACTGATTTTCACTGATGCCAGCGTTGACTGGCTGGGCTAGGATTAGGGTTAGGGTTAGGTTCAAGTTGACTGAAGTGAAGTGGGCCGGTTAGCACTGCCAGATTGACTCAACAGTGACTGGAGGCAGTAGTGTTGCAACTCAGTGATGTCGCGACTGACACCCGGCAATGCCGCGTCGTATGACTACTGATGCCGGACTGACTGGCGGCCGTACGGTGACTGAAGGGTCACGTACTGATTTGATCACTGACCGGTTTGGCCCCGTACCGGCGGGCCGGGCGGCCGCTACTGACTGTGACCGGCCACCACTACCAGTCACTCAGTGAGAACTCAGTCAGTACTGAAGTGATTCAGTGACTTCACAGACTTGACTGATACAACGGACAATGACTGAATAGCGGACCGAACCGGCCGAGGCTGTGCGGCCACTCCACACTGACACTGACAACGGCCTAGAACACTGATACCAAACACTACACCCGTATATCATAATGCAACATCAGTTAAACCTCGGTCACAACCGGCCGCACGATTTTTTTTATGCTTGCGATCTCGACGAAATGTCTGCGGCCTGCGGCTTCTACGATCTGAAAAAAATAAAAAAAATAAAGGTTGCAAATCGTGCGTACGATATACGTGCGATGGCGTACGTTCCCCGCAAGTCTCGCACGGGTAACGTCTTGCGATTTCAGTTGGTCAAAAATCGTACGACGGCCGTACGGATCGTACGTTGTCCTCGCAGTTATCGTACGGAGGTCGTACGTCTTCGTACGACGTTCGTGCGATGTTGACGATGTTTTCACGGGCTGTACGAGTGTCGTGCGTGCGCCGTACGGCTATCGTAAGTGCTCTGTACGCGTGGCACGGTGTGCGTCGGTTGTTCGACGGCCATGGCCGACGCGCGTTTTTCATGCATATAGGGACCAGCCTACATATATACATGTAGTTTGTTTACGGAAAGAAGACATCAGAGGATTTGGATATTATTAACAGAGAGTTTGACAAATCTATGGACACGTACACAACTTGACAGACACTGACACAGCACTGCAACACTTCTACATTGCACACCAACATCCCCCGGGCCCGCACCTGGTCTTGCGTCAGCCTTGCGGAGCACTCACGGAGCACGTGCGTGCATCGTGGGAACATCGTACATGTACTACCGACTTGCGGTCTGTGATCACGTGCGGCCATCGTGCGGTCCTCGTGGGGAGCACGCAAGACAACCGTGCGGCCATCGTGACCTATTTTTCTCGCCCGGAGATGTCCAGGTCGTACGATGCACTTGCGGCAATCGTGCGTTGGCCGTACAGTGGCCGTGCGGCCAACGCAAGTGTGTAAAAAATCGCAGGTGATCGTCGAGTTTGTTGATCTTGTCGAAAACCGGCCGCAGCGCTCTGCGGCATCCTTGCGGCCTCGAAATTTCGCAGGACGCCCGTGCGCCGTTCGCAAGATTTGCCACGATTTTTGGCCGTAGACCCGCCGTAGGAGCCCGTACGGCCGGTTGTGACCGTAGCATTATCAGCACACATGTAAAGGTTGGGGTACGTGGTCAGTTTACTCGTCACAGTACCGGCTGATCATCATTGCTAGGTCAGTCACAGCCAGGTTCCGCGGGTATGAACTGACTCGAGTCGGGTGAGAGCTGAATAAGCAGTTCAGTGAGTGACCCGGCGGCAACACTGAGACTGACCAGGTCTTGATAATCAGTAATAATAATAATGTGTATTGCATAGGCGTAGGCCCAATTTCATGAATCCGGCGGCTCCGGAGTTCTCAAGTCAGTCATTCCGGCAGTTCCGAGACGAACTGCTGAATACAAATCATAGTAGAGCTCCCCGGCTTCTCACTTCTACTTGAGTCCAGGCTATACTGTATTGTTCAGTATTGGTCAGCCGGGTATATCATTCACAGTCTACCCGTGCCGCTGTAAACCGGTACACTTACACATGAATTACCGGGCTGAGCACTCACCCACTGACTCAGTTAAACCGCCACTCAGTGCCGGCCGCTTTTAGTACACACACACTGAGACGGACACTGTGACTGACCCAGACTCAGTGATACTCACCGGCACAGACCGGCAGGCAGCCAAACACACACACGACCGACACTGTGACACACACACAGACTATGCTACCTTACACAAGCAAACAGACCGTCACCAAACACCACTTTGTTCTCATTGCCAATCTGCCCAGGGAGACAACAGTGTGCTATTATGTGAGATAAGTTTTGAGGTTGCCTCCCTTGGATCAGAAGACGACGGTAGGCACCAGTCAACAGAAATCAACCGGGACGTTCACCGCAGGCTCCCTGTGTTGGTACAAACGTGGTCTCACCCTGTCACACACACACACACACACACACACACACACACACACACGCACACTGACACACACACAGACACCATACACACACACACACACACACACACACACACACACACACACTAAATAACAAACACTGTAACGCGCACGAAGGACTGACGCAGTTAGACTGGACTTGACTGAGCCGGGAGTCGGCGGTTTACTGATGGTACATGTATATACTAGTAGTTCATCCCACTTGACGCTGGTCAGTGCCTATAGTATTTTACAATGCCAAAAACGAATGACTGTCACTACGTCTGCATTCCATCACATGTCAAAATCTGACCCTACGTAACAATGAGAAAATGAGTATCAATATTAGGTAGGAACAAGGCCGGAACGTAAAAAAACAACAACAAAAAACAACAACAACACCTTTAAAAACAACAATTCAAACAACTAAAAACGAAACATTAAAACAAGAACAAAACCACAAGAAACTGTTCCATCTGTTACAGTGAAACTAATCAGTGAACATGATGTATGTGTACAATGGGATCAGTGAACATGATGTATGTGTACAATGGGATCAGTGAACATGATGTATGTGTACAATGGGATCAGTGAACATGATGTATGTGTACAATGGGATCAGTGAGCTGGAGATGAAGTAGAAGAGAGTGATCATGTTATCCACGCCAGTATCGACTATTTCAAGTGCTGTCTGAAGACTGATGATAATGGTGACGACTGATGATGCATATCATTGACGATGAGGAGAAGAAGAGAATTATCATATTACCAGTGTATCGACTAGTTCCAGGTAATGATGATGACACTATTGATGATGATGACAATGATGCAGGATTACGATGAGGAGGAGAGGAAGATAGTTATCGTGTTATGTATCGACTCAAGTAATTCCACGTCAGTGATGACACTACTGATGATAATGACAATGATGCAGGATTACGATAAGGAGGAAAGGAAGAGAGTTATCGTGTTATGTATCGACTAATTCCACGTGATGACGACACTACTGATGATAATGACAATGATGCAAGATTACGATAAGGAGGAAAGGAAGAGAGTTATCATAGTTATGTATCGCCGGACTAGTACCGTGCAAGCCGCGTCAGTATGATAATGATGCAGTATGTACGTGCCGCTTCTCATGTGAACGTTCAAAGTAGAAAGCAGCGACCGACTGACTGATTTACTGAGTCCAAAACAAACCGTAACAACGTTTTTCTTTAGAACTGAGGAAGTTTACGATAAAGTATTATGACTTCAACAAACAAACGTAACATTAACAATAAAGTATTTTGACGTCACGTCAACAAACAAACGTAACATTAACAATAAAGTATTTTGACGTCACGTCAACAAACAAACGTAACATCAACAATAAAGTATTTTGACGTCACGTCAACAAACAAACGTAACATCAACAATAAAGTATTTTGACGTCACGTCAACAAACAAATGTAAAATTAACAAAAACAATCCACCGTAGTTGTTTTCTCCAACAGTGAGTTTGACGACAACTGATTATAATCCGCCATTCATGTTAGTTATCATCTGTAGTTTAAAATCCGTTCAGTTCATGATCCGGCTGGCAATAGTAATGGTGTCTCTTCAGACAAGATGGCTGCCACCTGATATTTGACAAGATGTCACGTGTTGGATATGCAGTGCCCCGACAGCGTCAGTCAGTCATATATTCACGTGACCTGACAGGCCCCGGATGTCAGCCGGCAACAGACTCGAAGTTCCGAACATCAGTCATCACTGACGAGTGTGAAGGCAGGATAAACCTACTGCAGTTTTGACAACTGAATCCACTCCCAGAAAGCACCGCACGTCCTGCACGTCACACATCCCGACACTTGAGCGAGTCTTGTCGCGCTGGTGACCCCAGTTGTGTGACGTCATAGTTGAGACTGCTGGCTTCCCAAATGGCGTCCACAGAGAGACGAGGGTTGGAGACTGAGCTGACATCCACTGGGCGGGCCGCCTCGCTGTAACAGACACACAGTGAAACACATCTGTACGACTGACAATGTGACATGGCTCATGTCACTCAAACAGATCTCTGTGACAAAATGTGGCCAAAGATCGTACACAGAAGGTCACAGTCCTTCCGGTTGTCACAAAATGTGGCCAAAGATCGTACACAGAAGGTCCTTCCGGTTGTCAAAGTGATTGCGACACATGGCTGCATCCATGTGACCAACGTGAAATAGTGTATACGAGAGAGCGACCATCATCATTACAGGGCTAACATGGAAGCTGAAAGTTCTGTTCTATGCTGCCACGAGGCATTTACCGGGACTGATTTACATCTGGACCCTGACGCGCGCGACTGCGCAGAGGGCGCTGTATATATGCCGGCGTTGGCTCGCAAAGGGAGTAAGTGGTTTATCAGTCTTTCTGTTTCCAAGCCACCAGTAAACCGGCAAACCAGCAAACACAAACATACACAAACATACACAAACAAACGAACACACACACACACACACACACACACACACACACACACACACACACACACACACACACTGAAACACACACGAACCTACACAAACAAACCTAGACTGAAAAACAACTTAAACACAAACAAACAAACACAAACAAAGCTCCACAAAGACTGAAAGAGAAACAAAGGTGCAAGTTTGTACTAACTCCCTATGTCGGCGGTACTGCTGACGCCTGAAGGTGAGTGGACGCGAGGAGTGAACACGACAGTAGCAGGCCACCAGCACGCCCACAACCACCAGCACTGCGCATGACAATGTGGCCGTCACCACGTACATGTTCCGCTCGTGAAACGCACGCTCTTCAGCCCCGCCCTCTCCACTCTCCCGGATGTCAATCATCGGTCCGAACACGTCCACTGTGCCGATGTAAAAAAAAAGAAAAAAGAAAAAAGACCAACATGGGATCACGTGACTCGGGCACACCAATCAAAAACTCTACTGATGGCGAACCTGTTCAACTAGCCGGCTAGTTACCATGATAAGTGGCGGACGAGATCAATTCCGAATGGAATAAGCTGATCACTTCCGCCGTGTTGACACCAAAACTTTCCTAAAAGTATAACTCATAACATGAAGCCAACCAGAACCCGTACACTAATACAAAAATAAAAGGAAGGGGGGGGGGGGGGGGGGGGGGGGGGGGGGGGGGGGAAGGCGGGGTCGGAGTTTTGTCATGGGGCACTTACACGGGTACTGACAGTTAGGACCAGCATGCATCTCGTGACACAGACACGTGTAGTCCGCCACCCGATCCACGCACGTGCCGCCGTTCAGACAGGGACTTCCGGTACAGTCATCCACGTCAACCTCACAGTGCACGCCTGAAAACGTCATATGTTACGTCATCGGTAGTTCACTTATGCCGAGGTCGTGACCTCCCCCCCCCCCCCCCATCACCTAAGTGAATGCCTATTGTTGGAAAGAGTGAGGTCAGTATCTCACAATTATTGATTTCCCCGATAGAATCACCAAACACATTTAAAAAGTCGTTGGCGACTGTAACCCCAAACACACTAAGGAAAACTTAGCCCCACCACCACTACGACTCTTGTGACGTCACTACAGGAGTGCATGTTTACTGTTGAAAACGCCCTCCCCGCCCACACCACCACCAAATCAAGACTGGGTGTGAAGAAAGGAGGACGTGACGTCAGTTACCGACATATCCCGGGCTGCACGTGCACTTGTAGTTGTAGGTCATCTCGTGACACTCCGCTCCGTGCAGACAAGGCTCCACACTCGAGCACACATGCACCTGCAAACAAGGGTGGGTGGGTGTCTGGGAGTTTAACGTCCTTTCCCACCATGTATGAGCGATATCAAAGACGGGGCAACGAGGAAAAGGCTAGCACAAATATTTGGCCCAAGCGGGGATTCGAACACACGACCCACATGCAAACAGTCACCAACATCATCTCCAGCAGATACAGCCAGAACTGACCAGCTGAACAACGACAGAAAACAAAATATTCACTTCCCTTGTCGAATGCTAGATTTTTAACATTTAAGTTGAAAAGCAGGAGTTACATACCTTCGTACTGCAGTCGCGTCCCTTGAATCCAGGGTGACAGTGGCAGGTGTAGTTGTCCCGCATGTCCTGACAGAAGCCGCCATTTTGACACGGCATGGACGAACACTCGTCATAGTCAAGCTGACATTGCCGCCCGTGATAACCTGGACACAGTTAACAGTCAGAAACATGTACACACAGTACATGTACACACAGTACATACAGAACATGTACACACACCACATACAGAACATGTACACACAGTACATACAGAACATGTACACACACCACATACAGAACATGTATACACAGTACATACAGAACATGTACACACAGTACATACAGAACATGTATACACAGTACATACAGAACATGTACACACACCACATACAGAACATGTACACACAGTACATACAGAACATGTACACACAGTACATACAGAACATGTATACACAGTACATACAGAACATGTACACACACCACATACAGAACATGTATACACAGTACATACAGAACATGTACACACAGTACATACAGAACATGTACACACAGTACATACAGAACATGTACACACAGTACATACAGAACATGTATACACAGTACATACAGAACATGTACACACAGTACATACAGAACATGTACACACAGTACATACAGAACATGTACACACAGTACATACAGAACATGTACACACAGTACATACAGAACATGTATACACAGTACATACAGAACATGTACACACAGTACATACAGAACATGTATACACAGTACATACAGAACATGTACACACAGTACATACAGAACATGTACACACACCACATACAGAACATGTACACACACCACATACAGAACATGTACACACACCACATACAGAACATGTACACACAGTACATACAGAACATGTACACACAGTACATACAGAACATGTACACACAGTACATACAGAACATGTACACACACCACATACAGAACATGTACACACACCACATACAGAACATGTACACACAGTACATACCGAACATGTACACACAGTACATACAGAACATGTACACACAGTACATACAGAACATGTACACACAGTACATACAGAACATGTACACACAGTACATACAGAACATGTACACACACCACATACAGAACATGTACACACACCACATACAGAACATGTACACACACCACATACAGAACATGTACACACAGTACATACAGAACATGTACACACAGTACATACAGAACATGTACACACAGTACATACAGAACATGTACACACACCACATACAGAACATGTACACACACCACATACAGAACATGTACACACAGTACATACCGAACATGTACACACAGTACATACAGAACATGTACACACAGTACATACAGAACATGTACACACACCACATACAGAACATGTACACACACCACATACAGAACATGTACACACAGTACATACAGAACATGTACACACAGTACATACAGAACATGTACACACAGTACATACAGAACATGTATACACAGTACATACAGAACATGTACACACACCACATACAGAACATGTATACACACCACATACAGAACATGTACACACAGTACATACAGAACATGTACACACACCACATACAGAACATGTACACACAGTACATACAGAACATGTACACACAGTACATACAGAACATGTACACACAGTACATACAGAACATGTACACACACCACATACAGAACACGTACACACACCACATACAGAACACGTACACACACCACATACAGAACATGTACACACAGTACATACAGAACATGTACACACACCACATACAGAACATGTACACACACCACATACAGAACATGTACACACAGTACATACAGAACATGTACACACAGTACATACAGAACATGTACACACAGTACATACAGAACATGTACACACACCACATACAGAACATGTACACACAGTACATACAGAACATGTACACACAGTACATACAGAACATGTATACACAGTACATACAGAACATGTACACACACCACATACAGAACATGTATACACAGTACATACAGAACATGTACACACACCACATACAGAACATGTACACACAGTACATACAGAACATGTATACACAGTACATACAGAACATGTACACACAGTACATACAGAACATGTATACACAGTACATACAGAACATGTACACACAGTACATACAGAACATGTACACACACCACATACAGAACATGTACACACACCACATACAGAACATGTACACACAGTACATACAGAACATGTACACACACCACATACAGAACATGTACACACAGTACATACAGAACATGTACACACACCACATACAGAACATGTACACACACCACATACAGAACATGTACACACACCACATACAGAACATGTATACACAGTACATAAAGAACATGTACACACACCACATACAGAACATGTACACACAGTACATACAGAACATGTACACACACCACATACAGAACATGTACACACACCACATACAGAACATGTACACACAGTACATACATAACATGTACACACACCACACACAGAACATGTACACACAGTACATACAGAACATGTACACACAGTACATACAGAACATGTACACACGCCACATACAGAACATGTACACACACCACATACAGAACATGTACACACACCACATACAGAACATGACTGTACACACAGTACATACAGAACATGTACACACGCCACATACAGAACATGACTGTACACACAGTACATACAGAACATGTACACACGCCACATACAGAACATGACTGTACACACAGTACATACAGAACATGTACACACGCCACATACAGAACATGTACACACAGTACATACAGAACATGTACACACACCACATACAGAACATGTACACACACCACATACAGAACATGTACACACAGTACATACAGAACATGTACACACGCCACATACAGAACATGTACACACAGTACATACAGAACATGTTCACACACCACATACAGAACATGTACACACACCACATACAGAATATGTTCACACACCACATACAGAACATGTACACACAGTACATACAGAACATGACTGTACACACAGTACATACAGAACATGTACACACACCACATACAGAACATGTACACACACCACATACAGAACATGTACACACGCCACATACAGAACATGACTGTACACACAGTACATACAGAACATGTACACACGCCACATACAGAACATGACTGTACACACAGTACATACAGAACATGTACACACGCCACATACAGAACATGTACACACAGTACATACAGAACATGTACACACACCACATACAGAACATGTACACACACCACATACAGAACATGTACACACAGTACATACAGAACATGTACACACGCCACATACAGAACATGTACACACAGTACATACAGAACATGTTCACACACCACATACAGAACATGTACACACACCACATACAGAATATGTTCACACACCACATACAGAACATGTACACACAGTACATACAGAACATGTACACACAGTACATACAGAACATGTACACACACTACATACAGAACATGTACACACACCACATACAGAACATGTACACACAGTACATACAGAACATGTACACACACCACATACAGAACATGTACACACACCACATACAGAACATGTACACACACCACATACAGAACATGTACACACACCACATACAGAACATGTACACACACCACATACAGAACATGTACACACAACTTGGCGCCGTCTGTAACACTAGTCCTGACTGACCGTAAAATAAACAATCTTTAAGACACTAACACTTCTGTCTGACGGAACCCTCCCCTCCCCCTCCCCTCTCCCCCCTCAGCTCCCTTCGCGGCTTGCCTTTTGTAAGTGGTTCGTCTAAACACACACCCAGTCATCTCCCTCGGCGCCATCTCGGTTGGCGTAATGCAAACCCTTCACGTGACCTGACTTACCTGGGCGACAGTAACACCTGTAGTCGTTGACGTCATCCACACACAGGCCGTGCACACAAGGGCTGGACTCACAGTCATTAATGTTCACCTGGCAATGTGACCCCGTGAACCCGGGCAGGCATGCGCACTGGAAGTGTGTCTCATTTCCGGAGCACGTGCCGCTGTTGTTGCATGTAATGACGTCACACATGTTGGTGACCCGCTCTTCACAGAGGGCGCCACGATAACCTGTAGAGAATGATAGCAGAAACGGGAGATAATAAACACTTTCGAGCGAATCTAAATACACCAAGAAAAGTACTGACTGTCAAAGCATCAAGCAATTCCAAAACTTGAAAAAACCAAACAACAACAACAAAGTTTGAAAGAAAAGAGAGAGAGAGAGAGAGAGAGAGGGGGGGGGGAACGGGGGTCAGTTCCTTGATGTTGACAATGACATTGTGTTTCTCGTTGATCACCACATGGATGTTGGGGAATCGTCACAGTTACAGTTTATAATTACCTAAACGACATGCGCACACAGGTTCTTCCTGTCCAGAGTCGGAAACACAATGGCCACCATGTTGGCAAGGGCAAGAATCGTATTTGTCACAGTGATCTCCCTTGTATGTTCCACAGCAGTAGCACGTGTAGTCAGGCTGTAACGAGAACAGCAATACAGGATGTGAACGTGTTGAGTGGTCGCTAGGCACATTGGAGTTTTCTCTCTAGGATTATCATGAAGCCGGTACTGATACCAGTCTCGTCATCACTGATTATTATCACAACTTGCACATAACGAATGAACGTATCCTCCTAGCATTCCTACAGCATGTATCTGCCATCTCTTTAGCGGTGTGGATGTCGGAAACGCGCCACCGTCTACGGAACGTTTCCCCAATATTGGAAAATGATTTGTCAGATTGTTCCATTGTTCCTTTGACTTATTCATCTTCACACGCTGCTCTCTATTTCTGTTTGTCCTCTGAGCATCGGACAATCACTATCTACCGAAAATAGTGTTACTTTCAAAATCGGAATAAACAAAATTTAAGACTGCAATAGTTATCTCCTTCCAACACACCTGATCTGTTCGCGTGAGACAACGCCCTTTGGCAGAGCAGACGACACCGTCCACCAGGGGGCAGTGCACCGGTTTAACCATGACTTTGAGTCGCAGTCCCAGCTCGCACCGCGCCATGACGTCACCAGAGTTGTTCACTGTCGGGAAGAAAGGAAAGACGGAGGTGAGCTGGCACCTGACACGACACGACAACTGACACGATCTCTTGTTGGAGAAATACACGTTACAATCGCTAGGAGAGAGAATGGAGACCGACACAGCTTGAGTCAGTGTTGTTCTGTTTGCAAAGACATACGTGTTATAAACCCAAACTTGTTCCTTCCACGTGATGCTAGCTCACACATACATAGCACGTGTGAATCTCAACATACCGGATGACACATTACGAGATGAAGACACATCGGATGACACATTACGAAATAAAGACACATAACGAACTAAAGACATCCCAAATTATATACCACGAGATGAAGACACATCGGATCACACATTACGAGATGAAGACACATCGTATGACACATTACGTGACCAAGACACGTCAGATGACACATCACGAAATGAAGACACAAAAGATGACACATGACGAAATGGAGACACATCGGATGACACATGAAGACACATCGGATGACACATCACATAAAGACATACCACGAGATGAAGCCACACCCAGTCATCCGTCACAAGATCAAGGCACGAGCAATTGCACGGAATGTCGATCTGTCTTGTTCGTATGATGCCCAGAGAGAGAGAGAGAGAGAGAGAGAGAGAGAGAGACAGAGAGAGAGACAGAGACAGACACAGAGCGACAGAGAAAGAGAGAGAGAGAGAGAGAGAGAGAGAGAGAGAGGATGGGGCGGGGTGGGGTGGGGTGGTACCAATAAAGTAGTGTAGGCCTGGCGTAAGAAAGGACTCAGTGACAGGAAACGTTTCATTGGTTGATTCAGGTAACACGGGTTGTCCCCCTTCCACGTCACACAACCTGAAGCCCTCTTCGTCCACCTCAAACGGCATGATGGGAAGAATCCAGTTACGACCTATCAGGGAACTTTGAAACCTACACACACACACACACACACACACACACACACATCATAGAGAGTCACATACTGCGCTGGTTTGCAATAAAATAAAGCAAACAAAACAAAACCAACCAACCAGTAAACCAACCAAACCAAACTCGATAACAGCCGATACACCAACCAGTAAACCAACCGATAAACCAGCCGATAAACCATCCAAAGAACATGTAGAGCAGGTCGTCCATACGAACCCAAGACCAGTCCAGCTTTTCGTGCCAGAGCAACTTCCGGTGGATAGATCCCAGAACAGGGAGGTACAAGAATCACCAATCTGACCAAATTGGCGGGCAAACTCTAGTGAACACGTAAGACGTGTAACTTTCACAGAGTTCAGTGTGTGAGTGTAGTGTGGACAGTGAGTGTAGTGTGGACAGTGCGGTGTAGTGTGGACAGTGAGTGTAGTGTGGACAGTGAGTGTAGTGTGGACAGTGAGTATAGTGTGGACAGTGAGTGTAGTGTGGACAGTGAGTGTAGTGTGGACAGTGAGTATAGTGTGGACAGTGAGTATAGTGTGGACAGTGAGTGTAGTGTGGACAGTGAGTGTAGTGTGGACAGTGAGTGTAGTGTGGACAGTGCGGTGTAGTGTGGACAGTGAGTGTAGTGTGGACAGTGAGTGTAGTGTGGACAGTGAGTGTAGTGTGGACAGTGCGGTGTAGTGTGGACAGTGAGTGTAGTGTGGACAGTGCGGTGTAGTGTGGACAGTGCGGTGTAGTGTGGACAGTGAGTGTAGTGTGGACAGTGCGGTGTAGTGTCGGCACCGACTAGGACATAATTATTTACACACTATCAAACTGAGTCCGGCCGCACCCAGAACCGCCAGCCGAGCTGTGTGTGGTTTGACAACACTGAGGTACATTAGCGGACATGAGGCTCCAAACGCCTGGTCCTCACCTGACTGACACTCCCTCCTGGATCTCCAAGGGCAACAGCTGGGGCTCCATACGGGTGTCCTGGTCAGTAGTGTCCGGATGACACGAGTGCTGACTGTGACACGTCAACTGAATGACACACACAGAGGAAAGCGGAATGACGACAATGATGACGAATGCTTTGGTATATGATACGCGTTGATGAAATGCATGGTAAAACTCTTCAGCTAATATTTCTGTCTGGACAACATTTACTTCTGCCGTACTCCGCGGCCTTTCACATCCCCGCCACCCGCCATGTCACCTCGCCTGGCGGTCACCTGTCATGTTCCAAAATTCATCTCTCTCTCTCTCTCTCTCTCTCTCTCTCTCAAAAGTTTTGTGATATTCACACATCTTACCTCTCGACAGTTTATTCACACACACACACACACACACACACACACACACACACACACACACACACACACACACACTCACACACACACACACACACACTAGCGTCAGACATCTACATTGCCAGACAATATGTCCATGAACTTACGATGATTGTTTTGTCCGTCATACCCGTTTTTATCACTATGCTTCTTTTGTATTGTATTGATCATTTATCTGTGTGTGTGATATTTCTTTGTAGTGTAGTTTTCCTAGTTTAGCAAGGACAAGATGGAAGGCAGGTCGTTGTACCTATATCTTTTTATCCTTGGAAAATAAAGTTTCGTTTCGTTTCGTTTCTCTCTCTCTCTCTCAGAGCTTCAACTCTACGACCAGTATGCTTGCAGTCAAGACAGAAAATGCGTAAGAAAGGGAGTTTGCTGTAAGTAACTAATTCTGACTTACAGAACACACACACACACACACACACACACACACACACACACACACACACACACACACACACACACACACAAATAGCTTGTTGACTGTCACTAAGTTTGTGGAACGGTCCCTGCCTGCCACATACTGAATGTCCACGATCTCTACAGCTCGCTACTAACCGCCATCTACAGCTCGCTACTCACCGCCCTCTACATCTCGCCACTAACCGCCCTCTACAGCTCGCTACTAACCGCCCTCTACAGCTCGCTACTAACCGGCCTCTACAGCTCGCTACTAACCGCCCTCTACAACTCGCTACTAACCGCCCTCTACAGCTCGCTACTAACCGCCCTCTACAGCTCCCTAATAACCGCCCTCTACAGCTCGCTACTAACCGAAAGACCAGAAACATCCTACACAAAATGAATAACGACAGAAAGACCAGAAACATCCTACACAAAATAAATAACGACAGAAAGACCAGAAACATTCTACACAAAATAAATAACGACAGAAAGACCAGAAACATCCTACACAAAATGAATAACGACAGAAAGACCAGAAACATCCTACACAAAATGAATAACGACAGAAAGACCAGAAACATCCTATACAAAATGAATAACGACAGAAAGACCAGAAACATCCTACACAAAATGAATAACGACAGAAAGACCAGAAACATCCTACTATAAATAACGACAGAAAGACCAGAAACATCCTACACAAAATAAATAACGACAGAAAGACCAGAAACATCCTACACAAAATGAATAACGACAGAAAGACCAGAAACATTCTACACAAAATGAATAACGACAGAAAGACCAGAAACATTCTACACAAAATAAATAACGACAGAAAGACCAGAAACATCCTACACAAAATGAATAACGACAGAAAGCCAGAAACATTCTACACAAAATGAATAACGACAGAAAGACCAGAAACATCCTACACAAAATAAATAACGACAGAAAGACCAGAAACATCCTACACAAAATGAATAACGACAGAAAGACCAGAAACATCCTACACAAAATAAATAACGACAGAAAGACCAGAAACATTCTACACAAAATAAATAACGACAGAAAGACCAGAAACATCCTACACAAAATAAATAACGACAGAAAGACCAGAAACATCCTACTATAAATAACGACAGAAAGACCAGAAACATCCTACACAAAATGAATAACGACAGAAAGACCAGAAACATCCTACACAAAATAAATAACGACAGAAAGACCAGAAACATTCTACACAAAATAAATAACGACAGAAAGACCAGAAACATCCTACACAAAATGAATAACGACAGAAAGACCAGAAACATCCTACACAAAATAAATAACGACAGAAAGACCAGAAACATTCTACACAAAATAAATAACGACAGAAAGACCAGAAACATCTACACAAAATGAATAACGACAGAAAGACCAGAAACATCCTACACAAAATAAATAACGACAGAAAGACCAGAAACATCCTACACAAAATGAATAACGACAGAAAGACCAGAAACATCCTACACAAAATAAATAACGACAGAAAGACCAGAAACATTCTACACAAAATAAATAACGACAGAAAGACCAGAAACATTCTACACAAAATAAATAACGACAGAAAGACCAGAAACATTCTACACAAATTAAATAACGACAGAAAGACCAGAAACATTCTACACAAAATAAATAACGACAGAAAGACCAGAAACATCCTACACAAAATGAATAACGACAGAAAGACCAGAAACATCCTACTATAAATAACGACAGAAAGACCAGAAACATTCTACACAAAATAAATAACGACAGAAAGACCAGAAACATCCTACACAAAATAAATAACGACAGAAAGACCAGAAACATTCTACACAAAATAAATAACGACAGAAAGA
Source organism: Batillaria attramentaria (assembly GCA_018292915.2). Lineage (NCBI taxonomy): Eukaryota > Metazoa > Mollusca > Gastropoda > Batillariidae > Batillaria > Batillaria attramentaria. Next base: position 241,335 of record JACVVK020000438.1, read on the forward strand.
CCAGAAACATCCTACACAAAATAAATAACGACAGAAAGACCAGAAACATCCTAGACAAACTAAATAACATCAAAAGACCAGAAACATCCTACACAAAATAAATAACGACAGAAAGACCAGAAACATCCTACACAAAATAAATAACGACAGAAAGACCAGAAACATCCTACTATAAATAACGACAGAAAGACCAGAAACATTCTACACATAATAAATAACGACAGAAAGACCAGAAACATCCTACACAAAATGAATAACGACAGAAAGACCAGAAACATCCTACTATAAATAACGACAGAAAGACCAGAAACATCCTACACAAAATAAATAACGACAGAAAGACCAGAAACATCCTACTATAAATAACGACAGAAAGACCAGAAACATTCTACACAAAATAAATAACGACAGAAAGACCAGAAACATCCTACACAAAATAAATAACGACAGAAAGACCAGAAACATCCTACACAAAATGAATAACGACAGAAATACCAGAAACATCCTACTATAAATAACGACAGAAAGACCAGAAACATCCTACACAAAATAAATAACGACAGAAAGACCAGAAACATCCTACACAAAATAAATAACGACAGAAAGACCAGAAACATTCTACACAAAAAATAAATAACGAGATAAAGACCATTTTGATTATGCTGATATAATATGGGACAGCTGTACAGGCCGCCTTTCTCAGTTACTTGAAACTTTACACCTTGATGCTCTTCGTACCACAATATGTGCTGTCAGAGGCACGAGTCATGAACTATTGTACAGTCGACTCCGGATATTACGTCACCCATCGGGGAATGTTTTATAGCGACGTTATATGTGGTGACGCTATATCCGGCTATCGGTTATAACGTCACTTTTACGTGCGGGTGACGTTATATCCGGAGAGAGGGGGGAGGGGAAGGGGCTTCAACAAGTCTAAGACTGGGAACTGCTCCGAGCGGGATATGTGATGGGGGGGGGGGGGGGGGGGGCTTCACAGATAGGCCGTCGCGTCACTGCAGTACAGGTGGTAGTGTTTATTGCGCCACTGTTAATGAGCCAGGGGAGATAACGAGGTGCAATAGACATGGCACCACCCATGCACCAGCACGTACAGGACAGAAAGACAAAGACGGGGTGTGGTACGCCTAGATCTAAATGGAGAAAGAAGAGGGGAGGGGGACGGGAAGGGGGTGGGGGTGGAGGTGCAGATTCATTCCTTTGTGTTGAGAAGGGAAGTATCCCAGGAGGAACCGGGTTCTATTTCTAGATCTAAATAGATCTAGATCTAAATATTGTATTTCTAGATCTAAATATTGTCAATGAAACAAGAGCGGCACAGATCTATCGATGTAGCGATTTTACTTCATGACACTGCAATCATCACCCCTCCCCCCCCCCCCCCCACCACCACCGCCACCGCCATCAAATTGCCAGCAAAAATTCGCTTCTTGGAAACATCAGTTTCATTCTGGAAAAACAGCTGCTTGTACTTTAATTTGTTCTTGAGAACGGATGTCATTGTCGTCCGGGCGATGCCAAAAGATTCACATATAGATGTCGTGGACAGGGCAGGGTTATCCTCAGCCTTTTCGATGACGTCAATTTTTTCTTTCAATGAAAGAGACTTTCTCTTCGCAGCATCCTCAGCAGCAGTTGCCATTTTTCAAACCGTGATGTCACATCCGGTAAATGTACGTGCGATGGGGCAGAGATTGCGGGGAAAACCAGAGCAGGTTCCGTAAGCGTGAAGAGGGAGGAGAGGTTGGGGGGGGGGGGGGGTAGGGTAGAGAGAGTGAGGGGCACATCCGGCGTGAGGTTCTATGACTTGTAACTGAAGGCCGCAGTTGAAGCCGCTGTAATCCATGATTGTGCGAGCTGCCATGGGGATTGGTATGACGTTATAACCGACATGGAGGAGTGACGTTATAACGGGGTGACGCTATATCCGGTGACGTTATATCCGAGGTTAAAATAGTCTTTTAAAGAAGGAATTGGGCCAGGACCGGTCTTCGGGTGACGTTATAACGGGGTGACGTTATATCCGGCGACGTTATAAACGAAGTAGACTGTATAAAGAATCTGGCTTTACTAGCCTTCGAGAAAGGAGATATCGGCACAGAATTGTCATGTATCATAAAATTGTTCATGCTAACTGTCCTTCGTATCTTCAATCACTGCTTCCGTCCCTCGTTGCATCCGTAAATCCTTATCACGTCATCATTTAACTAACAGACATCTTTCAGATAACCCACAGCGCACATGCGGCAATGATATGGAAAGCTGACAACACTACTTACTACACTGTCCGCACTACACAGACATGCGCTCTACAGCTATCTGTAATATTCCATACAAACACAGAAAACTAGATATCTCACTACACGGTGATGCAAACTTAACTAGTCAAGAAAACCTCACAATCTTCCAATACGTACATGACTTTATAATACAACGCCAGCGCTTTACCATATAATAATGAGGAAAGTAGTTTAAGCACTTACTGTGCCACGGGCAGTCTGTCAGCTGCACCAACCGATCCAATTTCCCCCTTCTCCGTCCTTCCGTTCCCCTCCCTCTTTCTTCTTCTCAATTTTCCTTCTTCTTACTCTCCCTCCTCCCCTCTCCCTCCCTCTCCTGTCTTTTCATTATTATTATTATTATTATTATGCTGTGATGTGATGTGAATGTGGATGTGAATGAATATGATGTGACAGTATTCGCCGCACTACGTTGTGAATGTTCACAGGCGGAGGCTATATATAGGCTTCTGGCCTTTTGCCACCGCCTGAATACTTGTTTGTGTAAACTGGCCAGCGAAATAAAACCATGTTTATCAGAAAGACCAGAAATATCCTACAATAAATAACGACAGAAAGACCAGAAATATCCTACAATAAATAACGACAGAAAGACCAGAAATATCCTACAATAAATAACGACAGAAAGACCAGAAATATCCTACAGAAAATATATAACCACTGACAGACCGGAAACATCCTACAGAAAATAGCGACAGAAAGACCAGAAACATCCCACATAACGAGCCGCGGCACCAGAAACCACAAACTCGTCAAAGATTAAAAAAAAATGTGGACAAAATGGCAGTCGTTGGCTTTTGTTAGGGTTGGGGAGGGATCGGAAATGGGAGATTCAAATCACAAGTGGTTAAAGATCTAAGCTCCCAACAAAAAGTTTTCCGAAGTGTGAAAAATTTTTACAGAGTCGACCGTGCAAGTACAGTCAACTCTGTCATAGTTGCAGAGTTCACACAGTGTCCGAAAAACTGCCCCCCACTTCCTGTCAGACTCCGTCCACAGTACTGTGAACATCTCCGTGCAGTGGCCATCCGTCCGTACAGTGGTCATCACAGCAGCCGTGGGCGAGTCAGTACTGTCCACAATGATCCCCATACATGTCACTTTTAAGTCTGGTCAGTGTCGCTCGTATGCCGTGCTGTCGCCATCAGAATGGCACAACAAATGTTGATGGTAAGTTTTTTTGTTTTTAAAAAAAATAATTTGCCGAGCTGTGTGAGAAATGGAGCACGCGGGCACCCACATTTGCCAAGCGCGTTTTATCAGCAACAACATCTCCAAATTGCGGTTTTACTTTTCGTTCTGCAAGCTCGAGCTGAAATGTTTACGCAAGAAACAAAATTGCTTTCAAATACGTGTACTTACCGGTAGTAGCGTAGCTTGCACCATGTCCGACATTGCTCAGTCTAAACTGACGTATCCGCGGCGTGGTCACGTAATGAGCCGGGTTGCACGGGGATGTGCATAGTAACGTGGACGGAGCCCGACAGGAAGTGGGGGCAGTTTTTCGGCACGGTTTTGTCGCTGTTTCTGGACACTGTGTGAACTCTGCAACTGTGACAGAGTTGACTGTGCTTGCACGGTCGACTCTGTAATTTAATTTTCACACTTCGGAAAGCTTTTTGTTGGGAGCTTAGATCTTTAAGGAGTGTTTGAGAGGGACACTGGAGCGGGAGGGGCAGGGGGTCGGGGGGGGGGGGGCGGTGAAGAGAGATGGAACATTGCTGATGATAGAGTCCCGTTTGATGCAAGGCACACTTGACTCAGGGGGCAGACAGTGGAGTGGAAAATCGTTTGCGTCAAATGTCGTCTGCTGGCTCCGTATGTAATCAAATTACCAGGAGAAGAGCTGGCTAACCGAAGCTTCTGTCTGTACAATAACACTTGTCTTACACACACACACACACACACACACACACAGAGAGACAGAGAGAGAGAGAGAGAGAGAGAGAGAGAACGGATGAAAACGCATGAACTGTTGTTGTTTAGTCTGTTGAATCCGTGGGATTCGCTCATGGCCGGGATATGGGATTCCCTCTAACCCGGATTCCCTCATGGCCGGGATATGGGATTCCCTCATGGCCGGGATATGGGATTCCCTCTAACCCTAATTCCCTCATGGCCGGGAAATGGGATTCCCATATTTCCACTACCACGATTCGCGGCACGATTTTCAAATCGTGGACTAATCGTGGTGATCCTATCAGATCTTGAGGTCAGTCGTGGCAATCATGTTCAAACTACCTTTTCACAGCTCTCAACCAATTACTGTTGCCACATCATCATCTTGCTCTGTGTGTGTGTGTGTGTGTGTGTGTGTGTGTGTGTGTAGAAGCCAGGGGCAGCCCGCGTATGAACATTATGTGTTTGTAGTTAAATGTACATGTATGGATGCATGTTGTGTGTGTATCTGGGTGTGTGTGTGTGTGTGTTCATTGTAAGGCGCTCTGAGTTCCCGCGAAAGGGAGGGCGTCCCTTAAATACCCATATTATTATTATTATGATGTTGATCGTAGAAAATTATGGACGGTTCAAACATTTTCTGCGATCAACACGATTGGTTTTGAATCGTGATCATCGCATCAGATCGTATTGAATCGTAACAAAGTAAAGCGCGACATATCGCAGCTAATCGTGCTTCCAAATCGGGATCGGGATCAATCTTGGACAAGACAAACACCACGCTCTGTTGAGATGTGTTGCCATCTCCCGCATACCTAACACAGACGTTCAAGAAACAACGAAGTCCGTGGTCAGTACGGCTGTATACACACACACACACACACACACACACACACACACACACACACACACACACACACACACACACTATGACACCCGTCGGGGTCCAGTAGTAGCTCAAACGTCATCACCCTCGATAGTGACCGTGAAAGACATGGCGACCACAATCGCATCCTATCGCAACAGAGCGCATCGGTTCGTGATGAACGTATCGGGACGTATCGGGACGTATCTGCACGTACCAAAGCATCCCAAATCGGGGACCCCGATCGTGATGATCGTGTCAGATGGAGACCCAATCATGGACTGGATGGGGACACTCCTGTCGGAACGTATGTGATCGTGTCTGAACGGGAGACCAGTTCGTGACAGATCGTGTCACCTGAAATTGACCATATCGCATCCAAGCGCAACAAATTGTATCAGAACGCATCAACTCGCATCACCTCGTATCCAAACCTGAAATTTCAGAGAAGTTGTACGATCAGCTAGGAATGGCTAATGGTGATGTTGGTAACGCGTCGCACGACAGTGGGAAGCTAGCATAACACAGGGACTTACATAGAATAAGTCCCTGCATGACGTAACTAGGAAGTGGTAGGCGGCTTTCACAGCTGAGACGCGGTTCTGCAGGTGCGATTATACATAGATACTGATTGAACGTGACTAGAAATGTCAGACACTGATTACTGTACTGACATCAGACACTGATAGCAACAGGTTTAGTTTCGTGATGTTCGAGGTACTGAAAGCCAACACCGTATGATCTTTACTGAAAGCTTCGGGTGATTCCAGTCCTCACACCTTCACTTGTTGACACTAGCAACGGAAGGTGAGATGATGAGTTGAGGTGTGATGACAGAAGACAAGCTGTTGACACTGTACACTTTATCGGATTAATTAGTGCTGGCTGCATATGAAATAGCATAAGGCGAAACCACGCGCTACACCTGCACTTAACTCTCTCTCTCTCTCTGAGGCTAATATCTTCGTGCACCCTGGATATTAACATCGACTCCTGTTAGTATTACCATGCTTGGAATTCCGAGACTTAAATAAGACAGTTAAGGGAGCTGTGTGATGGCGAAGGAAGCTATATGATAGTGAAGGGGGCTATGTGATAGTGAAGGGAGCTATATGATGGTGAAGGGAGCTATATGATAGTGAAGGGGGCTATATGATGGTGAAGGGAGCTATATGATGGTGAAGGGAGCTATATGATGGTGAAGGGAGCTATATGATGGTGAAGGGAGCTATATGATGGTGAAGGGAGCTATATGACGGTGAAGGGAGCTACATGCTGGTGAAGGGAGCTATATGATGGTGAAGGGAGCTATATGATGGTGAAGGGAGCTATATGATAGTGAAGGGAGCTATATGACGGTGAAGGGGGCTATATGATAGTGAAGGGAGCTATATGATGGTGAAGGGAGCTATATGATGGTGAAGGGAGCTATATGATGGTGAAGGGAGCTATATGATAGTGAAGGGAGCTATATGATGGTGAAGGGAGCTATATGATGGTGAAGGGAGCTATATGATGGTGAAGCTATATGATGGTGAAGGGAGCTATATGATAGTGAAGGGTGCTATATGATGGTGAAGGGAGCTATATGATGGTGAAGGGAGCTAAATGATAGTGAAGGGTGCTACATGATAGTGAAGGGGGCTATATGATGGTGAAGGGAGCTATATGATGGTGAAGGGAGCTACATGCTGGTGAAGGGAGCTATATGATGGCCAAGGGAGCTATATGATGGTGAAGGGAGCTATATGATGGTGAAGGGAGCTATATGATAGTGAAGGGAGCTATATGATAGTGAAGGGAGCTATATGATAGTGAAGGGTGCTATATGATGGTGAAGGGAGCTATATGATGGTGAAGGGAGCTATATGATGGCGAAGGGAGCTATATGATGGTGAAGGGAGCTATATGATAGTGAAGGGAGCTATATGATGTTGAAGGGAGCTATATGATGGCGAAGGGAGCTATATGATGGTGAAGGGAGCTATATGATGGCGAAGGGAGCTATATGATGGTGAAGGGAGCTATATGATAGTGAAGGGAGCTATATGATAGTGAAGGGAGCTAAATGATAGTGAAGGGTGCTACATGATGGTGAAGGGAGCTATATGATGGTGAGGGGAGCTATATGATGGCGAAGGGAGCTATATGATGGTGAAGGGAGCTATATGATAGTGAAGGGAGCTATATGATGTTGAAGGGAGCTATATGATGGTGAAGAGAGCTAAATGATAGTGAAGGGTGCTACATGATGGTGAAGTGGGCTATATGATGGTGAAGTGGGCTATATGATGGCGAAGGGAGCTATATGATAGTGAAGGGGGCTATCTGCCTAGGAATGAGCGTGTTTGTAATAAGTGCAATTTAACTCACTTGGGTGATGAATACCGATACATCATGGTTTGTCCCTATTTTTCAAAAATTAGAAAAAAAAGTATTCCTGGATATTTTCAAAAGATTCGTCGAGTCCCTTTCTGTCCAGGATTGGGCCGTAGGCTCAATGAAAGTCGTATTTGTCTAACAGTAAAAACCACAAAGTCACGAAAGCGGTCGCCATAGCCAAATAAAACGTCCTTCTATCGCGCAAACAGTAGTAGAACTTCGAAAGCGACGGTTTCCCATCTTAGAGGCGCCACGAAAATAGAGCATATACACACGCTATAATGTATGTATGTATGTATGTATGTATGTATGTATGTATGTATGTATGTATGTATGTATTTGTAGGTATGTGTGTGTACATATGTGTGTGTGTGTGTGTATGGCGAGCTTCAATGTCGTACTTGATTATTTATCGTGTTTCATGTACCCCCACCGGGGTTTTGAAATACATACTTTGACTTTGACTTTGACTTACTCGTCTGAACCATAAACCTGCTGATGACGTTACAGTGAGGCAGAAACCAGCTTACGTTTGGATCCAGTCCCCACTGAACTGTGACCTCCATCACTTCCGGGTTAGACAGCCAGGGGCGGGTCATAGGTGGCGCTTTGCACAACGCGTCATCCTCGCTACTGCTGACCGTTACTGTCATCCCCATCATCATCACCACCATCATCACCAGCACCATCCACATTGTGACGACGGGCAAACACGTGTCACAGTGAATGATGACGTAGAATCACTGTGACTGATGACGGAGTATCACTGTGAATAATGACGGAGTATCACAGTGAGTGATGACGCAGTATCGAAGTGAATGACGATGCAGTATCACTGGAAATTAGAGTTTGGTCGTAAACACCCGACGTCACTGAGATACAATGTAACACCCGACGTCACTGAGATACAATGTAACACCCGACGTCACTGAGATACAATGTAACACCCGACGTCACTGAGATACAATGTAACACCCGACGTCACTGAGATACAATGTAACACACACACACAACTCCCGGCCTGACAGCGACCACCAAACTAGGTTCAGTCAGCAAATGTCGTACTCTGGTGAAGGTCAGTGTACCGTCCCGGTTAGAGCTTGCGTCAGTGCCGTCCCGGAAAAACTGCGGACTTGAACAACTAGCACGTACTTCAAGTACTTACTTACTTCAGCACTTACTTCAAGTATTTACTTACTTCAGCACTTACTTCAAGGACTTACTTACTTCAGCACTTACTTCAAGGACTTACTTACTTCAGCACTTAGTTCAAGTCAAACTGAACAGCGCCGTCTAGTGAGAAGACCCGCCACACAGAACTGGTGGCAAGTTTACCTGGCGGTTATAGTGACATGTCACTAGCTGCAACTGACGGATGTGTCACACCGACGCTTGTCTTCTCTTCCCGTGTGGTGATTGATTTGTTCAGTTATGTATGAAATTTGTCACCAGCCACTGTATCGATCACCACATCGATCCCTGACTACATTACACGATGACACCATCTGTAGCGCCACGGTCAACACGGGCTGGGCAACAGGTGGCGCTCGGGTCGTGAAAGACTGCACGTGTTACACGGGATCTCCTGTTGTTAGTGACTCAGGCCGCTCATCCCGCTCCCTCACAACTGCGTTGTCATGGTTACAATGTTTTCATACAAGATCTGTCACTTGGGCAGTTTTAAAATCCAGTTAGTGAACTGTCGAGAGAAAAATGAAACATCGGCCGTTATAACAGCAGCACTTAGAGAACGGCCAACTCAATGTTTTGTAATTGTGGGGGCAAACATCAAACATCAAACAAACAAAATCATAGCAACCAAACAAAGCTGCAGAAAAGAAAAGGTTGTTGACTTGCATGAATCTCGGTCAGCTGCTGCAAGGTTTGGACGCACTAGTACATGTACTGCCATTGATGATAGACAGAACAAAGAAATAAACTAGTACCGCCATTGATGACAGATAGAACAAATAAACAAACTAATACTGCCACTGATGATAGATAGAACAAAGAAATAAACTAGTACTGCCATTGATGATAGAACAAATCAATAAACTAGTCCTGCCATTGATGATAGATAGAACAAAGAAATAAACTAGTACTGCCATTGATGATAGATAGAACAAAGAAATAAACTAGTACTGCCATTGATGATAGATAGAACAAAGAAATAAACTAGTACTGCCATTGATGATAGATAGAACAAAGAAATAAACTAGTACTGCCATTGATGATAGACAGAACAAAGAAATAAACTAGTACTGCCGTTGATGATAGACAGAACAAAGAAATAAACTAGTACTGCCATTGATGATAGACAGAACAAAGAAATAAACTAGTACTGCCATTGATGATAGATAGAACAAAGAAATAAACTAGTACTGCCATTGATGATAGATAGAACAAATCAATAAACTAGTCCTGCCATTGATGATAGATAGAACAAATCAATAAACTAGTCCTGCCATTGATGATAGATGGAACAAAGAAATAAACTAGTACTGCCATTGATGATAGATGGAACAAAGAAATAAACTAGTACTGCCATTGATGATAGATGGAACAAAGAAATAAACTAGTACTGCCATTGATGATAGACAGAACAAAGAAATAAACTAGTACTGCCATTGATGATAGACAGAACAAAGAAATAAACTAGTACTGCCATTGATGATAGACGGAACAAAGAAATAAACTAGTACTGCCATTGATGATAGACGGAACAAAGAAATAAACTAGTACTGCCACTGATGATAGACAGAACAAAGAAATAAACTAGTACTGCCATTGATGATAGACAGAACAAAGAAATAAACTAGTACTGCCATTGATGATAGATAGAACAAATAAATAAACTAGTACTGCCATTGATGATAGACAGAACAAAGAAATAAACTAGTACTGCCGTTGATGATAGATAGAACAAAGAAATAAACTAGTACTGCCGTTGATGATAGACAGAACAAAGAAATAAACTAGTACCGCCGTTGATGATAGACAGAACAAAGAAATAAACTAGTACTGCCGTTGATGATAGACAGAACAAAGAAATAAACTAGTACTGCCGTTGATGATAGACAGAACAAAGAAATAAACTAGTACTGCCATTGATGATAGACAGAACAAAGAAATAAACTAGTACTGCCATTGATGATAGACAGAACAAAGAAATAAACTAGTACCGCCATTGATGATAGACAGAACAAAGAAATAAACTAGTACCGCCATTGATGATAGACAGAACAAAGAAATAAACTAGTACCGCCATTGATGATAGACAGAACAAAGAAATAAACTAGTACTGCCATTGATGATAGATAGAACAAAGAAATAAACTAATACTGCCACAGATGATAGACAGAACAAAGAAATAAACTAGTACTGCCATTGATGATAGACAGAACAAAGAAATAAACTAGTACCGCCGTTGATGATAGACAGAACAAAGAAATAAACTAGTACCGCCATTGATGATAGACAGAACAAAGAAATAAACTAGTACCGCCATTGATGATAGACAGAACAAAGAAATAAACTAGTACCGCCATTGATGATAGACAGAACAAAGAAATAAACTAGTACCGCCATTGCTGGTGATAGACAGGAACAAAGAAATAAACTAGTACCGCCATTTTGCTGCTAGATGGAAACAAAGAAATCAACTAGTACTCGTCCATTGATGATAGCATAGGACCAAATAAATAAACTAGTACCCTGCACTGATTGATAGGACATGGAACAAAGCAATAAACTAGTACTTGCCCTTGATGATAGACTAGAAACAAAGAAATAAACTCAGTACTGGCACAGTTGATGATAGATAGAACAAAGAATAAACTACTAGTACGAGCCGTGATGATATAGACAGATATAGATAGAACAAAGAAATAAACTAGTACTGCCGTTGATGATAGATAGAACAAAGAAATAAACTAGTACTGCCGTTGATGATAGATAGAACAAAGAAATAAACTAGTACTGCCGTTGATGATAGATAGAACAAAGAAATAAACTAGTACTGCCGTTGATGATAGATAGAACAAAGAAATAAACTAGTACTGCCGTTGATGATAGATAGAACAAAGAAATAAACTAGTACTGCCGTTGATGATAGATAGAACAAAGAAATAAACAGTGCGCAATTTACTGAAACAAATGACAAGTTTGTCACCGTGAGGTAATTGCTCTGGTATTTTTCAGTTCACATGTAGGTTTTGTAGTTCTTGGCCCAAACAGAACCGTTGGAAACAGAACTATTTCTTCATTTCAGGGGATTAATAAAGTTATTCTTATCTTTTCTTATTTCCATTCACACAACGAAGTAACACTTATCAGTCGTAGAGAAACACAGGATTAGCGTGCAAGACGATGAGAGAAAACCCAGGTATGGAGGGACTGTCGGTAATTCTCTCTCTACTCCCCCCCCCCCCCAGCTGCGTGAAATAAACGACACGTGTTTTGCTGTTACTGGTGAAAACTGGCAATCACGACTACCACTGACACTCCTGTTGTTTTTTCACATAATCGGGCGCCGCGTCAGTGACTTGTGTGTAAACCATTTTCTCATTTCTGAATGGAGATACTTTTGCTGTAAATGTTGTGCTTTCTACTTGTAGCTTTACTTGTGCTCCCAACATCGCTAGAAGCCGTCAGAAAGACTGAGGCGCTTGGTTACGGGCGAGGGTCAAGGTTAGCTGTAGCCTGGCAACTTTTGGTTAAATGTCTTGGACTGCCGGTTTTTACTCTTTGCCTTTCTCCATTTCTCACATTCACACACACAAAATCAGGTTATTTTCCAGTGAAATACAACAACAACAACAACAACAACAACAACAACAACAACAACAACAACAACAACAATAGTAATAATAGAACACTTCAGTCACCCTAGAGAAAAGCCTGAGTAGGTACCGAGCAAGAATCAGACGAGAACACGCAGACACAAAGTGCAGACACAAAGTGCAGACACAAAGTCAAAATGCGGTTGAAAGACAGTCACGATGCTCCACGTAACAATGAGTCCGCGCAGTTGCAAAGTGAATAGAAATCACTCTGCAAGAAGCCAACAGAATTGTCAAAGGAGAAAAGAAGCAGCCGGCGTATACAGTATTCAGCAGTAGAGAAGTAGTGAGAGAAGTAGTGAGAGTTTAGTCCCACAAGTTGACAGTAGAGAGGAAGGCTCCCTCACGGACCATCAAGCACAAACTGAGCGGACACCAACTGTACACCCTCATGGTCACGTGGTCACATCTTCACTCACCAGCCGATTGTGTCCTCCCCTCCAACACGCCAGAGGCGCCCGTTACACTCACTCAGGCGTACCACTCGCTACGACAACAGCAACTACATCAGCAGACAAGACGACGACCAGGCCAGGCGGCGCGCGGTGTCTTAAGGCGTTGGTCGGACGGCGCGCCGTGGATCGAACGCTCTCTTCCTAAATCGACCGTCATGTCGAAGGGGCTGTAACTCTTCCCCCGCCAGGGGCAGGCAGTGCGGAGGGAACTACACTCTACAGAGGGGAGGTAATTTTCCTGGGTGTCTCCATGCACAGCAGTAAAGACAATGTAAAAGCAAACGTCATGCGGGTTTGGGCAAGCAGGGTGCTAGGCGTTGTGGGGAGGGACGAAGGGATTTTAACCACCCCACCCCCACCCTCATCCCACCGTCCCCCTAAAAAAGAAGAAAGTGAGGAAGACAAATAGCGGTCGGTTAGTATGAATCTCACCACCAGGAGTGATCTCCCTTGTGCTCTCCCATTCTAGAAGATCTAGTCAGTAATACATGTACACCGAGCAAGAGAATCACTATCGTGACTATAAAAACAAATCATTCATCTCTTGAAGTCAGCTTCCCATCAGCCAGCACGTGACGTCAGTATCCCATCAGCCAGCACGTGACGTCAGTATCCCATCAGCCAGCACGTGATCAGTAACCCATCAGCCAGCACGTGACGTCAGTATCCCATCAGCCAGCACGTGACGTCAGTATCCCATCAACCAGCACGTGATCAGTAACCCATCAGCCAGCACGTGACGTCAGTATCCCATCAGCCAGCACGTGACGTCAGTATCCCATCAGCCAGCACGTGACGTCAGTTTCCCATCAGTCAGCACGTGACATCAGTTTCCCATTAGTCAGCATGTGACGTTAGTTTCTCATTTGCTAGCACATGACGTCTTTTTCCATCGGGCATGCAGCACGTGACATCAGTTCCCCATTAGTCAGCATGTGACGTTAGTTTCCCATTTGCTAGCACATGAAGTCTTTTTCCATCGGGCATGCAGCACGTGACATCAGTTTCCAAACAGTCAGCACGTGACGTTAGTTTCCTAACAGCCAGCACGAGACGTCAATACCCCATCAGACAGCACGTGACGTCATTTTCTATCAGGATGCAGAACGTGACACCGGTTTCCCATCAGTCAGCAGGTGACGGTGGTTCTCCATCAGACAAAGTGAAGTTTCCCTCTTCTTTCTGCCAGTTTGGGCAGCCCTAGAATACTAGTGTAGCCCTAGAATACTAGTGTAGCCCTAGAATAGTAGTGTAGCCCTGGTATAGTAGTGTAGCCCTGGTATAGTAGTGTAGCCCTAGAATAGTAGTGTAGCCCTAGAATAGTAGTGTAGCCCTAGAATAGTAGTGTAGCCCTGGTATAGTAGTGTAGCCCTAGAATAGTAGTGTAGCCCTGGTATAGTAGTGTACCCCTAGAATACTAGTGTAGCCCTAGAATAGTAGTGTAGCCCTAGAATAGTAGTGTAGCCCTAGAATAGTAGTGTACCCCTAGAATTCTAGTGTAGCCCTAGAATAGTAGTGTAGCCCTAGAATAGTAGTGTAGCCCTGGTATAGTAGTGTAGCCCTGGTATAGTAGTGTAGCCCTAGAATAGTAGTGTAGCCCTGGTATAGTAGTGTAGCCCTAGAATAGTAGTGTAGCCCTGGTATAGTAGTACAGCCCTAGAATAGTAGTGTAGCCCTGGTATAGTAGTGTAGCCCTAGAAGCCCTAGTTTAGTGGGGAAATCCTGTAGGAAAGCGAAACAGTCGCCGGACTACTGTTCTGCACACAGTCACCACGGCACTCACTATCATGTGCTGTCACTATCATGTGCTGTCACTATCATGTGCTGTCACTGTCATGTGCTGTCACTGTCATGTGCTGTCACTATCATGTGCTGTCACTATCATGTGCTGTCACTGTCATGTGCTGTCACTATCATGTGCTGTCACTATCATGTGCTGTCACTATCATGTGCTGTCACTATCATGTGCTGACACTGTCATGTGCTGTCACTGTCATGTGCTGTCACTATCATGTGCTGTCACTATCATGTGCTGTCACTATCTAGCGCTGTCACTATCATGCGCTGTCACTATCATGCGCTGTCACTATCATGTGCTGTCACTATCATCTGCTGTCACTATCATGTGCTGTCACTATCATCTGCTGTCATTATCATGTGCTGTCACTATCATGCGCTGTCACTATCATGTGCTGTCACTATCATGTGCTGTCACTATCATGTGCTGTCACTATCATCTGCTGTCATTATGTGCTGTCACTATCATGTGCTGTCACTATCATGTGCTGTCACTATCATGTGCTGTCACTATCATGCGCTGTCACTATCATGTGCTGTCACTATCATGTGCTGTCACTATCATGTGCTGTCAGTATCTAGCGCTGTCACTATCATGTGCTGTCACTAACATGTGCTGTCACTATCATCTGCTGTCACTATCATGTGCTGTCACTATCATGTGCTGTCACTATCATCTGCTGTCACTAATCATGTGCTGTCAGTAATCATGTGCTGTCACTGCCATGTGCTTTCACTGTCATGTGCTGTCACTGTCAAGTGCTGTCACTATCTAGCGCTGTCACTATCATGTGCTGTCACTATCATGTGCTGTCACTGTCATGTGCTGTCACTGTCATGTGCTGTCACTATCATGTGCTGTCACTATCATGTGCTGTCACTATCATGTGCTGTCGCTATCATGTGCTGTCACTAATCATGTGCTGTCACTAATCATGTGCTGTCACTATCATGTGCTGTCGCTATCATGTGCAGTCACTATCATGTGCTGTCACTAATCATGTGCTGTCAGTAATCATGTGCTGCCACTGCCATGTGCTGTCACTGTCATGTGCTGTCACTGTCATGTGCTGTCAGTATCTAGCGCTGTCACTATCATGTGCTGTCACTATCATGTGCTGTCACTATCATGTGCTGTCACTATCATGTGCTGTCACTAATCATGTGCTGTCAGTAATCATGTGCTGTCACTGCCATGTGCTGTCACTGTCATGTTCTGTCACTGTCATGTGCTGTCACTATCTAGCGCTGTCACTATCATGTGCTGTCATTATCATGTGCTGTCACTATCATGTGCTGTCACTATCATGTGCTGTCACTATCATCTGCTGTCACTATCATGTGCTGTCACTGTCATGTGCTGTCACTATCATGCGCTGTCACTATCATGCGCTGTCACTATCATGTGCTGTCACTATCATGTGCTGTCACTATCATGTGCTGTCACTATCATGTGCTGTCACTATCATGTGCTGTCACTGTCATGTGCTGTCACTATCATGTGCTGTCAGTATCTAGCGCTGTCACTATCATGTGCTGTCAGTATCATGTGCTGTCACTATCATGTGCTGTCACTGTCATGTGCTGTCACTATCATGTGCTGTTTGTATCTAGCGCTGTCACTATCATGTGCTGTCACTATCATGCGCTGTCACTATCATGTGCTGTCACTGTCATGTGCTGTCACTGTCATGTGCTGTCACTAATCATGTATTGTCACTATCATGTGTTGTCACTAATCATGTATTGTCACTATCATGTGCTGTCTTACAGCGACAACAGTTTCCGCTGAGGACAAGGTGAAGAAGGGAGAGCGGACTGAAGTGGGCGGTAGGGAAAAGCAGCGAGTGAGACCAAGACTCCCCTGACTCAAGCCACACGCTGACTCGGAGCCTTCCGATCCGAGGAGAAATCTCAAGTCACAAAAATACACTTTCCAGCTTTAATCAGCGTCCTGACAGAGAGAGAGAGAGAGAGAGAGAGAGACGTACGCATGCCCGTTGTGTGTTTGTAAAGATGGAGAAAGACGTAGAGAGCGGCCGTGGTTGGAGTGGAGATGACGCGCGTGGAGAGTTACTATGAATAAAAATGAGATCAGGATGTAGACTGACGACCCGAGGACACAGAACGTGGGCGCTGTCTCAATGGATGGTTATCGCTACAAGGGAACCGTGTGTAGTTTATACTACATGTGCCCGCCCGTACTAAGGACACTCATGTCCCACAGCTACCAAGATGACTTAGCTATAGCAGTCATGTCAAGATGACGTTGTCGTAGCAGTGTGCTCATAACAACGCGCCCAAAACAACAACGCAAACTATCTCCTCTACATGACACATGTAACTCTCTACATGACACGTGTAACTCTCTACATGACACGTGTAACTCTCTACATGACACGTGTAACTCTCTACAAGACACATGTAACCCTCTACACGACACATGTAGCTCTCTACAAGACACGTGTAACTCTCTACATGACACGTGTAACTCTCTACAAGACACATGTAACTCTCTACAAGACACATGGAACCCTCTACAAGACACATGTAACTCTCTACAAGACACATGGAACCCTCTACAAGACACATGTAACTCTCTACAAGACACGTGTAACTCTCTATACGACACGTGTAACTCTCTACAAGACACGTGTAACTCTCTATACGACACGTGTAACTCTCTACAAGACACGTGTAACTCTCTACACGACACGTGTAACTCTCTACATGACACGTGTAACTCTCTACACGACACGTGTAACTCTCTACATGACACGTGTAACTCTCTACACGACACGTGTAACTCTCTACACGACACGTGTAACTCTCTACACGACACGTGTAACTCTCTACACGACACGTGTAACTCTCTACACGACACGTGTAACTCTCTACACGACACGTGTAACTCTCTACACGACACGTGTAACTCTCTACACGACACGTGTAACTCTCTACACGACACGTGTAACTCTCTACATGACACGTGTAGCTCTCTACACGACACGTGTAACTCTCTACACGACACGTGTAGCTCTCTACACGACACGTGTAACTCTCTACACGACACGTGTAGCTCTCTACACGACACGTGTAACCCTCTACATGACACGTGTAGCTCTCTACAAGACACGTGTAACCCTCTACATGACACGTGTAACTCTCTACATGACACATGTAACTCTCTACATGACACGTGTAACTCTCTACAAGACACATGTAACTCTCTACAAGACACGTGTAACTCTCTATATGACACGTGTAACTCTCTACATGACACGTGTAACTCTCTACAAGACACGTGTAACTCTCTACATGACACATGTAACTCTCTACAAGACACGTGGAACCCTCTACAAGACACATGTAACTCTCTACAAGACACGTGTAACTCTCTACATGACACATGTAAGTCTAATCGAGTCGGTGAACACAATTTAGGCCTTTCTATTTCAGTCTTGTAAAACTAAATGCGAAACTGTGTCACGTGACAGACGGATGACACGTCAAGCATATCGATGATGTCCCGTACGTGTTATTTGGGAGCTGGCATATTTCAGGTACGTGAGCTAAGCATAGGATTCTAGATAGACGGGCCGAGAGTTCAAATCCTGACGGGGGTAAAATGGTAGACAAAATATTACCATTCTCACCGCCCCCCCCCCCCACCAACAGCATTCCTCCCCATCCCATCCCCCTCCCCCCATCCCATCCCCCTTCCCCCATCCCATCCCCCTCCTCCATCATCCCTATCCTCCATTTTCCAACATGCACCCCCACACACGCAACTTCTACAAAAAAAGGTGAAATTCCCAATTTCCTCTACACCAACTGTACGGATTAAAGCATTTGCCAATTCCATTCCCGCACGCTGTTTTTGTTTTATTGTGTTCGTCACGTGACATGGTTCTTGTGAGGAAGCTATTCTACAAATCCCTCGAACCCACACCTCCCCCTCCCCCGGACACGCCGCCCCTCCCCCTCCCCCATACACCCCCTACATCCCCTTCATCCCCGACCAACACGCATGTGGTGCCGGTCCAGCACATAGATAGATGTTTCTCTGCCAGAAGGCACTGTATCTCTTCTTTCTATCTGTGTGGATAGTACCTTCAGGCATTGGACTCTCGATTTTTCAATCCGTCTCCTGTCATCTCAATCACACGTGTGACAGTCTTGTTTCTCAGAACATAGAAAAATCCTGCAATACAAAAAGAAATCCGTGATTAACTGAGGAAAACCCGGCGGAATGTTCACCATTTTTGAATGTTGCGACATAGTTGCCGGCGTTCACCTTTCACCTTCACTGAAGCCACCGTGGCTTTGCTCGCCTGTACCCGGCTATGCTTGGCTACATGCGGCTATACTGGGCTATATGTGGGTATACTGGGCTATACTGGGCTACATGCGGGTATACTGGGCTATATGTGGCTATACTGGGCTATATGTGGCTATACTGGGCTATACTGGGCTACATGCGGGTATACTGGGCTATATGTGGGTATACTGGGCTATATGTGGGTATACTGGGCTATAATGGGCTACATGCGGGTATACTGGGCTATGCTGGGCTACATGCGGGTATACTGGGCTATACTGGGCTATATGCGGCTGTATTGGGCTACATGCGGGTATACTGGGCTACACTGGGCTACGTGCGGCTATACTGGGCTACATGCGGATATAGTGGGCTATACTGGGCTGCATGCGGCTGTACTGGGCTACATGCGGCTATACTGGGCTATACTGAGCTACATGCGGATATACTGGGCTACATGCGGCTATACTGAGCTACATGCGCATATACTGGGCTATACTGAGCTACATGCGGATATACTGGGCTACAAGCGGCTATACTGGGCTACAAGCGGATATACTGGGCTACATGCGGATATACTGAGCTACATGCGGATATACTGGGCTACATGCGGATATACTGAGCTACATGCGGATATACTGGGCTACATGCGGATATACTGGGCTACATGTGGCTATACTGAGCTACATGCGGATATACTGGGCTGTGGGCTTTACTGGACTACAGGCGGCTGTACTGACACAGATACTGACACTGACACTGATACTGACACTGACACAAATACTGACACGGACACTGACACAGACACTGACACTGACACAGATACAGACACTGACAATGACACTGACACTGACACAGATACAGACACTGACACTGAAACTGACACGGACGCAGATACAGACACTGAACAGATACAGATACAGACAGTGACACCGATACTGACACTGACACGGACACAGACACAGATACAAACACTGAACAGATACAGATACAGACACTGACACTGACACGGACACAGATACACTAAACACTGAACAGATACAGACAGTGACACTGACACAGATACAGACACTGACACAGATACAGACACTGACACAGATACAGACACTGACACCGATACTGACACTGACACAGATACAGACAGTGACACTGACACAAATACACTTACTGACACTGACACTGACACAGGTACCGGTACACGGAAACGGGACGTACGTGCGTGCGTGCGTGCATGCGCGCGCGCGCGTGTGTGTGAGTCCCCAACCCCCGCTTACTTCCTCATCACAAAATCCTGATGCATCAGTGGTGGTGGTATTATGGTGCATCCATCAGAACGGATAAAGTTAAATTACGCGCACACGCACACAGACACAGACACACCGACACAGACACACATAAACACAGACAGACAGACAGACAGACACACAGAGAGAGAGAGAGAGAGAGAGAGAGAGAGAGAGAGAGAGAGCAAACAAGAGGCGTTACAGACTGATATATTGATGTTTAACGAGGTGGATTATTCCCCATTGCCTCTGGACGAACTGTCTGCGAGGGGTGTGCGAGGGGTGTGCGAGGGGTGTGTGTGTATGCGCGCGTGCGTGCGTGCGTGCGTGCGTGTGTGTGTGTGTGTGTGTGTGTGTGTGTGTGTGTGTGTGTGTGTGTGTGTGTGTGTGTGTGTGTGCCCGGCTCATGAATGTTGATCTGTCTATGGTCTGTTTATCATTGTCATCATTCTGTATTATCCTTGTGCCACACAGTAGTATCATAGCCAGCTTTCCCATCCCCTTGGTTGCAAGTCAAGGTCACGGACAGTGTTCAGGGTGCAGTACAGGACATAACGTCTGTCCATTAGCTGATCTGGTCTCAGTATAGGACAGCAGGTAGCAGGCAGCAGGTAGCAGGTAGCAGGCAGCAGGTAGCAGGCAGCCAACCAGCTGATCTAGTCCTAGTACAGGACATAACGTCTGTCCATTAGCTGATCTGGTCTCAGTATAGGACAGCAGGTAGCAGGTAGCAGGCAGCAGGTAGCAGGTAGCAGGCAGCAGGTAGCAGGCAGCAGGCAGCCAACCAGCTGATCTAGTCCTAGTACAGGACATAACGTCTGTCCATTAGCTGATCTGGTCTCAGTATAGGACAGCAGGTAGCAGGTAGCAGGCAGCAGGTAGCAGGCAGCAGGTAGCAGGCAGCAGGCAGCAGGTAGCAGGCAGCAGGCAGCCAACCAGCTGATCTAGTCCTAGTACAGGACATAACGTCTGTCCATTAGCTGATCTGGTCTCAGTATAGGACAGCAGGTAGCAGGTAGCAGGCAGCAGGTAGCAGGCAGCAGGTAGCAGGCAGCAGGCAGCAGGTAGCAGGTAGCAGGCAGCAGGTAGCAGGCAGCAGGCAGCAGGTAGCAGGCAGCAGGTAGCAGGTAGCAGGCAGCAGGTAGCAGGTAGCAGGTAAACCTCACAACACTCTTGAGATATTAAGCAGGACAAATCTTCCCGAGATGTTGCTAACTCATCCATATGATTGTATCTCTTTGGAAATCCGCGGACCTGTGAAAATGTGACGTCACATGCCGGAAGCCATATTGCCCCGCCAAACGCTTACCTCATCTGGATCAGGATATATATATATATATATATGTGTGTGTGTGTGTGTGTGTGTGTGTGTGTGTGTGTGTGTGTGTGTGTGTAGAAGCCAGGGGCAGCCCGCGTATGCACATTATGTGTTTGTAGTTAAATGTACATGTATGGATGCATGTTGTGTGTGTATCTGGGTGTGTGAGTGTGTGTTCATTGTAAGGCGCTCTGAGTTCCCGCGAGAGGGAGGGCATCCCTTAAATACCCATATTATTATTATTATTATTATTATGTTGATCGTAGAAAATCAGGATCAGGACATTTCGTGGGTGTGTGTGTGTGTGTGTGTGTGTGTGTGTGTGTGTGTGTGTGAGGATAGGAGACGATTCTCGTTAGCCAAGAGACCGACATTAATCTGTGCAGTATAGGAAAACTGTGTATTGTACAAGGTCAGTAGTCAGTGATATGTATAAATTATATCATAATTATAGAACCTACTGGTGTCGTTGCTATGGAGTTAGCAACAAACAGATTTTGCTGGCAGTTAGGCAAGTTACGTCGTCAAAATCACAAAAAGCTAGTGGAGCGTGTAAAGTATAATTCACGATAATTACAAAGTATAATGATTATTAAAGTATAATTCACGATCATTGTTTGGCTGACTTGTCAGCCACTACACTCGACACACACAACAGAAACCCATCAGTGTATGTCTTGTTTCAGGAAAACGGTTCCATGTTTAAGTGTCACGTCATAGTGTCACGTCATAGTGTCACGTCATAGTCTAGAGCTTAGATAAGGTTAGGCGCTATATAAATATTCTATTATTATTATTATTATTATTATTATTATTATTATAGTGTCACGTCATAATCCCCAATCATCATTTGCCCGTGTCACGTGTCACGAATGATTAAAAGTAATAAAACACTGAAGTCTCACTACTTTCACATCAATGTCAACCCTCCACTAGATGTCGCCACATGCCGGGAACGGGAGACTGAGAAGGAGGGACGTGAGAGGACAAGGAGGGACGTGAGTTCGGATCAAAGATGTCGTTCCACAGGAAATCTCATTTCTCGGAAGAAGGGACCGTATCAAAACAGCATATGGAGTTGGCACTTTGATGTACGCACAGGACACAGGCAACACAGGACTCCACGACTAGTGAACTGTGAGAGAGGAGCACGTGCACTGTGTCCACCTCATTAACTCCCCTGGCGACGTCTGGTGGGAGAGTTGTCGGCCCTGGCCAGCTCCTCCACATCGCTCTTGTGGTGATTAGGTAAAAACGTAATGCATAGTGATGAAGATAGGTGTGTGTGTGTGTGTGTGTGTGTGTGTGTGTGTGTGAGAGAGAGAGAGAGAGAGAGACAGAGAGAGACAGAGAGAGAGAGACTTTAATTTCCAAGGAAGCGACGATAGACGCACAGGTCTCTCTTGCTATCTGTCCTCGCTACACTAACAAACAAACAAAATGCATCACACACACACACACACACACGCGCGCGCGCGCGCGGACTGGCCTGTACTTTTAGTAAAAAAGAAAAGAAAAAGTTATCAATGGTCAATTAGTAAAATAATGCATTTCAAGTTGGAAATCAAGTTGGAAATCAGGTGGCAGAATTTCCACACGAATGCACCAGAGTATGAGAGACTTGACTTACACAAGTCTAGACGTGGACGTGGGACAAACAGACTGTTTCTCGAGGTGCTGTATCGGGTGTCACTGGGCCTGAAGAGTTTTGACAAGTAGGAAGGGGCTCTCCCTTTGAGCACTTTATGCATCACCAGGCATTTGCTGAGGGCCAAATGCTTTTTTTTCCTAATGGCAGACATTCTAGCACCGTAAGCCTTTCATCCGTGGTGAGAGTGGGTTCCGGAGGGACAAGCTAAATGCCGCGTCGGTACAGGGAATTTAACTTGGCTTTATCTTGCACAATAAAAATAGTTTTTTTCCGTTTGGTTTTTGTACCGTTTTCAAGGTGGGGCTGCCAATTTAGAGAATCACCCACTATTACAGAGCAAGCTGTAGTTGCTAACTTGTTCTGCTTGCGCAGAATCATAACTAAGATTGCGTTGTAATGGTTGAGGTTGACGTTTCCTACGTGTTGTTCTGAGCATGCTGTTTGTTTGGGAGGGATTCACTATCATCTTATTCCTGTTACACCACTACCAAACGTTATTAAGACTCTGCTGCAGACTACCAGCTATTTCACATAAAGTACAATACAATACAATACTCATTATTATTATTATTATTATTATCAGTTCCCGATGAGTGGACTGTAGAGTCATCAGCAAACAAGTCGCAGGTGACTTTAGGATCAGTAAGTAGAGGTAGATCGTTAATAAAAATACAAACAACAATGGGCCTAATACAGATCCCTGAGGCGAACACCACATGCCACAACTCCTTCAGAGGAATATGTACCATTTACATATACAGTCTGGGTTCTGTCAAATAGGTAATGATTCAAAGAAAGATAGAGCAGCTGGGCCGTTATTGATGTTTTAAGCTTTTTAAGTAAAATGTTATAGTTTATAAGGTGGAATGCTTTCTTCAAGTCAAGAAATACAGCAGCAGACATCTTACTGTTATTAAATTTACATAGCCAGGTGTTCATTACACGAGCGAGAGCCGCACGACAGGTATGTACAGGTGGGAAACCCGACTGATCTGTCCTCTAGATAGTCTAGACGATGTTTGTGGACGTGTTTTTAAAGGGGTTTTGATAGGACCGAAAGACGAGATATGAGGCAGTAATTATTGAGATCAAATGAATCTTTGTTTTCGGAAATGGAATAATTATCGACTTTTTAAACCTCAAGAGAAGGTACAGTTTTTGATGCACCTAGTGTATAGGTATGGTAAGGATTCGGCAGTGTACGGTTCTAGTGTATAGGTATGGTAAGGATTCGGCAGTGTACGGTTCTAGTGTATAGGTATGGTAAGGATTCGGCAGTGTACGGTTCTAGTGTATAGGTATGGTAAGGATTCGGCAGTGTACGGTTCTAGTGTATAGGTATGGTAAGGATTCGGCAGTGTACGGTTCTAGTGTATAGGTATGGTAAGGATTCGGCAGTATACGGTTCTAGTGTATAGGTATGGTAAGGATTCGGCAGTGTACGGTTCGGAAAGGCGCAGAATGAACCCTCTAATGGCGTCAAGATCAGACGACGATTTACTGGAAAACTAGAGATGTACCTGTCAGGTTCGTGCAGAGAGAGAGAGAGAGAGAGAGAGAGAGAGAGAGAGAGACGGGGGGGGGGGGGGGGCAGTCAGCAGAATCCAAACCCCGACTACAAATGAACCACAAGATGAACAGTTTCATACTGACAATACGTAATCATTGTCTGTAATTCAGCTGCACGCGTCATGCACAACAGAACTGCGTCTGTATAGAACACAACAACAATACGAAATGATATATTGGTGCAATTCCCTTAGCATCCAATACGAGAATATGAAGTGATATAATATGTGCTGCTGAATGACACAAAAAAGTGAACCTCGTTGCCGGCTTGCTTCTTCCGTCAGATTTCCCATAATCCCCGCAACTGGGTTTCCTGCCTGTGATGAGCCGATACGGGATTGAGCGGGATTGTGATTCCATTCGCGGCAAAACCTGCCACTGGGAGACGGGAAGAGGGTGGGAGGGGTGAGGGTTTAGGGAGACGGGAAGAATTGTGAGGGTTTGAGGAAGGGGGTGAAGGAGGGGGGTGAAGGAGGGGGGTGAAGGAGGGGCAGGTAAAAACAGGGAAGGGAGCGTAAAACTGAAGATCTATAAATCAAAGTTTTGAGAGAGAGAGAGAGAGAGAGAGAGAGAGATGTTGACTGTAGACAAAGAAGGAAATGGTAAAGTTGAAAGTCTATAAATCACCGTATTCCCCGTATCTCGCCCCCTCAGTGTATGGAGTGTGGGCAACATGTGACCAGAATGTGATTTCTCTAATCCCTCGCTCCCAACTCCTACATCACATACAGCGACCTGTCACTCAGCCCACTCGGGTATTTCCGGGGATTGAGGTGACGTAATGGTTGCGGCGTGGCCTTGCATGTGATTAGTTGTGGGCAGTTTGTAAAACGACGAGAGACACAGAAAAGGGAGATCACCCCCGGGTGTCGGTAGAAAGAAAAACAAAACAAAACAAAACAAAAACCATCAACACTGACGAGGATCAGGTTTTTGTTTTTTTCTCTGTTCAGAAAGCGCATCATCATCATCATCATCATCATCATCTTGCACGGTGCTTGTCATAGAATCTGAAACGGTGGTGACGAAACTACTCCCTGATTTTAAACAAAATAATTAAAAGAACAACAACAAAAAACAAAACGTGTATTGATTGTGACAAAGTTCTGTACACTCCAACTCGGGCCGTGTGATAAACTGTCCTCTAAATTAGAATGGCGTTAGCAGCCTCGAGTAAGTTTTGATTTGGCAGGTGCTCCTTGGCTTGTGACCTTGGCAGGTGCTCCTTGGCTTGTGACCTTGGCAGGTGCTCCTTGGCTTGTGACCTTGGCAGGTGCTCTTGGCTTCTGACCTTCTCATCATCAGTACAATCAGTGCAGACGTGAGTTGCAAGTTGCATAAGAAAAACAAACGTGTTGCTTACACAAGTCGCATGTGTTGACAGATGGTGGGGTTGCGGTTGATTTATTGGCGTCGTGTGAGTGGGTGCACGTTTGGAGGCGTAGCATGTGTTGGCCATGATCTGGCTGATGTAAATGAAGGACATAAACGGTACACACATGACCAGTGTGATGTAAATGAAGGACATACACGGTACAAACATGACCAGGGTGACGTAAATGAAGGAAATAAACGGTACACACATGACCAGGGTGATGTAAATGAAGGACATACACAGTACAAACATGACCAGGGTGATGTAAATGAAGGAAATAAACGGTACACACATGACCAGGGTGATGTAAATGAAGGAAATAAACGGTACACACATGACCAGGGTGATGTAAATGAAGGAAATAAACGGTACACACATGACCAGGGTGATGTAAATGAAGGAAATAAACGGTACACACATGACCAGGGTGATGTAAATGAAGGAAATAAACGGTACACACATGACCAGGGGGGATGGAAATGAAGGACATACACGGTACACACATGACCAGTGTGATGTAAATGAAGGACATACACGGTACAAACATGACCAGGGTGATGTAAATGAAGGAAATAAACGGTACACACATGACCAGGGTGATGTAAATGAAGGAAATAAACGGTACACACATGACCAGGGTGATGTAAATGAAGGACATACACGGTACAAATCCGTCTCCGAATCCAACACAGGACCTTCCGGTCTCATGTAAGCCGGCTGTCGTCATCAGTGACTGGTAAAGCCGCCCGTCATTGCGTCAGCATCTGTACAGTCACACGTCGTAACACATCGTCACACGTCGTAACACATCGTCACACGTCGTGACAAATCGTCACACATCGTCACACGTCGTCACACATCTACCATATCGTCTATCGTCAGGCATCGTCAGAAAGATAAAAGTATAGAAGTGACATACGTCGTCAATGATGGGATATAGACAGGCAGGTTCTGTTAAAAAACAAAACAACAACAAAATAAACGAACAAACAAAAAACCCGACGGAAACTCATTGCTGTCAGAACACTAAGTAGTCCAGCTACAACTCCTTCTCCCCCACTTCACATGGAAGCTGGTCCAGCCATTCTGGGGGAAGTAACTGATCCGCTGTCCTAGCGGAGTAATCGTTCCTGATCATGCCAATATTGCCACCGTCTCAGCTGGGCTTCTAGACCGGAAATTCAAATTTGCGGGAGGCAGGCCCGGAGTAATAAATAGCAAATAGTGATTGGCTGAATGTGTGGGGTGTGTGGCGTCACAAAAGAAGAGGTGACACGTGACTAGACTGGCAGAAATGAGCGGGTTAAAATGGTTGGCTAGCGGAGCTTGATAATTGTTATCCATTGACTGACTAGTTCAAGTGGCAAGTGGCAAGTGGCGAGTGGCAAGTGGCGAGTGGCAAGTGGCAAGTGGCGACTACCGTTTGTATGCTCACAGATCGTTCTGAGTGGCTTATCTATCATCACTTAGACACCTGCACAGTGACAGCGTTTATAATCCTGGTACTGACGAGCAGAAGCGTACTCGATGATGCGGCGACTACACTGAGCGCTCCACTAAATAGTGTAACAACAGTCGTAGAATATGAATGTTCGATCGCTCGCGCAAAGGGTAATGGGCTGATGGCAGTGTGCTGATGGCAGTGTGTTGATGTCTACACACTTAGCGGTCATGAGACAGTGACGCTAATTGGATACACACTGATTTGGTGGTTATTAGACGTACATGTCGGTTGGCTAACTGCTCAGTGGCCATGAGACCGTGATGTTTATTGCCTACAGCCTTAGTGGTTATGACAGCGATGTTGATCAGCTAGGGACTTGATGGTCATGTTACAGTGATGCTGATTGGCTACAGAGAGTGGGTGACTGGCTAAAGCAGATTGGACAGAAGGAAACGTGACGATTGGCTACGGACTTGATGGTCATGTTACAGTGATGCTGATTGGCTACAGAGAGTGGGTGACTGGCTAATGCAGATTGGACAGAAGGAAACGTGACGATTGGCTATCGGACTTGATGGTCATGTCACAGTGATGCGGACTGGCTGCACTGACAGAGTGGGTGACTGGCTGATGCAGATTGGACAGACGTCACCATGCACGCCTAACTTATAGTCACTGCCGAAGTAAGCAGGATGAGTAAAACATGTGTCGGAAGACAGGATCGATATAACTGTAGTATTATGATGTAGAACAGTAATCATTGGGTACTGGCTGACGTGTTTTACGAGGAGCAGACGATTAGAAGAAACAGACTGCAGACAATAACTTGTCGCCCCACACTCCAACGCCGGTCTCACGTCCAACAACCACAATCATTCCCTCAATCCCCCCCCCCCCGCCCCCCCCCCCCCCCCCACCTTTTTCCACACGCACACCCTGATTCACGCGAATACAATCCAGTTGATTTTACCTTCCTGTTAGAACAGAAGCGCGTGTGTCCGAGTGCATCGTGTGGTGTGCAGACCACAGTGAGACAAGCGACGCTGCCAGCTAGAGCGGACACAAGCTACAATCAGACATCCGGGACACTGGGCAGCCTCCTAATGGCCACAAAGGAAGCGGAAAGAAAAAAGCACTAGTGAAGGAAGCGTCACTAACAAAGGAGCGGATTGGATGGAAGGCAGGAGAGAGGCGTGATTACATTGGACAGCTGGAATAGGGCGCCCCTGATTGCCTGGTTAGTCCAACACCAAGCTGATGAATGGGCAGGCGGCAGACGGAACAAATTACTTTAGAAACAGTTCGTCTCTGTCTCGCTGTCTGTCTCGCTGTCTGTGTGGCCGGACCCTAACCCTCTGGACACCACCTCTTCTACCACCTCCCACCCCCCCTCTTCCACCCAACACACACACACACACACACACACACACACACACACACACACACACACACACACACACACAACCATCCCTGTTTCTCAGTGTCTGTGTAGCGTCGTCAGCAAAACTCCACCGTTAATCCACTTGTTACCCCCCTCCCCCCCCCACACACCTAGCGTCGTCATCAACCCTAACGTTAATCCACTTCTTACCCCCCCCCCCCCACCCCCCTACAACTCCGTTTGTCCGTCTCTGGTCTACTTAACGTTCACTTATTTCTCGTCCTGGCTGATTGTGCTGGAGACAGTCACCATGAAGAAAGTGAAGTTCCACTAACTAGTGCACGTCCACTACTAAATGTGATTTGTTACCGACCGGTTAAACCATTCGTTCAGCCAATCAACTCCGTCCAGGAGAAGATAACTCTCTTGTAGATTATCTCTCCGAACCACAGTACTGGGTGAACCTCCGTTTTTTGTTGTCTTGGTTTATGTAAGGACGGTTCTCGACTGGCTCATCTTCCTCGGTACTAGCTGTTGATTTCACAGACATATGGTAATAGTATAGCAATAGTACAGCAAGAGTATAGTAATAGTATAGTAATAGTATAGTAATAGTACAGCAATAGTATAGTAATAGTACAGCAAGAGTATAGTAATAGTATAGTAATAGTATAGCAATAGTATAGTAATAGTATAGCAATAGTATAGTAATAGTATAGTAATAGTATAGCAATAGTATAGTAATAGTATAGCAATAGTATAGTAATAGTATAGTAATAGTACAGCAAGAGTATAGTAATAGTACAGCAATAGTATAGTAATAGTATAGTAATAGTATAGTAATAGTATAGTAATAGTATAGCAATAGTATAGTAATAGTATAGTAATAGTATAGTAATAGTACAGCAAGAGTATAGTAATAGTATAGTAATAGTATAGTAATAGTATAGTAATAGTATAGCAATAGTATAGTAATAGTATAGTAATAGTATAGTAATAGTATAGCAATAGTACAGCAAGAGTATAGTAATAGTATAGTAATAGTATAGTAATAGTATAGTAATAGTATAGTAATAGTATAGTAATAGTACAGCAAGAGTATAGTAATAGTATAGTAATAGTATAGTAATAGTATAGTAATAGTATAGCAATAGTACAGCAAGAGTATAGTAATAGTATAGTAATAGTATAGTAATAGTATAGTAATAGTATAGTAATAGTATAGTAATAGTATAGCAATAGTACAGCAAGAGTATAGCAATAGTATAGTAATAGTATAGTAATAGTATAGTAATAGTATAGTAATAGTATAGTAATAGTACAGCAAGAGTATAGTAATAGTATAGTAATAGTATAGTAATAGTATAGTATAGTAATAGTACAGCAAGAGTATAGTAATAGTATAGTAATAGTATAGTAATAGTATAGTAATAGTACAGCAAGAGTATAGTAATAGTATAGTAATAGTATAGTAATAGTACAGCAAGAGTATAGTAATAGTACAGCAATAGTACAGCAAGAGTATAGTAATAGTATAGTAATAGTATAGTAATAGTATAGTAATAGTATAGCAATAGTACAGCAAGAGTATAGTAATAGTACAGCAATAGTACAGCAAGAGTATAGTAATAGTATAGTAATAGTATAGTAATAGTATAGTAATAGTATAGTAATAGTACAGCAAGAGTATAGTAATAGTATAGTAATAGTATAGTAATAGTATAGTAATAGTACAGCAAGAGTATAGTAATAGTATAGTAATAGTATAGTAATAGTATAGTAATAGTACAGCAAGAGTATAGTAATAGTATAGTAATAGTATAGTAATAGTATAGCAATAGTACAGCAAGAGTATAGTAATAGTACAGCAATAGTACAGCAAGAGTATAGTAATAGTATAGTAATAGTATAGTAATAGTATAGTAATAGTATAGCAATAGTACAGCAAGAGTATAGTAATAGTACAGCAATAGTATAGCAATAGTACAGCAAGAGTATAGTAATAGTATAGTAATAGTACAGCAATAGTACAGCAAGAGTATAGTAATAGTATAGTAATAGTATAGCAATAGTACAGCAAGAGTATAGTAATAGTACAGCAATAGTACAGCAAGAGTATAGTAATAGTATAGTAATAGTATAGTAATAGTATAGTAATAGTATAGCAATAGTACAGCAATAGTATAGTAATAGTATAGTAATAGTATAGTAATAGTATAGTAATAGTATAGTAATAGTACAGCAAGAGTATAGTAATAGTATAGTAATAGTATAGTAATAGTATAGCAATAGTACAGCAATAGTATAGCAATAGTACAGCAAGAGTATAGTAATAGTATAGTAATAGTATAGTAATATTATGGTAATAGTATAGTAATAGTATAGTAATAGTATAGCAAGAGTATAGTAATAGTATAGTAATATTATGGTAATAGTATAGTAATAGTATAGTAATAGTATAGTAATAGTATAGTAATAGTATAGTAATAGTATAGTAATAGTATAGTAATAGTATAGTAATAGTATAGTAATAGTATAGCAATAGTACAGCAATAGTACAGCAAGAGTATAGTAATAGTATAGTAATAGTATAGTAATAGTATAGTAATAGTATAGTAATAGTATAGTAATAGTATAGTAATAGTATAGCAATAGTACAGCAATAGTACAGCAAGAGTATAGTAATAGTATAGTAATAGTATAGTAATAGTATAGTAATAGTATAGCAATAGTACAGCAATAGTACAGCAAGAGTATAGTAATAGTATAGTAATAGTATAGTAATAGTATAGTAATAGTATAGTAATAGTATAGCAATAGTACAGCAAGAGTATAGTAATAGTATAGTAATAGTATAGTAATAGTATAGTAATAGTATAGTAATAGTATAGCAATAGTACAGCAAGAGTATAGTAATAGTATAGTAATAGTATAGCAATAGTATAGTAATAGTATAGTAATAGTATAGTAATAGTATAGCAAGAGTATAGCAAGAGTATAGCAATAGTACAGCAATAGTATAGTAATAGTATAGTAATAGTATAGTAAGATCATGGTAATAGAACTGCTATACATGTTGTGTATTTGTGTATCAAGTTTACACTGCAAGTGTGGTTTAGATACGAGCCATAGCGGACGAGACGATATCACGTCATGATGACCCAGTCAGTCAGGAAGAGTTATCATCAGTTGATGTCCGTGTGTTCAGCATGTGACGACATCATAAACTTTCACAGCCTGACTCAACTTACACCCAGCTGCATGTCCGTGTGTACAGCGTGTGACGACATCATAAACTTTCACAGCCTGACTCAACTTACACCCACCTGCATGTCCGTGTGTACAGCGTGTGACGACATCATAAACTTTCACAGCCTGACTCAACTTACACCCACCTGCATGTCCGTGTGTACAGCGTGTGACGACATCATAAACTTTCACAGCCTGACTCAACTTACACCCACCTGCATGCTGACGGACTGTAATCAGTCGCAGAGTAATTCCATATTTCCATCTCCCTCCCTCCATCTCTCGATCTCCACATCCGGTACGTGATCACCTGTCGCAACCTCATCAAGTCCTCGGATATTTGATCTCTCTCTCTCCCTCCGTCCCCCCCCCCCCCACTTATCCACCTAACCCTTCATCGACGCCACCCGCCCATCTCCCAACACACGCCAGCCAAGGCGGCCTGGTCAGATTGTGTGAAGACTGTCGTGCTTGTTGCTAGTTGTCGTTCTTACATTGAATTCCCCCTTCGTAGTCTCGCTAGTTGTCGTCCTTACATTCCCCACAGTAGTCTCGCTAGTTGTCGTCCTTACATTCATCTTAGTAGTGTCTGTTTCCTGCCAGTGGAAACACCAGTTTTCTTCACACTCGTGTGTATGTGTGTGTGTGTGTGTGTGTGTGTGTGTGTGTGTGTGTGTGTGTGTGTGTGTGTTATGAGCAAAGAAACACCAGCGGACACACAAGACAAACATTTTATTGATTTTGACAAAAAACATGCAAAAGTACATGTAACACAAATTCTCCTATGAAAGCCGCGGAGCCGCGGTGGCCGAATGGTAGAGCTTTGGATTCACAGTGTTCGGGTCGTGAGTTCAAATCCCGGTTGGGGCCAAATATTTGTGCAGGCCTTTTTCTCGTTGCCCCGTCTTTGATATCACCCACACGTGGTGGAAAAGGACGTTAAATTCCTAAACACC
The DNA here is from genome assembly GCA_018292915.2 of Batillaria attramentaria. Taxonomy (NCBI): domain Eukaryota; kingdom Metazoa; phylum Mollusca; class Gastropoda; family Batillariidae; genus Batillaria; species Batillaria attramentaria. The sequence continues at coordinate 274,442 of JACVVK020000438.1, forward strand.
CACCCACCCACCCGACCCCTATGAAAGCCGTTTCTCCATTCTAGCACATGACGTCCTCACTAACTTCAACAACTTGTGTGTGTGTTTGTATGAGGGGTGTGGGGGGTGGGGGGGGAGGTTGAATTGTACCGATCACTTTTCACACCGTACGATATGTCAGACACTGCGTGTACATGTAGTCAGGGACAACCTGCTACCACTCACGTGCCCATCTCTCTCTCTCTCTCTCTCTCTCTCTCTCTCAGACGGTACATGTAGAAACATAGCGCTGGGAATGAGCTGCCAACACAGAGACACTAAGATATAAGAAAATCACGGTATGTACTCACAGGGAAATAATTTACGTAATTTATGTAAGATCTCTGTGCTTTGGTCATGAACTGTGAATGGGCTACAACTCCACAAAACATAAGACTGAGCGTGTTACAACTCCACAAGACATAAGACTGAGCGCGTTACAACTCCACAAGACATAAGACTGAGCGCGTTACAACTCCACAAGACATAAGACTGAGCGCGTTACAACTCCACAAGACATAAGACTGAGCGCGTTACAACTCCACAAGACATAAGACTGAGCGCGTTACAACTCCACAAGACATAAGACTGAGCGGGTTACAACTCCACAAGACATAAGACTGAGCGGGTTACAACTCCACAAGACATAAGACTGAGCGGGTTACAACTCCACAAGACATAAGACTGAGCGCGTTACAACTCCACAAGACATAAGACTGAGCGCGTTACAACTCCACAAGACATAAGACTGAGCGCGTTACAACTCCACAAGACATAAGACTGAGCGGGTTACAACTCAACAAGACATAAGACTGAGCGGGTTACAACTCCACAAGACATAAGACTGAGCGGGTTACAACTCCACAAGACATAAGACTGAGCGGGTTACAACTCCACAAGACATAAGACTGAGCGGGTTACAACTCCACAAGACATAAGACTGAGCGCGTTACAACTCCACAAGACATAAGACTGAGCGGGTTACAACTCCACAAGACATAAGACTGAGCGGGTTACAACTCCACAAGACATAAGACTGAGCGCGTTACAACTCCACAAGACATAAGACTGAGCGAGTTACAACTCAACACTGAGCGGGTTACTGGGGAGACTGATGAGTGCGCATGGCAAATGCCTCATGACACTGACACAGGGCATCCGATGTATACTATATTATGAATCAATCAGTCTCGTTATTTTACGGTAACACTGGACCGAAGACGTCGGGTTTTGAACCGCAGATCTCCGGGCGTCCACACGGCACACACTGGTTTCGGAACTGAAGGGGACACTGACAGCCGCCATTTTGACAGCACGCGCAGTCGTTACGTGACGTATCAAACACGCATGCACACCCCGTCATCCTTTGCGTCCAGCCGTCCACGCCAAAGTCAGGAGATGGCTGACCTGGGGCATCAGACGAAACCCGTACATAGTGATATTAGTAGGGTAGACAGTGATGTTAGTACAGTGTCTGGGTAGACAATGATGTTAGTACAGTGTCTGGGTAGACAGTGATGTTAGTACAGTGTCTGGGTAGACAGTGATGTTAGTACAGTGTCTGGGTAGACAGTGATGTTAGTACAGTGTCTGGGTAGACAATGATGTTAGTACAGTGTCTGGGTAGACAATGATGTTAGTACAGTGTCTGGGTAGACAATGATGTTAGTACAGTGTCTGGGTAGACAGTGATGTTAGTACAGTGTCTGGGTAGACAATGATGTTAGTACAGTGTCTGGGTAGACAGTGATGTTAGTACAGTGTCTGGGTAGACAGTGATGTTAGTACAGTGTCTGGGTAGACAGTGATGTTAGTACAGTGTCTGGGTAGACAGTGATGTTAGTACAGTGTCTGGGTAGACAGTGATGTTAGTACAGTGTCTGGGTAGACAGTGATGTTAGTACAGTGTCTGGGTAGACAGTGATGTTAGTACAGTGTCTGGGTAGACAGTGATGTTAGTACAGTGTCTGGGTAGACAGTGATGTTAGTACAGTGTCTGGGTAGACAGTGATGTTAGTACAGTGTCTGGGTAGACAGTGATGTTAGTACAGTGTCTGGGTAGACAGTGATGTTAGTACAGTGTCTGGGTAGACAATGATGTTAGTACAGTGTCTGGGTAGACAGTGATGTTAGTACAGTGTACATGTAGACAGTGATGTCAGTACAGTGTCTGGGTAGACAGTGATGTTAGTACAGTGTCTGGGTAGACAGTGATGTTAGTACAGTGTCTGGGTAGACAGTGATGTTAGTACAGTGTCTGGGTAGACAGTGATGTTAGTACAGTGTCTGGGTAGACAGTGATGTTAGTACAGTGTCTGGGTAGACAGTGATGTTAGTACAGTGTCTGGGTAGACAGTGATGTTAGTACAGTGTCTGGGTAGACAGTGATGTTAGTACAGTGTACATGTAGACAGTGATGTTAGTACAGTGTCTGGGTAGACAGTGATGTTAGTACAGTGTCTGGGTAGACAGTGATGTTAGTACAGTGTCTGGGTAGACAGTGATGTTAGTACAGTGTACATGTAGACAGTGATGTTAGTACAGTGTCTGGGTAGACAGTGATGTTAGTACAGTGTCTGGGTAGACAGTGATGTTAGTACAGTGTCTGGGTAGACAGTCATATTAGTACAGTGTACATGTAGACAGAGAGAGGCCTTATTAAAAAACAAACACACACACACACACCATGGATTTGATGAGCAGATAGAAAGCTTACATATTAGTTATCGTAAAGAAAGTGCACAGTATCAAGATTAATGGAAGAATCGAGAAAATTGTTATTTGAACGAGTAGAAGAAAAAGGGGTGACTACGGAGGGGAGAGGTGCTGGGGGGGGGGGGGGGGGGGCAAAAACAGAGGGAGAAGTAGGTTGGTAGGTTATAGTGTAATTGCAAGTATTTGAAAGATCGGCGATATCGAGTTTACAATGTGCACTCGCGTGGGCAGCTACTAGTAACTGTCCGTGTGGTACAGTCGGTAGCGGAACCAGCCCATGTTGGACTGGGTCGCCACTTTCCGTGCGGCTCTCACTCGCTAGACAGCTGAACGCCAAAAACAAATGACTGTAATGACGTCAGCTCCCCAGAGAACGTAATGACGTCTGATAGGGACACAAAAGGAAGATAACTCTTAACCCAAAGAGAAGAGAACTCACGGCGGCCGCAGAGGTCTTGTCTCCCGCAGAGTACACACTGGTGCATGCTGGGAGCCGGACACTGGCAGGCGCCCGCCTCACAACACGCGCACACGGCGGTCGCTGCCGGGTTGAAGTGGCACGGGCACCCTGTCTGGTTGCTAGGAAACGGAAGAGGGGATAAGTAGTTTGTCACTGTGCCGAAAGGAGGTAATGAATACGAACAGCGAGGTCATCATTTTGTCACTTGAAGCCAACACTTTGTTGCAATACTATAGCACTCACAGACTTTTACTCTGTGTGTGTGGCGTGGTGTGGTGTGGTGGTGGTGGTGTGGTGTGGTGGTGTGGTGGTGGTGGTGTGGTGGTGTGGTGTGGTGTGGTGGTGTGGTGTGGTGGTGTGGTGTGGTGTGGTGTGGTGTGGTGGTGGTGTGGTGTGGTGGTGTGGTGGTGGTGTGGTGGTGGTGTGGTGGTGTGGTGTGGTGTGGTGTGGTGTGGTGTGGTGTGGTGTGGTGTGGTGGTGTGGTGGTGGTGGTGGTGGTGGTGGTGTGTGTGTGTGTGTGTGAGAGAGAGAGAGAGAGAGAGAGAGAGGGGGGGGGGGGGGTCTTAGCTATTGTCCTGCAAACGTGATCAACATGTGATTTCCATTTAAGCTGGTCACCAACAATCACGCCTAATATCCCGTCCTCCGAGACTTGCTTAATTACATCACGATCAATGGTAAGTTTGAGAGGCGGAGAGAGCTGGTGTTGTTGGCGGGATGTAATCAACATGCTATTTGTTTTATGAGGATTGATATGCATGTGATTAGATAAACACCTGGTAGACACGTCATTTAGACCTTGTTGGAGAGATTCGGTGATCTGGGTTACATGTTTACTTGACACATGGAGAGTACTGTCATCGGCAAACATGTCACATAGCACTGACTGAATCTGAAATATGTCGAATTTGCCCTTCGGAAGAACATCTCCCACTTAGGAGTACACTTTGCTTTCGGTTTTCCCGGAACCATTTGACGAAAAGACATGTTGATGGAACTAACTCATACGAATACAAAGTCTTCAACTGAATTGAGTGATTTACAACATCAAACGTTTTCCTAACTGAGTGATTTACAACATCAAACGTTTTCATAAGATCCAAGAAGGCAGCGTCTGACAGCTCTAAACTGTAGAATGAAGCCATTTGTCCATAACCCCCGTCACACATGTCTGACACGAGTGTGATGCACGAAACCCAGACTGACGGGGATACAGCAGGTGGAACCCTCAAGGCAGTTTGTCCAGTGTTTGTATACAGGTTTCTCAAGGCAGTTTGTCCAGTGTTTGTATACAGGTTTCTCAAGGCAGTTTGTCCAGTGTTTGTATACAGGGTGCTCAAGGCAGTTTGTCCAAGGTTTGTATACAGGTTTCTCAAGGCAGTTTGTCCAGTGTTTGTATACAGGTTTCTCAAGGCAGTTTGTCCAGTGTTTGTATACAGGGTTCTCAAGGCAGTTTGTCCAGTGTTTGTATACAGGGTTCTCAAGGCAGTTTGTCCAGTGTTTGTATACAGGTTTCTCAAGGCAGTTTGTCCAGTGTTTGTATACAGGTTTCTCAAGGCAGTTTGTCCAGTGTTTGTATACAGGGTTCTCAAGGCAGTTTGTCCAGTGTTCGTATACAGGGTTCTCAAGGCAGTTTGTCCAGTGTTTGTATACAGGGTTCTCAAGCGGTTTTGATAAGATAGAAAGGATGGAAATTGGTCTATAGTTGTTAAGATCACCCTGAGAGAGAGAGAGAGAGAGAGAGAGAGAGAGAGAGAGTCACCTGGTCCAAACGTCCCATCTCGTAAAGGTCAAGGACCTCAGAGGGCACAGTTCAGGAGGTGACCAGGCATCGTTACTGGCAACTACAAACAAACAAAACAAACAAACAATATTTACACACAGACAGATCCACTACAACCTTAAAATCACAATCCAAGACCAGCCCTCAAAACACAATCCCAGACCAGCCCTCAAAACACAATCCCAGACCAGCCCTCAAAACACAATCCCAGACCAGCCCTCAAATGCCGAAACTGCCACTAGAAAGTCTCCGCGCTTCAATACAAAACGCAATATACCAAATATACCCAAACCATTCATTTCTATAATATACCCAAAGTATTCATTTCTATAAATATACCCAAAGTATTCATTTCTATAAATATACCCAAAGTATTCATTTCTATAAATATACCCACAGTATTCATTTCTATAAATATACCCAAACCATTCATTTCTATAAATATACCCAAACCATTCATTTCTATAAATATACCCAAACCAATCATTTCTCAACCCGAAATCCACACGCCATCTAGCGTACGTCCCGAAACTCTGTCTGATTTATCCCCCCCTTCCCTCCCCTCTGTCTGACGTGAGGGGAGACAAATGTTGCCGTAGTTTCGTGCCGGCCACCAAGAGAAGACAATTTCATTACGTCTCTTCTTCCTTCCCCTTTCCCGTAATGAGATGTTTAGTCAGTGATAACGCTCAACAGTTCTCAATATTCCCCGACAATCTGCAGTTCAATGGGATCGTTTCTACATATTATGCGAGACGCACGTAATAGTCCTTAATTCAATTCCTAGCACTCGGCACGGCGTGCAGCTCACGGCAGCTGATAAAACCGGGCGCCTTTTTTACTGAACGTTTGTCAAGGCGCGTTCAAGTGGAATGGTGCACTTCTGACGTGATTCAATTATCTGTGTCCATTTATCTCTCACGCTCCGCCAGAGACAACAGTCAACAGCCACACTCCGCCGCAGAAGCACGTTACACAGGCTACGTCTGCTAGCGAGGCGTTCACCCATCTCAAGAATTTCACGTAAAACGAGAGTGGACATGAGTCATAAGTTCGATATTTTTTCCCCTTTTGTATCTTGTGGGCTGTTGAGTGATATTGCAACACACATGAAACAGCAGGACCTTACGATTGTGTAGCTGGTATAGAAATATAAACAGCAGGACCTCACCATTGTGTAGCTGGTATAGAAATATAAACAGCAGGACCTCACCATTGTGTAGCTGGTATAGAAATATAAACAGCAGGACCTCACCATTGTGTAGCTGGTATAGAAATATAAACAGCAGGACCTCACCATTGTGTAGCTGGTATAGAAATATAAACAGCAGGACCTCACCATTGTGTAGCTGGTATAGAAATATGATAACGTCAGCCCAAGGCATGGTGGGCGTTAAAGATCTAAGCTCCCAACAAAAAGCTTTCCGAAGTGCATCCATTTCCACCACATACGGGTGATATCAAAGACGGGGCAACGAAAAAAAAGGCCAGCACAAATATTTGGCCCCAGCCGGGATTCGAACTCACGACCCGAGCATTGAACTGATATCGTGCAAGCTATGCTACTACCGGTAGGTACACCGGCGTATTTGAAAGCAATTTTGTTTCTTGCGTAAACATTTCAGCTCGAGCTTGCAGAACGAAAAGTAAAACCGCAATTTGGAGATGTTGTTGTCGATAAAACGCGCTGTGTTCATCCGGCGTCCGTGCAGTGGTCATGGCAGCAGCCGTGACCGAGTCAGTACTGTCTGCAGTGACCCCCATACAAGTCGTGTCACTTTTGAATTTGGTCAGTGTCGCTCGTATGCCGTGAGGCTGTTACCGTCAGCATGGCACAACAAATGTTGACGGCAAGTTTTTTTTTGTTTTTTTTTTATGGGAAATTTGACGAGATGTGTGAGAAATGAAGAGCACGCGGGCACTCGGATTTGCCAAGCGCGTTTTATCGGCAACAACATTTCCAAACTGCGGTTTTACTTTTGGTCCTGCAAGCTCGAGCTGAAATGTTTACGCAAGAAACAAAATTGCTTTCAAATACGTGTACTTACCGGTAGTAGCATAGCTTGCACCATGTCCGACATTGCTCAGTCTAAACTGACGTATTCGCGGCATTGTGTGCGTTAAGCCCTAACTAACTAACTAACTCACTTACTAAGGCATGGTGTGCGTTAAGCTAGTTAAGCGTTAAATTAGTTAGTTAGTTACTTACTTAGTTAGGGCTTAACTCCGCGCAATGGCCGGTGTGTGAGTCAATTAGTTAGTTAGTTAGGGCTTAACTCCGCGCAATGGCCGGTGTGTGAACTGTGCATCGTCATCCGCCAACATATCGCATGTGACTTGGTCACTGTGTAAATGCATGATTTGGTCACTGTGTAAATGCACGAGACTTGGTCACTGTGTAAATGCACGAGACTTGGTCACTGTGTAAATGCACGAGACTTGGTCACTGTGTAAGTGCATGGGAATATCATTTATAAATAAACACTGAGAACGGAAGGGCACCGTGACCTGGGGGACGCCGAACTTCACTGAACTTTGGTGGAGTGTGAGCCAACACTTTGTTCCCTATCTCTGATGTAGGATTTAAAAAAGTAAACTTACGTCTTGGCTATTAGAATAGCTAGAGATTTTATCTAGAAGAATCTTGTGGTTCACTGGGTCAAAAGGTTTTTTGAAGTCAAGGAATACAGCACCTGTTAGTTGTGATTTGTTTATTGCATAAAACCATGTATCTGTGAGGGCAGTGTGACTCGTGTGTTTACTGAGGTAGGATATCTGACTGAAGGGGGTGGATTAAACTAGAGATACGCCAGAGAGAGAGAGAGAGAGAGGGAGAGAGGGGGAGAGAGGGAGAGAGAGGGAGAGAGAGAGAGAGAGAGAGGGAGAGAGAGAGAGTGTCGCACGCAATGAGGCCGGAGCTCATTTCCTCTCAGTCGACCCGGACTTTCGGTCCGATCACACACACACACACACACACACACACACACACACACACACACACACACACACACACACACACACACACACAGTTCACTGTTATCTTACGTCCCCAAGACTCCCTGTTTGTTTGCTCTCTCAGTTTTCCTTCACCTCATAAATCTACCTCCATGAGAAAGCGTGACCACGACCGTTAAAAAAGTAAGAGTTACTGACGTCATACATGTCTGAAAGTGATTTATTGCGTGTACATGTGTACTAACGCCGTTCGTCGCATTGCAACGACAGATTCGAACGTGAAAACAGTTTCAACCAACATTATTTCCGTCCGTACCCTGAAAAAAATGCGATGAATACCTCAGTATACAGGCAGCACTGATGGCGTTTCTCTCAGTGGCGGTCAGACCACAGGGCCATGACCGCCACATTCAGGGTAGATGACCAATCACAGTGCAGGGTGGTAATGTCACGTGACTGTCTGTGGTCCCGTTACACGTTTATGTTGACAAGTAGCCACATGTGTAAAAGAGTAGGCGACGCAATTTGACAAAATGCCTGCGGCGGAGATCAGAAATGAGTGAGTGTACAAGAAGAAGAAGTTGCAGGACATTACTGGGCAAGAGAGGGAAGACAGGGGGAGAGTAACGAAACTGGGGGCGGCAAGAATGGAGAGTTGATGTCGGTGAGTGCTTCGATCTGTACACCGTCACGTCATTTGCCTGTAGGCCGTCACTCAGCCGTGAGATGTGGTGGAGGGATAGGGGCTGAACTCATCGCGCGGAAAACAGCAAACTAGGACTTGGTTTTTGTAACTCTACACTGTGATTGCGCAACACTGAGGCAGAATTTGACTTGAGCCGGCGCATGTGCAACAAGTCACCTTGCCTGGTGTTTGGCAAACTGTGGAACATAATGGGCAGCGCGCAGAACGGGGCGGGCACTAGCTAGCTAGCGAGAGAGAGAAAGAGAGAGAGAGAGAGAGAGAGAGGTGACAGTTTGATGTGCACCTTCCTGGAAGGCCGGAAGGCCGGAACTTGAAAGAAGAAGAAAAGATGGCCGCCGTGTTTAAGTCACGTACACCGCGTTTAAGTCACGTGCACCGTGTTTACGTCACGTACACCATGTTTGAGTCACATGCACCGTGTTAAGTCACGTGCACCGTGTTAAGTCACGGACACCGTGTTTGAGTCACGTACACCGTGTTTAAGTCACGTACACCGTGTTGCCCAATCAGGACTGAGGTCTCGGCCTCTACGCGTGTTTTTCTTCACAACGTTCAGGGGAGTTAAGCAGACCGAGTGTGGCGAAAGTAACTAGACACTCACACATCATCCTTTGCCGGCCTGGTGAAAGGCTGGGGCCAAATAGTTGTGCTGGCCTTTTTTTCGTCATTGCCCCGTCTTTGATATCACCCACTGATACGCGGTGGAAAAGGACGTTAAACTCCCAAACACCCACCCACGCATCCTCTTGCTGGTGAAATAGTTGTTGGATGTTGATGTCCCTGAGTGAACGTGTCCATTTGACTTTAGCAACGTTTGTTACATGTATGAAGAGAATACAGCAGAAGTCACTTCACGGTGCGGCCCTACAGACGTTCATCACTACCATCATATTGTGCAAACACAGACACAGAAACAGCAGAAGTCACTTCACGGTGCCCTACAGACGTTCATCACTACCATCATATTGTGCAAACACAGACACAGAAACAGCAGAAGTCACTTCACGGTGCCCTACAGACGCTCATCACTACCATCATATTGTACAAACACAGACACAGAAACAGCAGAAGTCACTTCACGGTGCCCTACAGACGCTCATCACTACCATCATATTGTACAAACACAGACACAGAAACAGCAGAAGTCACTTCACGGTGCGGCCCTACAGACGTTCATCACTACCATCATATTGTACAAACACAGACACAGAAACAGCAGAAGTCACTTCACGGTGCCCTACAGACGCTCATCACTACCATCATATTGTACAAACACAGACACAGAAACAGCAGAAGTCACTTCACGGTGCCCTACAGACGCTCATCACTACCATCATATTGTACAAACACAGACACAGAAACAGCAGAAGTCACTTCACGGTGCCCTACAGACGTTCATCACTACCATCATATTGTACAAACACAGACACAGAAACAGCAGAAGTCACTTCACGGTGCCCTACAGACGTTCATCACTACCATCATATTGTACAAACACAGACACAGAAACAGCAGAAATCACTTCACGGTGCGGCCCTACAGACGCTCATCACTACCATCATATTGTACAAACACAGACACAGAAACAGCAGAAGTCACTTCACGGTGCGGCCCTACAGACGTTCATCACTACCATCATATTGTACAAACACAGACACAGAAACAGCAGAAGTCACTTCACGGTGCCCTACAGACGCTCATCACTACCATCATATTGTACAAACACAGACACAGAAACAGCAGAAGTCACTTCACGGTGCCCTACAGACGTTCATCACTACCATCATACTGTACAAACACAGACACAGAAACAGCAGAAGTCACTTCACGGTGCCCTACAGACGTTGATCACTACCATCATATTGTACAAACACAGACACAGAAACAGCAGAAGTCACTTCACGGTGCCCTACAGACGTTCATCACTACCATCATATTGTACAAACACAGACACAGAAACAGCAGAAGTCACTTCACGGTGCGGCCCTACAGACGCTCATCACTACCATCATATTGTACAAACACAGACACAGAAACAGCAGAAGTCACTTCACGGTGCGGCCCTACAGACGTTCATCACTACCATCATATTGTACAAACACAGACACAGAAACAGCAGAAGTCACTTCACGGTGCCCTACAGACGTTGATCACTACCATCATATTGTACAAACACAGACACAGAAACAGCAGAAGTCACTTCACGGTGCCCTACAGACGCTCATCACTACCATCATATTGTACAAACACAGACACAGAAACAGCAGAAGTCACTTCACGGTGCCCTACAGACGTTCATCACTACCATCATATTGTACAAACACAGACACAGAAACAGCAGAAGTCACTTCACGGTGCCCTACAGACGTTCATCACTACCATCATATTGTACAAACACAGACACAGAAACAGCAGAAGTCACTTCACGGTGCCCTACAGACGCTCATCACTACCATCATATTGTACAAACACAGACACAGAAACAGCAGACCTAGAAACAGTCAAGGAATTGTCCGCAACATGTTGATCAGACCGAAATCGGCCTAAGATCAATAAAAGATCAATAACCATTATTTGTGTACTCTACGCTGAAGCTCACAGACCCGGCCAGAAACTTCTTCAGAAGAAGTTTGGTATGGACCAGACAACAGGGAATGAGGGACGTGGCCAACTGAAGCCAGCAGATAAATCATCATAGGGCGGTGGGGGTCTGTGAGATAAAGGGGGGGGGGGGGGGGGCTAGACGGAGACAACTCCTTTTATGGCGAACATATTGTCTCAGCAGCTACAGACAATAGGGATAGAAGAAGCCGTGTTGGGAAGAGGTTGGGGGGGGGGGTAATGGGGGGGGGGGGGGGTATTGAGGGCATGATGACAAAATAAGAGCCAGACAGTAATTGGGTCTGCAGCTGGTTCGCCATCTTCTCCTGGACTGACAACACACGGCAAGGACTGAGACAGAGCGAAAAAAAAATGTTTCCGGTATTAGTGACATCCTAGAAAATGCCCAGGTTTATTTGATTTCATCTTGCTTGCGATTCCCCCCCCCCCCTCCCCCCCCCCCCCAAATACACACACACACACACACACACACACACACACACACACACACACACACACACACACACACAGAGAGAGAGAGAGCACTGACTTGGCCCACAGTACGGGTTGCCATCAGAATGCCGTGTGCGTGTCTAAATCAGCGTGTGGCCCCAATGTCTGCTTGTCAACAACAGACTGCAATCTGGGAAATGATTCTTCTCTATACTCTCTTGTCCAAGCCATTCCACTTCCTTTGTTACCACCCCTTCCCAACCCTGACTCTACTCTCCCCTCCCCCCTTCCCACCCCACCCGCCCCACCCCCCGAACTGTTGGTTGTGTGCGGGAAATGACAACTGCGTGTGTTGGCGTGATGAGGTTTTCAAGATGATGTCAAGCATCGCCCCAAGGGTGGCCGGTGTAATGACATGTTTTCATCTTTCTGTCAGCTCGCCACTTCTCCCAATTTCTCGCGCGTGACGTGGACACCACCACCATACTATTCACGGCCTGGCAGCACTGTGAAAGCGTGGTGACCGTGCTGCCAGCTAGCGGCCTTGGCCTTAAACTGACGAGTGGGCGAGGAGCCCAGTAATGGTGAGTCTCATTTCACCGGAAGCGACCGCGCTTTTCCTCAAAAGCTGCAGGAAAGCTGCCGTCACAAACACGTCCCCGACGTTCGTGAAAATATCCTCATCGGTTATTTCTGATGTACAGATCTCCACTGACGTCATCGGCCATTGCAACTACCCCCATTCCACCAAGCGCCTCCCCCCCCCCCCCCCCCCCCCACTCCGAACCCTGCCTCCACCCCCTCCCCGCCCCCCCCCCACCCCAAAAGAAAAAAACCAAACCAAAACAAAACAAAACAAAACAAAACAAAAACAAACAAACAAACAAACAAACAAACAAACAAACAAACAAAACATCCCCGAGATTAGTGACAGAGACTCCAATTCCTTCATGCCATGTATGTGTGTGTCCCAGTGTATGTGTGTGTCCCGGCCAGTGTATGTGTGTGTCCCGGCCAGTGTATGTGTGTGTCCCAGGGTATGTGTGTGTCCCGGCCAGTGTATGTGTGTGTCCCAGTGTATGTGTGTCCCGGCCAGTGTATGTGTGTGTCCCAGTGTATGTGTGTGTCCCAGGGTGTGTGTGTGTGTCCCAGTGTGTGTGTGTGTGTGTCCGGCCTCTGTGTGTGTGTGTGTGTGTGTGTGTGTGTGTGTGTGTGTGTGTGTTACCTGTTGATGTCCACCGCATGTTAGAAATGAGCGGGTCACACACGAGGGCCGCGTTCAGTGGGTTGGGCGCCCGGGCTGTGTAACACCGATCATCAATGAGACACGCATCCGACTGGAAAGAAAGAAAGAAAGTACAAACGAGTGTTTTAATTCACAGCACACGGTCATTGTTTCTCGCAAGTGACTGAGGGTAACGTTTTAACTCACACAGTACGATAATACGCGCTTACTCTAGCACTCGAGGAGTTAACGAGGAACGAGCATAGCCTTACGTGCTGCACTGTATTGTGCAACTGATCACGTGATGTCGCTGTGCTGCCCTGTGCAACTGATCACGTGATGTCGCTGTGCTGCCCTGTGCAACTGATCACGTGATGTCGCTGTGCTGCCCTGTGCAACTGATCACGTGATGTCGCTGTGCTGCCCTGTGCAACTGATCACGTGATGTCGCTGTGCTGCCCTGTGCAACTGATCACGTGATATCAGTTCTAGTCCCTAACACAGCTGCATGCAGTTGCGACATTAAGCATGTACAGTAGTTACCACTTGAACTAAGCGAGACTGGGTGGGCTTGGTGATGACCCAGTTCTATGGCGCAGGAACTGTCGGTAAAAATAACAGTCATCGGGGCAATAACTGTCGGGATCTCAGTTGTTTCTGTTCATTTTGTTGGTTGGTACAGCACGGTGTGTCCTGTATTAGAGTGTATCAGTTACACTGTCAAAGTGCAGAGACAAACAGCTGACTGGATACCAATGGCAGTACGCCAGTACACACAGCCACACCATCATACGGCGCGTACAGTACGCCAGTACACACAGCCACACCATCATACGGCGCGTACAGTACGCCAGTACACACAGCCACACCATCATACGGCGCGTACAGTACGCCAGTACACACAGCCACACCATCATACGGCGCGTGCTAAAATTCCCGGTGCTTTCTGGGACATCCGCCCGCCGAGTGTGACATGACAATACGTGTACTGCTCAACCAGCTGCAATGTTAACACACTGTGTTCGTCGATATAGGTCATGAGGACGTGTTTCACGAACCGGCCTTCATGACGTCATCCGGAGTGATAGCGCACTTGATGGCGATGACCTGGTATGGGTGACGTCACCAAGGTGATGATGGGACACTTCACGCCCTCTGACAGCGTCACTGGGTTGTAATGTCAGGGTCATCTTTTGTAGCGATGAGGAACATCGATGACGTAAGTTATGATGAAACACAGATCTGGCTGTCTGTCGTCACTTGCAACCCAGCCATTATGACGTAACCCATCACTAGCACGTCCAACATGGACTCTCTCTCTCTCTCTCTCTCTCTCCAATGTACAAGGCTTGGAAGCACACTCTTCCGTCATATCTTTGCTCCTTGTTTTCACACAAAAAATCCCTTTATTCCAGGTCCCACAATCAGTTTAAAATCCCTCGCCCCAGGATTGACAAGTACAAATCCAGTCTATCCTTCTCTGGTCCCGATCTTTGGAATTCCCTGCCTCTCCATGTGAGATCATCTCCTTCACTTTATACCTTTAAGAAACGTACGGCTTTCGTTCAGTTCAAAAGAGCTGGAAAACCCATTTATGTTCCAGGAGTCCACACGCACTTAGAAACCAGTCTTCACTAATTATCATTACCGTAGTCATTTATAAGCACCTAACATGTAGATATTTACATAATCGTGTTAGTTTGAATTAACTTTAATCTTTATTTTTTTTATTTATTTATTTATTTATTTTTTTTTTGGGGGGGGGGGTATCTTTGTCATCTATTTTAGCTATTGTATTATGCTTATTCGCCGCCTACTTGTAGTTCAGTTTTAATGTCGGTATTGTGTATAATCCTTAGCTTAGTTGAAGTTACTTTTACTCTCGTACTGTAGTCTAGCAACAGCAAGGTTGTAAACTGGCCTTTTGGCCAAAATCTTCTACTGTTGGAAAAGAAAGGATTGTCATTGTCTGTCTGTTGGGAATGGGGGGGGGGGGGAGGGTGTGTGTGGTAGAGTGAAAATGGTGCGTGGTTTGCCGTGTTGCAAGTTGAATGTTTATGTGCTGAACTGTGTCGGAGCGAAGACTGTAAAACGCGAAACGTCTGGCGACTGTGATCGAGGGACGTTCTGGAGGCGACTTCCACTTTAACTGTGGCTGTAGTTGGGAGACTTGGTTGAAGCTGGAATTGTCGGAACTGGGGGGGGGGGGGGGGCGGAGAGGAGGGATGTAGAAGAATACCCATAGTGCCCCGCGGTCAGGAGGAGTAATCGATCTCGGCACGACCGACTTGTGCGACGTTAAGTGGCGCGTGCCGCCCGCCAGCACCCTCAGTACCGGGCACACTTCACACTGAACACGGCCAGCAGTCCAGTTCTTACCCACATCACCATTTGTAATATCATTCGTTTTCAGCTCTCTCTCTCTCTCTCTTTCTCTGTCTCCCCCCCCCCCTCTCTCTCTCTCTCCCATGTGCCATGTGCAATTTCAGTCGTCCTTAGGACTGTCTCTCTCTCACTCACATCAGTACAGCTCCCAGGCAGCAAGAGACCCGTATTAAATCACCGCTTTTTTTTTTTATTTTCTTCGTGTTTTTCCGTGCTAGCCGGCCTCGCTTCCCATCTCTTGCCTAATGACGCGGGTGTGTTTAGTTAGGGGCGGACTGGCTACAGCCTTCAGTTGCCTCTCTTTAGTTCCAGACGCTGCCTACAGCTACAGTGATCAGCGCTCTCTCCTGACACCACGTGACCAGTAAACAACA
Source organism: Batillaria attramentaria (assembly GCA_018292915.2). Taxonomy (NCBI): domain Eukaryota; kingdom Metazoa; phylum Mollusca; class Gastropoda; family Batillariidae; genus Batillaria; species Batillaria attramentaria. Next base: position 290,117 of record JACVVK020000438.1, read on the forward strand.
TGAAGCTCGGTGTTGCACCACTAAACACTTCTTAGCGTCGCATTTTCATGTCGCAGAACTCGGATTATCCAGCACACAGACAACGTCCTGTTATTTTGTTAAACCGGATGTCTTTTCCCGACATGTTCCCTGTTACTCGTATTTCATCTCTCTCTCTCTCTCTCTCTCTCTCTCTCACACACACACACACACACACACACACACACACATCAGCAGATGTACCGTCATGCGGTATAACACGCACAGTCTACAGCCCCGCTTCTCTCCCCTCCCTACACCGACGACAGCAAATTGACAGACACTGAGACAGCCTTTTTCACTTCAAACACCGTCTGCCTTTTCATCCCCCAAGTAAGCTGCTCTTTCTCTCAGCGGCGGATGTGGGTGTTAATTTTGCTGGCCTCATTTTACTCCGTCTCTCACAGCCCAGTCTCCACTGGCTTCATTGAAAACTTGCACTATTTTTGTATCTTGCCTTTTAGGGAACTTTCGTCAGTAGCCATGGTCCGACCTGGAGGAGACGTGCGTCACTAGCACGTGATACACTCTATGTAGTAATCTGGGGTAAATGAAGACATGTTAGAGGCAGGTTCATTTTGTGCAATGGAGTTTTCACTGATTTCCAACAAACGTAGGCGACCGAAGCCACGACCCTAATGTTTATGGCCGGTTCCAGACCCACCTTTCCCTCAGCCTTACAATGTACCTCTCTCTCTAACTGTTTTTTTTTTTTTTTGGGGGGGGGGGGGGAGGGGGGCTTATGATGCAAGAACAGGCCACAAAAGGCCTTTTCAAACGCTAAATCTCGCAGGGTCGGGGAGGGGGAAGGGGGGGGGGGAAGTGGAACTTTGATAATGACATAATGACTGACGTTATGACAGAGCATGACAAATCTGCCGTCATTAGTGAGAGGCGACTGAAGTAGCAAACTTGAACCTCCCCTACTACAAAGAATTGTTTGTGTCGGTGGTGAATTCTCCTTCATGCGTGACTCTGACGTCATCACTACTACCTACCCGCACTGAACAGTTGCCGCTGACGTCACAGTCCAGACAGATGGCGTCAAACACAATGTACAGAGCCTCGTTGCTGAACAGCTGTCCATCCGTTGTTACGGAAACATAGTATGCTCTGACTGCCACATCTAAGGAAAAAACGAAGTTGAAATGTGAAAAAATTACTTTGTTATTGCTTTCACGTTATCAGATTACTTTTGGCTTTGATCACAAGGACAAGAGACAATGCCACGGAGTGCGATATGTCGTCATCGCTCGTTTTACTAATGTTACTTACTCACAACATATTACCGTAGTCGTTAATTCACGACACTAACCTTCTGGCACGCCTGTTTCTGGCATCTGACACGCCATCTGGCGGTTGGTGTAGAAATCCGCTGGTACCGGGCGCCACTCGCTCACAGATACTGGACCTTGTGGCGTCATCTGCACGTCAAATTGGTGAATGATGACGTCACGCACAAAAGAGTGCTATTTTTATCGTTTTTTTTTTCAAACTCTAATCTTCAGGAGAAAAGAGCAGAAACTATTAAAACGTTTTTCCACAAACCTGTACATCTCTGATCCTGCACATCATTTCCGGTGTGGACAGGAAGTTGTCGACCGCGAGAAAGGCAACACGACATGGACGGCGTCTGGCTTCACACAGACCGTTACTGTAACCAACAAACACAGACCGTTACTGTTACCAGCAAACACAGACCGTTACTGTAACCAACACAGAATGTTACTGTAACCAACAAACAAAGATCGTCACTGTAACCAACAAACACAAACCGTTACTGTAACCAACACACACACACACACACACACACACACACACACACACACACACACACACACACACACAGACCGTCACTGTAACCAACACACACACACACACAGACCGTCACTGTAACCAACAAACAAAGACCGTCACTGTAACCAACACACACACACACACACACACACACACACACACACACACACACACACACACACAGACCGTCACTGTAACCAGCACACACAGACCGTCACTGTAACCAACACACACAGACCGTCACTGTAATCAACACACACAGACCGTCACTGTAACAAACACAGACCGTCACTGTAATCAACACACACAGACCGTCACTGTAACCAACACACACAGACCGTTACTGTAACCAGCAAACACAGACCGTTACTGTAACCAGCAAACACAGACCGTCACTGTAATCAACACACACAGACCGTCACTGTAACCAACACACACAGACCGTCACTGTAACCAACACACACAGACCGTCACTGTAACCAACACACACAGACCGTCACTGTAATCAACACACACAGACCGTCACTGTAACAAACACAGACCGTCACTGTAATCAACACACACAGACCGTCACTGTAACCAACACACACAGACCGTTACTGTAACCAGCAAACACAGACCGTCACTGTAACCAGCAAACACAGACCGTCACTGTAATCAACACACACAGACCGTCACTGTAACCAACACACACAGACCGTCACTGTAACCAACACACACAGACCGTCACTGTAACCAACACACACAGACCGTCACTGTAACCAACACACACAGACCGTCACTGTAATCAACACACACAGACCGTCACTGTAACCAACACACACAGACCGTCACTGTAACCAACACACACAGACCGTCACTGTAACCAACACACACAGACCGTCACTGTAACCAACACACACAGACCGTCACTGTAACCAACACAGACCGTCACTGTAACCAACACACACAGACCGTTACTGTAACCAACACACACAGACCGTCACTGTAACCAGCAAACACAGACCGTTACTGTAACCAACACACACAGACCGTCACTGTAACCAACACAGACCGTTACTGTAACCATCACACACAGACCGTCACTGTAACCAGCAAACACAGACCGTTACTGTAACCAACACACACACACACACACACACACACACACACACAGACCGTCACTGTAACCAACACACACACACACACACACACACACACACACACACACACACACACAGACCATCACTGTGACCAACACACACAGACCGTCACTGTAACCAACACACACAGACCGTCACTGTAACCAACACAGACCGTCACTGTAACCAACACACACAGACCGTTACTGTAACCAACACACACAGACCGTCACTGTAACCAGCAAACACAGACCGTTACTGTAACCAACACACACAGACCGTCACTGTAACCAACACAGACCGTTACTGTAACCAACACACACAGACCGTCACTGTAACCAGCAAACACAGACCGTTACTGTAACCAACACACACACACACACACACACACACACACACACACACAGACCGTCACTGTAACCAACACACACACACACACACACACACACACACACACACACACACACACACACACACACACACACAGACCATCACTGTGACCAACACACACAGACCGTCACTGTGACCATCAAACACAGACCGTCACTGTGACCAACACACACAGACCGTTACTGTAACCAACACACACAGACCGTCACTGTAACCAACACACACAGACCGTCACTGTAACCAACACACACAGACCGTCACTGTAACCAACACAGACCGTCACTGTAACCAACACACACAGACCGTCACTGTAACCAACACACACAGACCGTTACTGTAAGCAACACACACAGACCGTCACTGTAAGCAACAGACACCGTTATATAGTCAGCAAGCCACACAGACCGTCACTGTAAGCAACACACACAGACCGTTACTGTAAGCATCACACACAGACCGTTACTGAAAGCAACACTGACAGACCGTTACTGTAAGCAACACACACAGACCGTCACTGTAAGCAACACACACAGACCGTCACTGTAAGCAACACACACAGACCGTCACTGTAAGCAACAGACACTGTTATATAGTCAGCAAGCCACACAGACCGTCACTGTAAGCAACAGACACCGTTATATAGTCAGCAAGCCACACAGACCGTCACAGTAAGCAACAGACACCGTTATATAGTCAGCAAGCCACACAGACCGTCACTGTAAGCAACAGACACCTTTATATAGTCAGCAAGCCATACAGACCGTCACTGTAAGCAACAGACATCGTTATATAGTCAGCAAGCCACACAGAACGTCACAGTAAGCAACAGACACCGTTATATAGTCAGCAAGCCACACAGACCGTCACTGTAAGCAACAGACACCGTTATATAGTCAGCAAGCCACACAGACCGTCACTGTAAGCAACAGACACCGTTATATAGTCAGCAAGCCACACAGACAGTCACAGTAAGCAACAGACATCGTTATATAGTCAGCAAGCCACACAGACCGTCACTGTAAGCAACACACACAGACCGTCACTGTAAGCAACAGACACCGTTATATAGTCAGCAAGCCACACAGAAGCGACTGCACGATGTGAAGTGAGTCTTGCATGAAAGAAACGTTCACGTTGTCCCTCACATACTGAAGTGTTTACACAGCACTTTATCAGTTTCAATGACGACTTGACATGAATAGTGTGTTTCTTTAGACACTACAGTGTGGGCAAAGTGAACGAAGGGAGATAAGTCAGCAAAATATCGAACCGGATGATTCTGAGGATAACTGGCGGCTTGTCGCCCTTGACGGTGCAGTCTTGTCCCCTGAAGCCGACGTCACAAAAGCATGTGCCATCCTGACAACGCCCCCTCATCATACACTGACCCGGACACATGTCTGTAGTTAGCACGCGGGGAGGCTGTACGCGCCCTACGTCATCAGTCACGTAGTTGTTCGGATTCCTGATGACGTCACTCTCGCACGCACCTTCCCATGATGCCACTGCAGCCAGCAGGAAACGTTGGTCTTGAGAGGCCTGCACACGGCAAAGCCCAACACAGCGCATGTCAGAGCAATTAACCAATCATTTGCCGTGCTACCTAGCATTCTCACAGCTTCCGGATTACTAGTAGTACAATGACAATCAACCAATCATTTGCCGTGCTAACGCCAGACCAGCTTCCGGTTTGCAATTAGTAAAACTTGATGACAATCAGCCAATCATTTGTCGTTCTAACAGCAGACGTAGGGCTCTCCCAGCTTCCGGATGACTAGTAGTAAATGACAACATGTACTGCTGTTTTATGCGGTTTTACTGATGTTTTTACATGCTCACTCATCTGCAGTCGTAGCGGCGGGAAAAGTTACAATCCGCCTCGAGGAACAACCATGGAAACATGTGGACGGCCAAATTACAATTTCAGCCCCCCATCCCCTTCCGCCTACCTCCAGTCTGTCCCCCACACCACACCCCAGGTTAAAAGCAAAGTTCTTTGGAACTATAAGACACGCAATCATTGTGAGCGATACTTGTATGAATAGCCCGTTCCCGGGTGGCTGTGGAATACTCGTCACTTATCATCCATGGCGGCATCTTTTTCTTTGATCTCTCCTGTGTAATAAGTGTCCGTATTGTACTAGTACTTGAGAAATCATGTGACACAGAGCACGACATCACATGACAATCAGGCATGCTTCCCTGCAAAAAGGTTCTTTCTTTCAGAAAGAAAGAACAAAGATACAACCTTTTTGGCAAAAAACCCGTCGTCATCGATGAGCAAGTACATGTATTACTACTCCTCAGGGAGAACTCGCTCCCGATGTCAACACCATCGACGATGAAACATTTTTACTCGGCATATCGGTGTTTCCAACTTCATAAACTCGTTGTACAAGTACAAAACAACAGTAGCCTGTACCTAGCAAGCAATCCTTACTCAAATTTCGGACAGTTTTAACCAACACTTATCAAAATTCGTTCTCAAAAAGTTCAATCGAGGCTGGCGTCTCGCCGGCATGTATGCTGTTTACTGATTTGGCCGTGTGCTATCGGCGCAGAGAATGGCAGCAGATTCGTGATCTAGATACATCTCCGATTGAACAGAAGCTTCTTGAATCGTTTGAGTCATGCATGCAGTTATAAAATGTAGCTGCTGGGGGGAAGGTCACTTTAATCGGTGTATATGTACTACAAATATTAGAATAAACACTCACAAAGATTCAGATTTCGTGAAAATCGCAACAGGAAGAATCCCGCTTGAACGCGCCCTAATCGTACAAAGCGTGAACAGAGCTGTTCAGTTTTGATCGGTTTCGCATTCACCTCCCAAATTTACATTTCCTTGAAAGCGTCAGCATGTTTGTTTGCGTCTTTACTTACTTACTTAGGCCCTTGGCTCCACGTGGAGCATAGGCCATCGACAACCCTTCGCCATCGCACTCTGTTCTGGGCTAGTCTTGCCACTCCAGTCCAGTTGGTCCCCTGCTTACATAGCTCTGCCTCAGTGTCCCGCCTCCAGCTGTTGCGAGGCCGGCCTCTCTTCCTTTTCCCCTGCGGGTTCCATGTCAGGGCTTGGCGTGTGGTGCTGGATGCTGGCTTCCTGAGGGTGTGTCCAATCCAGCCCCACTTCCTCCGCAGGATCTGCTTGGCCACTGGTTCCTGCCCCGCTCGCTCCCACAGCTCTTCATTCCGGATCTTCTCTGGCCATCGGATGTTGAAGATGCGCCTCAGACAGGTGTTGAGAAATGTCTGGATCTTCTGCTGCATCGTCTTCGTTGTCCTCCATGTTTCGCATCCGTAGAGCAGAACTGACTTCACGTTGGAGTTGAAGATGCGAAGTTTGGTTCTTATGCTGACAACTTTGGATGCCCAGACGTTCTTCAGCATGACCATTGCTGCCCTTGCCTTGCCGATTCTGGCTGTGACGTCTCGGTCTGTGCCTCCCTGTCCATCAACCACACTCCCCAGGTAGACAAAAGACTCCACCTCCCTGATGGGCTCTCCACCGACTGTGACTGGTGTGTTGGCAGTGGTGTTGATCTTCATCAGCTCGGTTTTCTTCCTGTTGATCTTGAGCCCTGTTCCGGCTGATGTGGCTTCCAGGCACGTAGTCTTGTCCTGCATCTGGCTGTGGCTGTGAGACAGGAGCGCCAGGTCGTCCGCGAAGTCGAGGTCATCCAGCTGCGTCCAGAGTGTCCACTGTATCCCGTTTTTCCTGCCTGCTGTAGTGGTCTTCATGATCCAGTCGATGACCAGGAGGAAGAGAAACGGGGACAACAGGCATCCCTGGCGGACTCCGGTCTTCACCTCGAAGCTTTCTGACAACTGGCCGGCATGGGCAATCCTGCAGCTCATGTCTTGGTAGGTGCACTGGATCAGGGAGATGATCTTCCCGGGAACTCCATAGTGCCTTAGCAGCTTCCACAGCGCCTCTCTGTCTACACTGTCAAAGGCCTTCTCATAGTCTATGAAGTTGATGTAGAGGGGGGAGTTCCACTCCAGTGACTGCTCCACAATGATGCGTAGGCTGGCAATCTGGTCAGCGCAGGACCTGTTCCTGCGAAAGCCTGCCTGCTGGTCTCGGAGCATGGGGTCGACTGCCTCTCTCATCCTCTCCAGTAGAATTCTGTTGAGAACCTTGCCTGGCACTGACAGGAGCATGATCCCTCGGTAGTTGCTGCAGTCCCTGAGGTCCCCTTTCTTTGGCAGCTTGATGACGATCCCTTCTTTCCACTGGGCTGGCACCTCTTCCTTCTCCCAGATCTTGCTGAATAGGCTGTGCAGCATGTTGACGGCTGTCTCTGTGTCTGCTTTAATGGCTTCTGCTGGTATCTCGTCCGGCCCTGCAGCTTTCCCATTTCTCAGTGTCATGATGGCTTTCCTGATCTCCGCCTTAGAGGGCTTGTCGCAGTTGATGGGTAGTTCTGTCTCAGCTGGTGGGATGTCTGGTGGTGTTTCAGGGATGGGGCGATTTAACAGCTCCCTGAAGTGTTCTGCCCATCGCTTCAGCTGTTCCTCAGTTGTTGTCAGTGGGTGCCCGTTCTTGTCCTTCACTGGTTTGTCTGTCTGCTGAAATTTGCCCGCGAGCTTCTTGGTCACCTGGTACAGGTCTTTTAGATTCCCTTGTCGGGCTGCTTCCTCTGCTTGACTGGCCAGGTTGTCGATGTAGTCCCTCTTGTCCTTCCTGGTGCTCCTCTTCACTTCTCTGTCAGCTGCTGTGTATTCCTCTTGTGCCTTTGCCTTAGCTCTTCTTGTTCGGCTCGTGTTCAGTGCAGTTTTCTTCTCTTTCCTAACTTCCAGCTTCTGGATGGTATCAGCAGAGATCCATTCCTTATGTTGGGTCTTTCTCTTGCCAAGGACCTCTTCGCATGTGTCGTGCCAGAGTTTCTTGCTGTGTTCCCACTGTGTCTCGATGTCCATTTCACTGTCTTCTATCAGGTCTTGCAGTGGCTGGAACCTGTTGGAAAGGCTGATCCGGAATGCTGCTTGTGTGTCTGTGTTCCTGAGAAGTCCAACGTTGTACCTGGTCCGTGTGCTGTTGGCGTTGGTGTGCCTCTTAAGCCGAAGTCTCAATGTTGTTGCAAGAAGGTGGTGGTCTGATGATACATCGGCACCCCTCATCACGCGCACATCCCGCCACGATCTCCTGAACTTCCGGCTGATGCAGATGTGATCAATCTGGTTCTCCGTGATATGGTCCGGCGATCTCCATGTGGCCTTGTGGATGCGCTTGTGTGGGAAGATGCTGCCTCCTATCACTAGCTGGTTCAGGGCACAAAAGTCTGCAAAGCGCTCGCCATTTTCGTTCATCTGTCCCAGTCCGTGTGTTCCCATGGTGTCCTCATAGCCTGTGTTGTCTGATCCAATCTTGGCGTTGAAGTCTCCCATCAGTATGGTCATGTCCTTGGCTCCTCCTCTATCTATCACTGTCTGCAGTTGTTGGTAGAAGTCATCTTTTTTCTCCTCTTCCGCATCATTGGTGGGAGCGTAGCACTGGATGATGTTCAGCTTGATGTCTTTTTTCTTGGTGATGAATTTGGCTGTGATGATGCGGGAGTTGACAGGTTCCCAGCCGATGAGTGCCCGCTGTGCCTCCGGTGCCAGCATCAGGGCCACGCCCTCAGTGTGGGGGGCTCCATCCTCTGTGTGTCCTGAATACAGCAATTGCTCTCCCGATGAAAATCTCAGCTGTCCTGTCTGTAGCCACCTTGTCTCACTCAGTCCCAGTACTCCTATCTTGTAGTTCTTCATCTCTCTTGCTACTTGTATGGTCCTTCCTACTTCATACATAGTCCTGATGTTCCATGTGGCTACTCTCGTCGTTGTCCTGGGTGTTAGAAGGGGGGTCGGCCTTGCAGCTTCCTTTCGGCTTTCACTGCAATGCGTCATAGGTCTCCGGGATGGAGACCCTTCCTTGCCCAGGTGAATGTTTTGGTTTGTTGCTGTCGATGCTTCTGTAACGTTATGTTTTTTACAGGTAGGGCTGTTAACCCTACGCAAACCCGTTTAGCCTCTTGGAGAGGTGGTCCACATTCGTCTGACCTCTACCCTTCGACCTGTCCAGCTTGGGTGACCCTGCCAGGAGCACGTGCTCCCGCTGGCGTAGCTCTCTGGGTCATTGAGGTACACAAGCCACTACCCCACGACAAGGGTTGGACCATGTAGGGGTTTGCGTCTTTAGTGGAAGTTTAAAACTTGTGGTTTTGTTTGGATTTGAGTTCATGAGTGAATTGACACCGTCTTGACAGCATAAAAAGGCGCACTTTATTCTGTCGGCGTAGTGCTCTGCCGACGCACAAACTCGTTCGTCTGCTGTGTGCAGCCGCTGTCGACTGTCAGTTTTTACTAGGATAAACGTTCAAAATATACCATAAATTGGCCCAAAAAAGGATGATAAAGCATTTACACCCCATCAAGCTGTGGGATACCGACTCGTATTTTGATCCAAGACGCAATCAACCCTTCGCTAAAGCTCAGGGTTGATTTGCGTCTTGGATCAAAATACTCGTCGGTATCCCACAGCTTGATGGGGAATAACTGCTAAGTAACAGACTACTATCAAAGACATTACATTACCAAGATGTTCCACTCACGACGTTTTTGCGGGACCGCTGACGGAGTGACGTCCCTTTGCTTGATCAGGGATAACGCCACTCGTCACAATGGCCACAAGCAAGAAATTGCACAGGGGTGGTGACGCCTGCAGCGCGACTGTTCGAATGTGCGATAGATCTACAAGAGCGATTGTCAAGGAATGTCATTTTTTTTCGTTTCCCAATAGATGAAGAAAGGTAAGTTTCTGTCCATTATTTCAGCATTTTTTAGGGTAGAAATTGAAGACTGAAGTAGCCTGGTTTCTTTCCTCTAGATCTAAAGTGATCGGCGGGGAAAAGAAACAGCTGCCTTCTTCATTAATTTATCCAAATGATGTACTTACATTTGTGGATTGAAATAGGGTTGGACTTTAAAGGGTGATTTGTTTTTTCCATCTTTATTTTTTTGTGTGTGTGAGTGCTATCCGACGATAATTATACAGTATACAGCAAACACTTCTAAAGTGAATCACTTTTCGAACCGTCACTAGATCCAGTTTGATTTCGTCGTGCGGAATAGTGTGTGAATCCCCAGGAAACACGTCAGGTGCTGTTCGGCACTCCATCCTGTGATGGTTGATCATCATAGTCCAACAGACAGACAGATATTATATAGTATGGACTGATAGATCGTCAATCAGGACGCTCTCTCTCTCTCTCTCTCTCTCTCTCTCGTTCTCTCTCTCTCTCTTTCTCTCAGTAGTGTGTGTGTGTGTGTGTGTGTGTGTGTGTGTGTGTGTGTGTGTGTGTGTGTGTGTGTGTTCGCGCACTCGTGCGTACGGGCACGTGTCTGCACGTGCACGCACACGAGAGAGATACTTAAGAAAAGAAATCCCAGAGGACATTTTTTTAACAGGGCATTTTCTCCCGTGTGTCTTCAGAATCTCATCCAACTGCAGATGAAAATCATCTTCCCACTGTTGAAGCTGTCTCAGCACCAAAGCCTGAACCATCTACTTCAGCAAAAGAGGCTGATCTCAGCTAAGAGCAAGTTAAGGGCCTCACGGAACAGGGTGTATCGTTTGAAAGAAGAAAATGAAAAAACTCTCTGCAGTCAAAAAAACTCAACAGGCAGGACAGGAAAGCAGCAGTGCTCAAAGAACTGGCTAACTTTCTAACGCGGCAAGAAAGACTGTTCAGTTTTGCATACTTGCACAATTGCAATACTGTTGATAAGAAGAAGAAGGGGGACAGGTGGACTGAAAAAGACAAGACTGTTGCGCTGTCGTTGTTCCACAGTAGTCCAAAGGCCTATCGGAGACTAAAGAAAATTTTTCTCTTGCCCTCTGTGAGTACACTGCAGCGTTCTTTGCAGAACATTGAACTGTACCCAGGTTTCAACAGTAACATACTTTCAGCCCTGTCCATCGAAGTGAAGTAACTGCCACCTGGCAATGAACTTTGCGCTCTGATATTTGGCCATAAAAGCAGATGAGGTTTTCTGCTGTTTTGAAATGGTTCTGTCGGAGATTTCATGACATCATTAAAGTAGATTGTATCCACTCTTGTTTCAGTTTTACTGTTTTATGTACCCCTCACCTTCTTTGTCTTTCTGTCACTCTCCCCATGTCAGTGTACGTACTGCACGTAATGTTTGTGAGTCCCTGTGTGTGAATTTGGGCACATGTTCAAGTATACTCATGTAGACAGGGAATATCAAAACAAAAACAAAGAATACCTGCATTATTTGTCAGATGTGGGACACACTTGGTGAAATCATTTTTATAACCTGTCAAACAGGGTAAGACGGAAACAACCTTGATACAAATTCACCGCCACATCACAACAGCACAAAACGATGTTGATCAGTCACAGATCAGTAACATCCAAGAGACAAAAGACAATGATAGAGAAAGCACATGAACTAAAACCTGAAAATGCACCCCACCCCCACCCCCAGAACCCTAGTGAACAAATTTACACCGATTATATCGGCTGCAATCGCGCCACAGCGAGCGACAACACACGTACGGCGCTATTGCAAAGACATATTATTACCCGCGGTATCCCTGACATACCAAAGGGACGCAACCCACTTGGCGAACGTCACTCCTTATATAGTGAGTGGCGCATCTTGGTAATGTAATGTCTTTGCTACTATACTGATGAACTGTCTTACCAGCATGTCCTCCACACACGACATAACAAAGGATGAGAGCTGCGCGGTTACCGCCCCTGCACACTGTGTGGTGAGAGTGAGGTTCATCATGGCCGCCGTGCACGTGCTGTTAGCTTCATCACGTGACACGGGTAGGAGGGTTCCTGCTGGCTGGACGTTGGGAATGGCTGCCATGACAACAAAAGTACGAGTCATGTTGGACATACACACGGCCATGATGATGCAAAGTACGGGTGCGGGTCAACGTGGCACTGTGACACAACGAGTGGGACAATGGAAGGAATGTGTCACGTCCACCTAGTCCCCTAAACTGTTGGCAAAACTAGTCATGCATTACCTTGGTCTAGAAACACCACTGGTACATCCGGGTCCTCTGTGTCGTCATCAACACCGCCGTTCAGTCGCCATCTATTGACGTCACGCGTGATGTCACATTGGTCACACTGCGGGCCGTCACGTGCAGGATCCATGATGCCTCGTGTGACGCCACAGTCAATGGTGCGTGACGCCGCGTTACACATACACAGCTGTGTAGTGTCACGTGACCCGCCGTCCGTTACGGGCCGCAGCACTCCACTGAACAAACTCTCGTCTGGGTCAATCCTGCAAGACACATCAGTTACAATGTGACGTCAGCTACAATGTGACGTCAATTACAATGTGACGTCAGCTCTAGTAAGACGTCAGCTATATACAACGAGACGTTAGCTACAATGTGACGTCAGCTACAATGCCACGGCATCGTGTGAACCAGAGACAGTACTACCATTTACAGAGTTCTAAAACGTGAAAAAAGCCTGCAAATATTTTATTCTTCATTACGTCAGTGTGAAGGGTGACAGCGTCCTCATATGACGACACCAGGCATTTATGGGTTAAGTCTGTGAAACTGATTCTATACACCCAAAGGATCAACACTTCTACACAGTGCAGAAGCTCATTGAAGCTGAGATTCGTTACTGTATTCCAAACCAATTCATTGAGATCGCCTGAAGCAATTTTTCCCCCACTTAGTTTGCAGCTGCTAATGTACACGAATGTTTTCTTTCCACGCGAGACAGACCCGAACATGCAAGTCGTCACAAGTCGCTCACCGCCATGCAGCAAAGAAATCTGTCGGTTCGTCACTGTCGGGAAACAGGTGACCGTCTGGCGCCATGAACTCGTTCTGTGTGTTGTTGTCAAACGTCCCGCATAAACCGGCTGTGGACTCGAACTCCAACCCCGTCACTTGCACCTCCACGTTCAGGTAGGACTGGAAGTCCGTCACCCTGACCCACTGACCCGAAGCGAAGGCCAGCTGAAAATATTCATCACCCATTTTAAAAGAAATCTTTCACTTCCAAAACCCACTGTAGATCAACCACTGCTTTGTGGGAGCAGAGATAATCTCTCTCTCTCTCTCTTTCTCTCTCTGTGTGTGTGTGTGTGTGTGTGTGTGTGTGTGTGTGTGTGTGTGATGGAGTACCGCCACATGCCGAAGTGTACAAACCATAAAGTTTCTGCCGTCCTCTTCCCGCCTGATGGTGGTGGAGGGTTGCAGATCCTGCGGGCTGATGACCCGGATGTTGGGCGGAAGTTGTCCCATTGCGTCACATATATCGAGCGTAATGGCGTCCGGACCTTTTTGTACAGCCACGGCGCAGATACAGGCACGCCCTACACACGGCCATGTTCTGACCTGAACCTTAAAACAGACATGAACTAGTGGTAATCCACCTCACAGATACATGACGACACAGTGTGAAATAAGAGTAAGTGGTAATCCACCTCACAGATACATGACGACACAGCGTGAAATAAGAGTAAGTGGTAATCCATCTCACAGACACATGACGACACAGCGTGAAATAGAGTAAGTGGTAATCCACCTCACAGATACATGACGACACAGCGTGAAATAAGAGTAAGTGGTAATCCACCTCACAGATACATGACGACACAGCGTGAAATAAGAGTAAGTGGTAATCCACCTCACAGATACATGACGACACAGCGTGAAATAAGAGTAAGTGGTAATCCACCTCACAGATACATGACGACACAGCGTGAAATAGAGTAAGTGGTAATCCACCTCACAGATACATGACGACACAGCGTGAAATAAGAGTAAGTGGTAATCCACCTCACAGATACATGACGACACAGTGTGAAATAGAGTAAGTGGTAATCCACCTCACAGATACATGACGACACAGTGTGAAATAGAGTAAGTGGTAATCCACCTCACAGATACATGACGACACAGCGTGAAATAGACTAAGTGGTATGCCACCTCACAGATACATGACGACACAGTGTGAAATAGAGTAAGTGGTAACCCATCTCACAGATACATGACGACACAGTGTGAAATAGAGTATGTGGTAATCCACCTCACAGATACATGACGACACAGTGTGAAATAGACTAAGTGGTATGCCACCTCACAGATACATGACGACACAGCGTGAAATAGAGTAAGTGGTATGCCACCTCACAGATACATGACGACACAGCGTGAAATAGAGTAAGTGGTATGCCACCTCACAGATACATGACGACACAGCGTGAAATAGAGTAAGTGGTAATCCACCTCACAGATACATGACGACACAGCGTGAAATAGAGTAAGTGGTAATCCACCTCACAGATACATGACGACACAGCGTGAAATAGAGTAAGTGGTAATCCACCTCACAGATACATGACGACACAGCGTGAAATAGAGTAAGTGGTAATCCACCTCACAGATACATGACGACACAGCGTGAAATAGAGTAAGTGGTAATCCACCTCACAGATACATGACGACACAGCGTGAAATAGAGTAAGTGGTAATCCACCTCACAGATACATGACGACACAGCGTGAAATAGAGTGAGTGGTAATCCACCTCACAGATACATGACGACACAGCGTGAAATAGAGTGAGTGGTAATCCACCTCACAGATACATGACGACACAGCGTGAAATAGAGTGAGTGGTAACCCACCTCACAGATACATGACGACACAGCGTGAAATAGAGTAAGTGGTAATCCACCTCACAGATACATGACGACACAGCGTGAAATAGAGTAAGTGGTATGCCACCTCACAGATACATGACGACACAGCGTGAAATAGAGTAAGTGGTAATCCACCTCACAGATACATGACGACACAGTGTGAAATAGAGTAAGTGGTAATCCACCTCACAGATACATGACGACACAGTGTGAAATAGAGTAAGTGGTAATCCACCTCACAGATACATGACGACACAGCGTGAAATAGAGTAAGTGGTAATCCACCTCACAGATACATGACGACACAGTGTGAAATAGAGTAAGTGGTAATCCACCTCACAGATACATGACGACACAGCGTGAAATAGAGTAAGTGGTAATCCACCTCACAGATACATGACGACACAGCGTGAAATAGAGTAAGTGGTATGCCACCTCACAGATACATGACGACACAGCGTGAAATAGAGTAAGTGGTAATCCACCTCACAGATACATGACGACACAGCGTGAAATAGAGTAAGTGGTAATCCACCTCACAGATACATGACGACACAGCGTGAAATAGAGTAAGTGGTAATCCACCTCACAGATACATGACGACACAGCGTGAAATAGAGTAAGTGGTAATCCACCTCACAGACACATGACGACACAGCGTGAAACAGAGTAAGTGGTATGCCACCTCACAGACACATGACGACACAGTGTGAAATGGAGTAAGTGGTATGCCACCTCACAGATACATGACGACACAGTGTGAAATGGAGTAAGTGGTATGCCACCTCACAGATACATGACGACACAGTGTGAAATGGAGTAAGTGGTATGCCATCTCACAGACACATGACGACACAGTGTGAAATGGAGTAAGTGGTAACCCACCTCACAGATACATGACGACACAGTGTGAAATAGAGGTAACCCATCTCACAGATACATGACGACACAGTGTGAAATAGAGTAAGTGGTAATCCACCTCACAGATACATGACGACACAGTGTGAAATAGAGTAAGTGGTAATCCATCTCACAGACACATGACGACACAGTGTGAAATAGAGTAAGTGGTAATCCACCTCACAGACACATGACGACACAGTGTGAAATAGAGTAAGTGGTAATCCACCTCACAGATACATGACGACACAGTGTGAAATAGAGTAAGTGGTATGCCACCTCACAGATACATGACGACACAGTGTGAAATAGAGTAAGTGGTATGCCACCTCACAAACACGTGCTACTGACGGCCATGTTGTGACCTACATAACGGGGGAGGAAGGGGGGGGGGGAGGGGGGGGGGAGACATTGTGGTATCGTACAAAAAGAGCTTCCACATGCACCATGGGCCCGATCAAGGATCGGTTTTGGATACAAAGTTACTAGAAAGACAAACCGCTCACCTCAAAGTTGGTTCTCTCACTCCGCATGAACACATAATCCCCCGCCTCGTACATATGAAACACACTGCGAACACACAACACGCCAACATTAATATGTGACGTCACAAGGCATAAAATTATGTTCACGTTCACTTTGCCTCAGTTGTCGATGACACGTTCATAACTATGGTCATGAGAAAACTGAACGAGCAATGCCAACAATCTAACGACTCGCCTTGCACACTAAGCAACCACTCAGTGTAGGTAACCGTTTTTGGCACTTCCTGGACGGTAGACGCCTATGGGCTTTTAAATATCGATATCGACTTTTTGCCGGGGTGGCTGTGTCTTTTTCCTTGGTGGCTTGGTGGCTAAGCACAAAGTAACGTCAGGCGAGTAAGATCTTTACAAAAAACATTCTGTAAGGCTAATGTAAATTCTCTGATGCTGTTCACTGGCTGAAGTAAATAATTATAAAAGTGCATCAGGCACCTGCCCTGTAGAGAATGTCCTAGTGTTAGAGTTGAACATTACGTTTGGAACATTTCTTCCTACGTAGCGAACCCTGACCCTCGAGGGAATAACAAGACAAACACAACACCACAAAAAACCCGAGAGGGTGGCCCGGACTAGCCAAAGGTGAGCACGAGGAAGAAGTGTGTGCTAATATTATGTTTGTATGTAGTGAGTGCCGACTGACCCCGCTCTCTCGAATCCTTGCACGTGAGGATCGGCGTACCCCGAGCAGCGTCTGGTCGCCCGGTCAACCGTAAGCACCTGGTCATAACAGGGAAACACTTACACCTATTGTATTGAAACCAAATCAACAGCAGCATCAGTAACAACAACAGCAGCATCAGTAACAACAACAGCAGCATCAGTAACAACAACAGCAGCATCAGTAACAACATGAAAAGCAACAACTTTTCCTCACTTGACAGCTCCAGATACGACATCGGGATAAATGCCTACCTGTCACACCTAAAGCTGGATTATAGTCGCCTGAAGATGTGACAAACTGCCTTCAGTTTAACAAGCACTACTTGTTCATGTAACGGTGTCTGTGTCCTGTATACCTGTTAATGTAACGGTGTCTGTGTCCTGTATACCTGTTAATGTAACGGTGTCTGTGTCACGTATACCTGTTAATGTAACGGTGTCTGTGTCGTGTATACCTGTTAATGTAACGGTGTCGGTGTTCTGTATACCTGTTAATGTAACGGTGTCTGTGTTCTGTATACCTGTTAATGTAACGGTGTCTGTGTTCTGAATACCTGTTAATGTAACGGTGTCTGTGTCCTGTATACCTGTTAATGTAACGGTGTCTGTGTCACGTATACCTGTTAATGTAACGGTGTCTGTGTTCTGTATACCTGTTAATGTAACGGTGTCTGTGTCACGTGTACCTGTTAATGTGACGGTGTCTGTGTCACGTATACCTGTTAATGTAACGGTGTCTGTGTCCTGTATACCTGTTAATGTAACGGTGTCTGTGTCCTGTATACCTGTTAATGTAACGGTGTCTGTGTCCTGTATACCTGTTAATGTAACGGTGTCTGTGTCACGTATACCTGTTAATGTAACGGTGTCTGTGTCCTGTATACCTGTTAATGTAACGGTGTCTGTGTCCTGTATACCTGTTAATGTAACGGTGTCTGTGTTCTGTATACCTGTTAATGTAACGGTGTCTGTGTCCTGTATACCTGTTAATGTAACGGTGTCTGTGTCACGTGTACCTGTTAATGTAACGGTGTCTGTGTCCTGTATACCTGTTAATGTAACGGTGTCTGTGTCGTGTATACCTGTTAATGTAACGGTGTCTGTGTTCTGTATACCTGTTAATGTAACGGTGTCTGTGTCCTGTATACCTGTTAATGTAACGGTGTCTGTGTTCTGTATACCTGTTAATGTAACGGTGTCTGTGTCACGTGTACCTGTTAATGTGACGGTGTCTGTGTCACGTATACCTGTTAATGTAACGGTGTCTGTGTCCTGTATACCTGTTAATGTAACGGTGTCTGTGTCACGCATACCTGTTAATGTAACGGTGTCTGTGTCACGTATACCTGTTAATGTAACGGTGTCTGTGTCCTGTATACCTGTTAATGTAACGGTGTCTGTGTCCCGTATAACTGTTAATGTAACGGTGTCTGTGTCACGTATACCTGTTAATGTAACGGTGTCTGTGTCACGTATACCTGTTAATGTAACGGTGTCTGTGTCCCGTATACCTGTTAATGTAACGGTGTCTGTGTCCCGTATACCTGTTAATGCAACGGTGTCTGTGTCACGTATACCTGTTAATGTAACGGTGTCTGTGTTCTGTATACCTGTTAATGTAACGGTGTCTGTGTCCTGTATACCTGTTAATGTAACGGTGTCTGTGTTCTGTATACCTGTTAATGTAACGGTGTCTGTGTCACGTGTACCTGTTAATGTAACGGTGTCTGTGTTCTGTATACCTGTTAATGTAACGGTGTCTGTGTCCTGTATACCTGTTAATGTAACGGTGTCTGTGTCCTGTATACCTGTTAATGTAACTTTGTCTGTGTCACGTATACCTGTTAATGTAACGGTGTCTGTGTTCTGTATACCTGCATCTGTGGCGGTTGATATCCGTTCCATAATGGCGGCGCTAGAGAGAAGACGGGACGGAAGCGAACTGTCAGTTCCTGGTTCCCATCATCCACAAAGTCACGTGTCGCCATCATGTGGGTGCTCACGGACACTGTTCTGGAAGTCGCGTTCCAGTCTTCTCTGCGCATGCGCAGTAGACAGCTGTCCGTGGTCGCGATGTCCTCTGTACACGACATGTGGAGACACACACACTTGTGAAGTTAGACTAGACTAGACTAGACATGGCAGTTTATGCTCAGTTTCACCCGAACCTTACACAACAGATACCCCTTGAGCCTTGAACACTGAGGAAGCATGTGAAGGTAGTTTGTCCACTTGTGATGGTGTCGTGTGATGTGGTGCAGGAATTACGAATGTGGTAGTTAGGCGAGTCAGACAGTAGTTAGGCGAGTCAGACAGTAGTTAGGCGAGTCAGACAGTGGTGTAGTAACTACACATCTTTCACTGGGGACCAGTATACGAATGTTTGCAAGATGGCCGGTACAAACTTAGGAATACATAAACTATACATCAGCATGGTATGAGGATGGCCCAAAGACATAAACTATACATCAGCATGGTATGAGGATGGCCCAAAGACATAAACTATACATCAGCATGGTATGAGGAGGATGGCCCAAAGACATAAACTATACATCAGCACGGTATGAGGAGGATGGCCCAAAGACATAAACTATACATCAGCATGGTATGAGGAGGATGGCCCAAAGACATAAACTATACATCAGCATGGTAGGAGGAGGATGGCCCAAAGACATAAACTATACATCACCATGGTATGAGGAGGATGGCCCAAAGACAAACTATACATCAGCATGGTATGAGGAGGATGGCCCAAAGACATAAACTATACATCAGCATGGTATGAGGAGGATGGCCCAAAGACATAAACTATACATCAGCATGGTATGAGGAGGATGGCCCAAAGACATAAACTATACATCAGCATGGTATGAGGAGGATAACCCAAAGACATAAAATCGAGCAACACGTGGCAAGATCAAGATCACAACAACATACACGTAGCAGGGCTCGCGCAGTGTGAAAAGGCACAGTGGACCGCGCCATCCGCGTCACGCCTAATGATATCGTCTGGCAACCACCCCCCCCCCCCTCCCTTTAATGGTCAAGGAGAGGTCATTGCTGACTACTGGATTTACTGTCTAGCTGTTGTATGCTAGTGGCCAGGGAGGAAAAACACAAACCACTCGTCAGACCAGGGTCAAGGTTGTGACCATCCTGGTTTTTATCTTTATAAATGAAATATTCTACTCGCTAGACAATCCTCTGTCACACTCTCACATTTTATTTAGACTTGTCAGCTGGTATGTAGACTAGGTCATTTGCACCAACTGAGGAATCGACCAGTGTGCAGTAACTGATAATGACGTTGTCACCAGATGCCCTAACAGACCATGTCTTTCTGAAAACCATTCACATGTGTACATGTGTGTACTCTCCATCAATTGAATCTGGTGACACCTACCCCACCTTGTTCCTTCCACGTCCACCTCTACCTGCAGCTCACACTGGTTGTCGTTGAAACAGACCACAGGTAATGTTGATGTCAAGGTCACCTCCTGCGCTCCTTGACCTTCACTGAGAGTGAGTGTGGGAGGGTTGACCTTGAGAGGACAGACACTGACAGTCAGAAGACAAACCGAGCGCATTGGAAAGACACCACCATGATCAGTCTCTTGTTTTAATATTGCTTGTGAGTGTGTCTAACGGATAACAACACAACCAAGCGCAGACAGAGCCTGTATCAATAATGTATTTGTCTTGCAGTGAGACTGAGCGTTTAACTGTTTATTCATACCATAACTTGGCCCCCCTCCCCCCAACCCAGACATACCCGTATTCCTCCCCAGTAGCCGTTACTGTCCACAAAGTCGCCAGTCTGACCCGTGACGTCATCCCGCGCACGAACACTGCACCGCAGCTGCAAAGGAAACGTCATTTTTTTCTGGAAACGTATTAACAGGTATGCTGGAATTCTGCCTTGCTTCGGCCTAACAATCACATGAAGTCAAACATTGTTTCTTGTAACAGATCCACACAAGACAGTTAAACACGGTCTTTATTTCACAGACGTTCCCTCGACAGTTGCAGACGATCCTATGTCATACATCACTCTCTGACAGTGTTTGCTGGGTGAGCAGATACAGCGTTTGACTTTGGCAGGTGTGCTACTAAAACGGTCGTCACCGCTGACAGCGATAGTGACTCATGAAAAACCAACTGATACAAGCAGCATTTCCATCACTCACCATAGAACCCACGCGCCCCGTCCACGCCTCCTGGTTCAGATACGTCACCCGCACGTCACCAGTCAGTGTTACCATGTCAACGTTCTCTATCACCTGCCCGTCAAAAGTCCATCTGATGTCATATGCAGACACTCGCGCACCCGTCACTTCCGGTATGCGGCACACAAAGCGGAAACTGTCGTTGATGACTTCCGGTCCTTCCAGAACAGGTGCAGGTTGAGGTACTGGTGGAGCCGCCTGCATGTCTGTTGGAGCAACAGTAGACATACAGACAAATCTACACAGTCACATGGACAGCTGTAGATAGCTGCCAGACAATACAACAACTGATAGTAACGTGGTTGTACTGACGTAGTCATGGTGTAGCAGTGAACGCCTCCTGCTGGGCGCTCCTTCATTTGTAAACCTCCACCCTGCTGTTCACTTGTAAACTTCCACCCTGCTCTTCACTTGTAAACCCCCACCCTGCTGTTTACTTGTAAACCTCCACCCTGCTGTACACTTGTAAACCTCCACCCTGCTGTTCACTTGTAAACCTCCACCCTGCTGTTCACTTGTAAACCTCCAACCTGCTGTTTACTTGTAAACCTCCACCCTGCTGTTCACTTGTAAACTTCCACCCTGCTGTTCACTTGTAAACTTCCACCCTGCTGTTCACTTGTACACCCCCACCCTGCTGTTCACTTGTAAACCTCCACCCTGCTGTTCACTTGTAAACCTCCAACCTGCTGTTTACTTGTAAACCTCCACCCTGCTGTTCACTTGTAAACTTCCACCCTGCTGTTCACTTGTAAACCCCCACCCTGCTGTTCACTTGTAAACTTCCACCCTGCTGTTCACTTGTAAACCCCCATCCTGCTGTTCACTTGTAAACCCCCACCCTGCTGTTCACTTGTAAACCTCCACCCTGCTGTTCACTTGTAAACCCCCATTCTGCTGTTCACTTGTAAACCTACACCCAGCTGTTCACTTGTAAACCTCCAACCTGCTGTTCACTTGTAAACCTACACCCTGCTGTTCACTTGTAAACTTCCACCCTGCTGTTCACTAGTAACCCCCCACCCTGCTGTTCACTTGTAAACTTCCACCCTGCTGTTCACTTGTAAACCCCCATCCTGCTGTTCACTTGTAAGCCCCCACCCTGCTGTTCACTTGTAAACCTCCACCCTGCTGTTCACTTGTAAACCCCCATCCTGCTGTTCACTTGTAAACCTACACCCTGCTGTTCACTTGTAAACCCCCACCCTGCTGTTCACCTGTAAACCCCCACCCTGCTGTTCACCTGTAAACCCCCACCCTGCTGTTCACCTGTAAACCCCCACCCAGCTGTTTACATGTAAATCCCCACCCAGCTGTTCACTTGTAAACCTCCAACCTGCTGTTCACTTGTAAATCCCCACCCTATAAAAACGTTTCTGCACGTAATTTTGTCTTGATCTGATGAAAAATACCCCACCTCACCCCCCCCCCCCCTTTCACCCCACCTCACCCCACCCCACCCGAAGAGAAAACCTGCCCATCAGGGTATTTGATCAAAATCCCTCAAGGATCTGTCGGCGGACGCCTTGATATAATGGTATACGTATCAAGTTGACGCCATGACAGTCAGGAGATCTACTGACCTACACAGTAGGCCATGGCACAGGCCGGAGTGTTGTAGAGACAGTAGACCACAAAGTCTCCACAGTTCTGTAGTTGTAGTGTGATCTCCTGTCCACAACACGTCAGCACTCCCAAAGCATTGTTTGTCACGGCACACGCGGTTCTGTTGACCAGTCCCTCACCAGGCAGGGGCAGAGCACCCTGCAGCCACACTGGCGCCTAGAGAGATAGAAAGAGAGAGAGATAGAAAGAGAGAGAGAGAGAGAGAGTCGTTGTTTGAGTTTGCGTGTGGCACACAAGGTTCACACCGGTGACGCGGCTATCCCAATTCTGACCGGCTTGCGGCGTTGAGCGCTAGCGTTGCTTGGCCGCACGCGACTTCTCTCAGAAAATCATCTGCGCTGTACACGTGAAAGCTTGCCTCGACCTGAGGTTGGCCTGTCTTGTCGCAGAAGGTCTCTGTTCAACTCGTAAGTGGTTTTTGTGGTGCTAGTTGCGCGTACACTCACGTTGGAAGCAATTTTGTCTCGTTTTCTGTAGAAAATTCACTTTCATTCGCGATAATATAAAACTGCAGAAAGAAAAGTCAAGTTTATGAAAACGCCCTAGTTTTATAATTTGTCTTGCGGCCATACCTAGAAATTTATTGCAATGTGTGGCTTACATCGCGCGCAGTTCGAGAAAGAAAATTGGTAGTGAACATTTTGTGGTTATGAACCGGCACTCGCCCCGGCTAAGAACCAGCCTCTATTTGGTTTGTGCGTGGCTAAGAACCGACCAGCTTCTCCTTTCTTTTCTCCTATGCGAATATTATGATTTAGGGGGTTTTAGGTGTCCCATTTCAGATGGAACTGTCAGGGAACGTAGTGGATAATAACCTACCAGTGTTATTTTCAAAAAAATATTTCCCTACCCTTCCAATTTCAACCCCCCTCCCCCCTCCTCCTTTTTTCCACAACCATATCTCCTCGCTTCACAATTAAGATAAAAGAAACACAGACACAACCATATTTACCGAACTACTTATTTTCTTTCCACAGAAATGACCACACCACAGACATCATCCGCATCTATCAATATCAATTATCCTTCACTCTTCTAATCATCATCACCTTAAAATATTTCAACCTACACAACACCGGAACACACCCCAGCTTACACCGCAACACACACCACAGCTCACACTACAGACACAAACACAGAACACTCAAAAAACACCTTATCACACACCATGACACACACCACAGATACAAAACACGGAACACACAACACAAACCCGGCACGACACAATACACAATCACTTCAGAGGAATTGGAAATCATTCACAGAGAATTCGACAAACCCATTGACACATACACAAGAGACACTGACACAGCACTGCAACACTTCTACATTGCACACCAACTAAACCAACTCATCACTGACATCCACTCACACAACAATACCACCAACAACATACTTCCAGCGACACACATAATTATGCACCACATCTCACACTTCCAGGCGCAACACACTTCTTTATGCAAAACTTACTTACAGACCTCAACCTTAGAATCAAAAGTGCACTCATTCACCGCATAATGGACCTTCAATCATACCACAACAATCAAGTCTACTCCCTCCTGAACACAACAACACTTACAGACAACATAATGGACAGATTGAAACACATGATCACACGTACAGGAACAGACACCAAACATGACAATACTTGACGCATGCACTAACAACACACCTCTACCACCACGCTTACGCATGCCCACACCTACACCTACACATACACCTGCATCCAAACCTAAACCTGTGCACACACACAAACCACATCTACATCTGCACCACCCCCATCCACACTTACACTACCCTCACACTCATCTACATCTGCCCCACTCTCAACCAAACCACCACCCTCATCCACACACACACCTGAACCACCCTCATCTGGACCACTACCTGAAGCACCCTCATCAAGCAAACCTGCACGTACATCAACATCTTCCGCATCCACATCTAAACCACCCTCATCTACATATTCGCACACACCATTCACATCCACATCCACATCTGCACCCACATCATCCTCATCACACCCCAAATACCCTGCTCTATAACCACGACACCCATACACCAACATCCACATACGCCACACCAAACAGAACACACAGACCACTCTTACCTTCACCACACTGCAGAAACCACTTCCAAACCCAGCCACACACTGACCCATACAGATGCCCACGCACACCACTTCTACAGACAACTAACAAACCAACACACACTCACACTGATAAACACTAACCAACATACACGCGCACTGATACACACCACAAATCATACATTTGAAGCCATAACTCCAAATCATCTTTCATACTCATTTTCATTCTCATCTCCATCTTCATATGAAATACAGTAATAAAAAAAAAAAAATCATCGCACCACTGTAAGTGTTCCTCCTCTCACTTTTTGGTTGGTTTGTTGGTTATAATACTTGTATTATTCCTTTCCATTAAAAAAATCTCTGGATGGGGTTACTGGTTAAAGGTGATGTCTTCTTTCCATAAACAAAACAAATCCAAACCCAATATAGTATATGAGTACATGTTTTCCACAGTTTCCCTGGCATTCACATGAGAAACAGTCACCTAACCGCATGGGATCTTATGATAGATTAAGAACTTCTAGGTCTATTCACTGGCGCTAGTGATGTATAGCTCAGATAGTGCGGAATGACCTTGAAATTGTCTAGCTAACTGCTGCGTTGGTATTTCTGTTGTCACCGTGTCAGTATGCAAACGTGTAACTGTTAAAAATACCGCAGACACCCTCGTTGTTCGCAACTTTTCTTCAGCCAGAAAAGTGGAGTATTGGCCGGTTCATATCCAAGGAGGCAGCTGGTTCATAGCCAGCATCAAACCAGACGGTTGACCGGTTCTTAGCCGAGGATTTCGCACTGCTCATGATATTTTTTAAATTGCGAAAACACTAAAGCATTCTACGTCACAAAATTTGGGATGCAAGTCACAAAGATATCACGGATACGTGTCTGTTTTGAAACTACTGGAATTAACGTAGTATTTTTTGTCAGCTTCGTGTTAAACTGCAAAATAGCTCTCGAGTCTCATTGCAGTCGAACAAATATGACTCGTGTCCTTACATGAATAACATTTTCGATGTAAAATCGCTTTGGGTGGGAAGATGAAAGTCTAACTGATATGTGCATATAACAATATGATCAAATTCATTTCAGTTTTTAGCTTTCCTGGCAGCATTCTTGTACGTCACCGCATGCGTCTCGCGCTTTTCCGGCCTAAAACAGTCACTGCGACCGACAGCCGGTCGAAATCGCGGCTTAGCCGCGTCACCGGTGTGAAGGTTTGCTAACCGCCGTAGCGTTGTGTCTTCATTGTCTTCCAACAGACACGCGAAGAATGAACTACACCTACAGTACTCGTATTTTACTGTCGTCACGTTGACGTTGGAAACTATGAAACGGTGACAGAGCTGTGTGTGTATACTGTGTGTACAGTGTGTACAGTGTGTACTGTGTGTACTGTGTGTACAGTGTGTACTGTGTGCACAGTGTGTACAGTGTGCACTGTGTGTACTGTGTGCACTGTGTGTACTGTGTGTACAGTGTGTACAGTGTGTACTGTGTGTACAGTGTGTACTGTGTGTACTGTGTGCACTGTGTGCACTGTGTGTACAGTGTGTACAGTATGTACTGTGTGTACAGTGTGTACTGTGTGTACAGTGTGTACTGTGTGCACTGTGTGTACAGTGTGTACTGTGTGTACAGTGTGTACTGTGTGTACTGTGTGTACAGTGTGTACTGTGTGTACAGTGTGTACTGTGTGCACTGTGTGCACTGTGTGTACAGTGTGTACTGTGTGTACTGTGTGTACAGTGTGTACTGTGTGCACAGTGTACACAGTGTGCACTGTGTGTACAGTGTGTACAGTGTGTACAGTGTTTACAGTGTGTACAGTGTGTACAGTGTGTACTGTGTGTACAGTGTGTACTGTGTGCACTGTGTGTACAGTGTGTACAGTGTGTACTGTGTGTACTGTGTGTACAGTGTGTACAGTGTGTACTGTGTGCACAGTGTGCACAGTGTGCACTGTGTGCACTGTGTGTACTGTGTGTACTGTGTGTACAGTGTTTACAGTGTGTACAGTGTGTACTGTGTGTACTGTGTGTACTGGGTGTACTGTGTGTACAGTGTGTACAGTGTGTACAGTGTGTACTGTGTGTACAGTGTGTACTGTGTGCACTGTGTGTACAGTGTGTACAGTGTGTACTGTGTGTACTGTGTGTACAGTGTGTACAGTGTGTACTGTGTGTACAGTGTGTACAGTGTGTACTGTGTGTACAGTGTGTACTGTGTGTACTGTGTGTACAGTGTGTACTGTGTGTACAGTGTGTACAGTGTGTACTGTGTGTACAGTGTGTACTGTGTGTACAGTCTGCGGGATGAAAACTGGCTGAACAGATAACCTTACCGATCACGAGTTATACCTGTGTTACATTTGTCAGTATTTGTGGAGAAGTACCTGTGTCCCACAGCTGAAGGAGGCGGGGCAAGTTGTGGGCATCTCGCCACCCACAAATCGGTACCAGCCGGGTGACAAGTCAAGGTCACAGTTCAGAGGGTCATCTGGTCCCGGAAGGAAAGTGGTCGCTCGCCACGGGTCGTTCAGTGTGGTGTAGGACGTGCAAGGGTCTTGTGCGGCTGCTAGAGAAGGATCAAAGGTTAAACGTCATAGGTTGCTTCATTTGGAAAGCACTGTAAGGTGAAAGAGTGGTGAGCGCCGCCAGTGAGATGACCTTGACATTGACACTAGTATCAGTGAGTGTTGCCATCAAGTCTAGGACCGGTTCTCCGGGAATTTCCGTTAGTGCCACCACAAACCACCACAACCACCGTCAACAGCAGGCACAACATTAGTTTTCGAACTAATGTTCATCATTTTTATTTTTTTTTGGTAAGTGTAAATGCTTGGCAACAACAACAAGAAGAAAAGCACGCTATATAACACATCATCTACTTTATTCGTGATATTTTTATGATGTTTATTTATTTTTTCATGTCGGTAAGGACAGATTGCCTGCAAGGAAAATATCTTTGATGTATACAACAACTGTGGACAAAGGATCAAACAAAGTCCGAAACTCTTCGCTTGGAAAACTTGTCCAACAAAGGACTCGACTTACACCATAGAGAATTTACTGGGACTGACAACGGTACTGACGTGTATGATTGACAATTCTCTGGTGATGTGGTTTTGTTGGTGTAGTTACAAAACTCTGAAAACTACGTGAAGCGGAAGGTTGATCTGTGACGCCCATTCCCAGAATGCCTCATTCGAGAAAGCTGAGTTCCTCTTTACCCGGAAAATACCAGCATGCACTGCGCTCGTTCTGAGCCCAGCGGAAGAGCGCTTCACACTCCCGTTTGAGACATTTGTCGTCAAATTTACATCTACATGGCGTGGTGGGCGGACATGTGCTGAGCTTACACACTGACACCGGCCCCGTCAGACAGGGTGGGGTGGGGTCGTTACTCGATTCCTCATTGGGCTTTGCGGGCTCGGCAGGAGGGGTGCCGTCAGGTATACATGTTGAACAGATGGGGGGACTGTCGCCGGGGCACGGGGCTGTACAGATAGGACTGCAGTGCGGCGTGCAGGGCGGGTTGTTTGTCGTCCCGGAGCAAGTCACCAGACGATCGACAAGCATGTCGTGATCCCTCGGGGACGCGGCGTAAGCGATGAAGAACATGCCACTCTTGTCCTCCTTTTTGAACGGCATAGACTGACGGAGCAAGCGGAATGGCGGCGCTGGACTTTTGGGTGGACTGGGTTTGCACTCGATGCTCAGTTTAGGATTCCGTCTCCTCAACTCCTGGCACTCGCTAAAAGCTTTGCCCATCCAGTCAGTCATGTTGTCTTTAGCGATGTCCTCCGCCAGCCTGGAAATGGACTTGTTCTTGTACTGATTCTCCGACACACAGTCGTCCCAGGCGCGGCCCATGAACGTGTCTATAGTAGTGTCGCCGCCCGTATCAACCACGTGAAACTTGTGAACCCACTTTTGGGTCATGACGTAACTTCCGCCGTTGGCCGGGTCCACGGCCGCCTGCTTGCGTCTGTCCAGTCTCCCACAGGGTGGGGAGGGATACGAAGACGGAGACGGAGCGTTGATAGGTGGCGGACACAGTTCTCCTGTCTTGATTTGGTGGTTCACTATCCCTGTAGGGACACACATTACAACACACACACCTTGTAATGGGGCACGTGCACACCGTAATGTCATCACACACACACACACACACACACACACACACACACACAGACACACACAGACACACACACACACACACAGACACAGACACACACACACACACACACACAGACAGACACACACAGACACAGACACACACAGACACAGACACACACACACACACACAGACACACACAAACACACACACACACACACACAGACACACACACACACACACACACACACACACACACACACACAGCACAGACACACACACACACACACAGACACACACACACACACACACACACACACACACAGACACACACACACACACACACAGACACACACACACACACACAGACACACAGCACAGCACAGCACAACACAGCACAGCACAGCACAGCACAACACGAGAGAGAGAGAGAGAGAGAGTGTTACCTAGCGGACTGCAGCCCTCCTGTATGAACTGGGCTTTGCACATGTTCTCGTCAGTAGCGATGATAGACTCGGACCACTCGAGCGTGTCGACGGGCAGACTGTTAAGGACGACTTTACCTAGTTCCATCAGGTGCTGTAACTTGTGGCTCTTGGCGTGGATAAAGATGTCTCCCCCGATCCCCTGTCCGTCCTCGGGCTCCTTCCGTTTGATCAGGTGATGCTTCTCGTTGGAGAATGGTTTTGGGGCACCGCCAGCCCCCATCCGGAACAACTCGGGACCAAAACCGACGCCAGCAAGCACCTCGTCCGGAGCCCCAGGCAATATGGGACCCGTCACCTGGTACACGTAGTGCGGCAGTCGCGCCATGGACGACACGACTTGTTTCGGGTCAGATAGCGGCTTGACCTTGATCCACAGGAACAGCGCGTGCGCCTTTTTGGGCGAGACGACGCAGGGCTGTGGTTTGGAGATGGGGTCTTCGAAGGTGGCCGGAGGCCCTCGTCCTTGGATGTTGGCGTTTTTCGGTGTGATGACCACCGTCCTGCTGTCGTAACCTTGGTGTGGCCGGGTCTCCAGCGTGTGATAGACACCGTACGTGATCACCAGTCCCGCCACGGCCTTCATCACAAAGTTGCCGACGTTGGCCGCTCTCTGCCCTAACCTCGTCATCACCAGACGAGCTTCGCCGGTCACCCGCCTGCCTTTGTTGACGCTGGTCCTAACGTAGGGCAGGTTAAAAGGCCATTTTCGTGGTTGCGCCTGCTTGGACATGGCGGCGGTGGACGTGAAGATTGGAATAGTTCGTACAGGTGTTACATGTGTTACGGCGAATTTGTGTGCAGGCTTCCAGCGCCTTAATATGCCCGATTGGCGGGCGCAGAAGAGGATCGAGTCTTTCGTGATCTGGTTGAGAACCATTAAGAGAGGTTCCAATAAGTTCAGAAAATCGTTGTCGTGCGGAATCGGAATGGTGCCGGGAGCTCCTTGTCAACACCGGCACTGCTATACAGATGTGTGTAAGGTGTCAAAGAGCTTGATCAGACACGATGGAAAGCAGAAGGTCTCTAGATCTGTTTCTATGCAACGACAGGCAGTGAGTTTGTCAACCTTCTCTCGCCTGGCGATGTAGCAACCATCGAAGTCCGTACTATCAAGCAGGGTCGTCTTTACAGGTACAAGACGTGGCTTTCTTAGATGATATATCTCCCCTATAGTTTGTCTTTAATTTACTAAGTGATTTGCTTCCCCTTTGAGTGTCCCTTTTGTTTTTCTTGTCAGTGGTGTTGGTCTCTTCAGCGGTTATCGGCGGACTAAATAATCTTTGACTTGTCTTTAGATGTTTACTGCTGTAGGCGACCGCTTCTGTTGCGCGTATAGACGTGAGTGATTACCTCATTCGCAGCCTGCAACTCACTTTACTGATGAGTCACATGGGCGGAAATGGAAATGTTTTCCGCACTAGGCTGACTGCGCTGATCCACTAGTGGTCACTGACGGTTGACTACAGATGCGCCGTCATGTCGCATGACGAAACCTCTTGACTGGCCGAGTCTTGTAGAAGAAACCGCCCAGGTGATAAAAGGCGAATGTCTTCATTACCAAAGGCAGGAGGTACTGATGGTGGGGAAGCTAGGGGAGAACCGCCTAGGCCATACAGCAGTTGTGCTGGAAACGCGATGGTGCGCGCTCCGGCTGGTGAAATCTCAGCACCAAACGCGGACGGAAGTCAACACAGTATTTTGTTGATAAGGCGGTAGGGACGCATAAAAATGACGTCAACTGGAATGCGTCAATGGTGACGCCAAAAACTCAATGATGACATCAAGTGGAAAGTCATTTTGGATACCTTTTGAATTATCTTTTCCTGAACATGATAGGGAAGTTTTCTAGATTTTGTCAGCGATAGCATCTATTCCTATCAGTATGTGTACACAAACAAACAACAAATCAAATCAACAGAAGGGTGGTGGTTTCACGGAAAGATTTGTCTGTTTGGTTTACTGAGAATAATATTAATCTAGTACTCGTGATAAGTATTATGATTATGTCATTATTAGTACACATTCATGAAATCTAGTATCCTGCATCTACAGTAAATTCATGCATGCGTAATCTTTACCAGCTTGTGGTGCCTACTCACCGATAGTAGAGATGGCAGCTGTCACGCAGCACAAAGTCCACGCCACTTCACGGCGTCTGCTCTTGTTTTCAACCATTTCTCAGTCTCAACACCAAGCCAACACTCGAGTCACATGTCAGAGTATCTCCTCACAGCGTAATGAATCTTTCTTTAAAAATACAACTGTTGCCAGACGACTTTCACAATCAAACGGCGGATGGCCGCACACTGCCAGTGATTGCTGCTAACATTGATTGCTGCATTAAGTAGACACCACTCAGTCGTGTGCTACGTCACTTTCTCTTTAAAACAGGGTTACAAAAGAATTTGGTTTTGTTTTGTTATCGTCTAGAGATCACTTGCTGCAGACAGAAGGATTTTGATTCATCACTGGGAGGGAATGCAGTTAGTGAACAAGGAACGACAGGTAATGTAAGAAGTGTTAGGTGTGGGCGGCAGCACAGTCGCTTGTTTACTGCACGTCTGGAGGGTGGTTCGGTGCAGCCATCGCCACAACACACGGACATTTCCGCCTCACACACAATCACTAAACAAGGCGATTTAACTCTTTAGCCAGGGGTTTTCCCTTTCGGCACGTCTCTCTCTCTTTCTCTCTCTGTGCCACACACACACACACACACACACACACACACACACACACACACACACACACACACACACACACACACACAGAGTCTGTGTACTCCCGGTATTAGGACTAAGTCGCAAATTCCTTCAATCTGTTTGCGCCAGACACCCTGTGGTGAAAGTGTCAGTGTACCGGGCAGTGATGGGAACCACAGAAATTTACACTTGTAGAACGTTTAATACACAAACATCATCACATGAAATTACGTATCAGAAAATATCGAATATGCTATGAGAAAGCATTGATATCGACCAGTTTCGGCAAATTTCTCCAGAATCTCTTAGAGAGAGAGAGAGAGAGAGAGAGTAGAAAAACTAAGCGGCATCAGACTGTAAGGATGCATCATGTTGGACCCAAAGCCCAGTGCACGTGCATACACTCTGTATTTGCCGGAGTGAAGTTTGTTTACAGACATCATCAGTGGATACTAGTCTAGAAGTAAAATGTAGCCAAGTTCATAACTGATGAACTGATATCAATAATGTGGGCATGCAGACATCCTGGGTGGACGCTGCTAGACGTATAATATAATGCCAGGTTCATAGTTGAACTGACACGTGCAGTGAGCCGACCCACCACATAATATTATCACACGACACTGAACAGTTTCACTACAGAATCAGACATGGCAGTCTTCCTTTTTCCAAACATCTGTACATTTGGTAAGTGTTCGTCAGAAGCGGTAGCAATCGCTGCAAAACCAGAAAAGTAAGACAGAAGTATCTATTAAAAGTAAGACAGAAGTATCTATTAAAAGTAAGACAGAGGTATCTGTTCGGTTTTCCTGCGAAACTTGTCACATGGTAATGATCAATCACTGAATCAGTAGATGGATCTAGATATAGATTGAGTGAAGATGAGACCGAATGTGAAGCCGAAGTATATGTGTGATGTGCCCTTGTCTCTTATCACAGTCTGTCAGCAAGTGTCTCATTTGTCTCCAAGTACTGACAAACACTGTTTCTTTCATCTGGTAAAGATGGGGCTGGGGGTTGGTACCAGCTGGGGGCTGGGGGTTGGTACCAGCTGGGGGCTGGGGGTTGGTACCAGCTGGGGGCTGGGGGTTGGTACTGCGAGCATAACTCCTGAAAATACAAAGCAGGATCCTCCCAAATTTGCATTGGTCCAAACACATCGTACAC
The DNA here is from genome assembly GCA_018292915.2 of Batillaria attramentaria. Classification (NCBI taxonomy): domain Eukaryota; kingdom Metazoa; phylum Mollusca; class Gastropoda; family Batillariidae; genus Batillaria; species Batillaria attramentaria. The sequence continues at coordinate 323,670 of JACVVK020000438.1, forward strand.
ATGTTCTGTTTCTTCATTTCATAAAAAAAAATCCACAACTGTTACCAAAGCTGCTTACTTACAAGACGAAGTAGAACAGGAAGTTATTTCTCCATCCGAACGCGCGCGCGCGCGCGCGCACACACACACACACACACACACACACACACACACACACACACACACACACACACACACACACACACACACACACACACACACACGTGCGCGCGCGCGCGTGCGGAGCGAGCCACTCTCATGCTCCCTCCTTCATTCACACCCAAAACAGGGAGGTTTGGGCCATCGGCCCTTAATCACAGAGTTTAATACAAGTTATCTTTTCTTTTTCATAGGGATTTACAAAGTGTTCGCAGAGCACTTGGCAATAAATGTGGATTATAAATATCGTCTGAATTTGTTACTTCCTGAAAGTTATTTCTCAGTTTCATCGTGTGAAAAACGAACCTTGCGAATGAGTTAATGCGTCAGGGTTCTTTGTATTCAAAATCGCCATACTTTGATTACGGAAATGATGCAAATCAAAAGAATCTTGAAGAACTCTAACATCTGGGTAGAATGTAAACAGGAAATGTTTATTGTCTTGACCAGCAGTATTGCATAACGGACACACCACTGCAGCATCACCGGCTTCAACATAACGAAGTTTGTTTGCCTTTAATGGTAGCAGCTTATGTGGGAACTTTGTGTATATTGAGCGAGTGACAGGCGTTTGGAGCACACTGAAGTATTTTTCGCGTTCGAGAACAGTCTAAAAGGACTTGTACGCTATCTTGTGCTATCTTCTACTTTGGCATGCCAGCCCTGGTAGAAACAATCCGTGAGTCTAAGTTTTAGTTCAGATAGGAATAGACTCTCGTCACCAACACCTTCATTCCACCAGACGTGTGCAAAACCATTGTTACAGAGCAACATCTTTACTTTTGACACCCAGTTTTCCAGTCCTCTTTAGTTCGTGTTAACCATCATGCTGTATGTCATCTTAATTACGTAGCTGCTGCTTATGTGGTGGAAAAAGGACGTTAAACTCCCAAACACCCACCCCACCCACCCACCCACGTACCTGCTGTTGGGGAGTTTTGTTAGTCTCAGCCAATACTTAATGCATTTTATTGTTGGCGTCACCGACAGCGGGTATCTACCGAGTACTCTATAGATCAGCTGATATGAGCGTTTACATACGTACATGTGGATACTTTCTGTTAGAGAGGGGTCAAAAAAGCCCCAGAGTTCAGCGCCATACATGAGCATAGGGACAACTTGACAGTCACACAGGTTAAAGATCTAAGCTCCCAACAAAAAGCTTTCCGAAGTGTGAAAAATATTACAGAGTCGACCGTGCAAGCACAGACAACTCTGTCACAGTTGCAGAGTTCACACAGTGTCCAGAGACCGCGACAAAACCGTGCCGAAAAACTGCCCCCACTTCCTGTCGGGGTCCGTCCACGCTACTGTGCAACCCGGCTCATTATGTGACCACGCCGCGGATACGTCAGTTTAGACTGGGCGATCCTTACACCGGGACATGGCGCAAGCTACGCTACTACCGGTAAGTACACGTATTTGAAAGCAGTTTTGTTTCTTGCGTAAACATTTCATCTCGAGCTTGCAGGACCAAAAGTAAAGCAGCAAATTGTAGATGTTGTTGCCGATAAAACGCGCCTGGCAAATCTGAGTGCCCGCGTGCTCTTCATTTCTCACACATCTGTGAGTGGAGAATATAGACTTTACTGAATGACACAGCGATCTGCCTGTTATATTATGTTGATGTCAGATGTTATATTATGTTGATGTCAGATGTTATATTATGTTGATGTCAGATGTCATATTATGTTGATGTCAGATGTTATATTATTATGTTATATTATGTTGATGTCAGATGTTATATTGTGATGTTATATTATGTTGATGTCAGATGTTATAGTATGATGTTATATTATGTTGATGTCAGATGTTATATTATGAACGCCAGAACGCCATAATATTCATGTTATACAGGGAAATGGTGATCCCCGTCCTTACACCGGGGTGGTCGAATGGCAAAGCGTTGGACTTCTAATGCTCGGGTCATGAGTTCGATCCCGGCTGGGGCCAAATATTTGTGCTGGCTTTTTCATCGTTGCCCCGTCTTTGATATCACCCTATGTGGTGGAAAGGACGTTAAACCCCCAAACACCCCCCCCCACCCACCCACTCCGTCGTTACACGGATGATCAGTGCCAGACGAGATCTTCCGGTGATGAACACTTCAACTTTTTCCATAGACCTTTCTTGGAGCTGTGCCTATGACTTTTTCCATAGACCTTTCTTGGAGCTGTGCCTATGACTTTTTCCATAGACCTTTCTTGGAGCTGTGCCTGTGACGTTTTCCATAGACCTTTCTTGGAGCTGTGCCTATGACTTTTTCCATAGACCTTTCTTGGAGCTGTGCCTATGACTTTTTCCATAGACCTTTCTTGGAGCTGTGCCTATGACTTTTTCCATAGACCTTTCTTGGAGCTGTGCCTATGACTTTTTCCATAGACCTTTCTTGGAGCTGTGCCTATGACTTTTTCCATAGACCTTTCTTGGAGCTGTGCCGATGCTTTGACCTGCTGCACTCCAGATCTGTCTGATAAATTTGCCTTCATCTATGAATAGGGTAAGAGCGCTGTAGACTACTTTGCTGCATCGGAGATGTTGGTACCTCTTGTCAGATCGCTGGTAACAGTAGATCGTGTTGAGTCTCCTCACTCCATTTGAGTCTTTGGAGCGTATTCCGTTCTGCTGCGAATTCACATATACTTCGGAAAGCTTTTTGTTGGGAGTCACGTTTTAATGACACATGCAGAGCATGGTGAACTACCTGGGAGGTTCGCTTCACGGGCATCAGAATGACGTGTTTTGTGAAAAACCTTACTGCGCTGCACCGCTTTTTGTGCTTATTACACATAATGCAAAAGTCTTTTTCAAGTTATGGAAAGAGTAGAAAGAGTATAATAAGAGCTATAGAAGCGTCTCATAACATCTGATTAAACTTGAAGAGGTATAACGACTAATAAACAAATACAGTGAAGTCCGGATGTAGTGATAGCCCTCGGGACCAAATTTTTTATCACTACATGCGGACTATTACTACATCCGGATGTCCGGTTATAGTGATATTTTTGTAGGTTTTATCACTACATCCGGACGTCCGGTTATAGTGATATTTTTGTAGGTTTTATCACTACATCCGGCCAATCGCTTGTAGTTGTAGTGATATCTTCAAAGCTTTTATTGCCACATGCGGCGGCACATTTGGTAAACTAGCCTCAAGGCAGTAATAAGGTGATTTTGGAACCACTATTGATTTCGTTTTGTGACGTTTCTTCTGTCGTCTTTGTCAGGCTTGCAAATGTCCTGTGTTAACCTACCCCCGTCCTAGCAGTTCAACAGCCGGTGTGTGTGTGTGTGTGTGTGTGTGTGTGTGTGTGTGTGTGTGTGTGTGTGTGTGTGTGTGTGTGTGCGTGCGTGTTTTAGAGAGAGAGAGAGAGAGAGAGAGAGAGAGAGAGAGAGAAGGGCCACTTAGAAATACGGGTTAAATGAAAAATCGTCAGATTTTTTAGGAATGAAATTTAGTCTTTAATCAGTAACAAATGAAAAAATAAAAATGTACACATGTACAAGTAAATACTTCCTTTTAACGCAAACACTATCCAATTCTTTGGATTGAAACTTCAAACACAGGCTAAAAGATACAACATGTAACTACATGTATTAAAATTGTTATGTCGAAAACAATAGTGATTAAGTAGATAAAACACAATATCTTAAATAATGACTTAGCTGAAGTAGTTTTCTGCTAAAAAAGAACAATGCTTTTTAATGCTAGTATTCCACAGACTGTGTGTAACTTAAATGGTAAGTAAAGCTTATATGTACATGTGCATGTACATGTACACTGATTGTGAAACAGCATCTTAGTCGCCATTTTGGTAAAGGGAGATTACTCTCGAACATTATCACTACAGCCGGACTTTAGCTTCCCCGGGACTTGAAAATAGTATCACTACAAGCGGACTATCACTATATCCGGCCTGAAAAATATCACTACAACCGGACTAAGTTAACAAAGAACATGAACAACTGGGACCGGGACCAAGAAATTCTATTACTACAGCCGGACTATCACTACATGGGTCTATCACTACAGCCGGACTTCACTGTACGAATGATTTTTTTAAAAAGAGATGACTCAAACATAGCGTCACGAGACAGACTGCGGGGCCCTTATTGCAATGCCGTAGAGTGGCCACGGATCCATATTTGGGAGACATTAAACTTTGTGAATATGACAACTCTCCTACAGCTCACAGACTTTTCGTGAGTATGATTATTCCTGGTTAGCCTTTTTATTTTCTATCATTTGTCTGATGGTATGTCGCGTTGCCTTGGCACCCTCTATGTCTCCGGATAGCTCTTGAGCACGTCTCAGTTCCTGCCATACTTCCAGCATGGCCGACTTGATTGTTGTGACCTGGAAAGACATAATACACATAGCAAAATGACAGCACTTGATCCTTTCCGTCGTGCATTTCCTGTCCCATCTGTATTCATCAAACTGCCTCCCTGCCCGAACACTTTCACTCATTTTTAACGGAGGTATTTTGATACTTTTGATACTAGCATAACTTTAAAAAGCCGAGTTTGAGATCTTGTGACCCACCCTTCGAAATGAATTGCCTGAATGATTATTAACAATAGTAAGTGTCCATTAACAATAGTAAGTGTCCATTAACAATAGTAAGTGTCCATTAACAATAGTAAGTGTCCATTAACAATAGTAAGTGTCCATTAACAATAGTAAGTGTCCATTAACAATTGTCTGGCCCCTCTCAAGTGTCACGTTGCCACAAACTGAACCATTCTACTGTTGATGTTTTGTTGTTGTTGTTGGGTTTTTTCTTTACTCTGCGATATGTGGTGGAAAAGGACGTTAAACCCCCAAACACCCACCCACCCCTTACTCTGCGAAATTTTCATTCGTCAAATGTCATTTGTTTGATATTTAATGAATGTACTCACTCTCTTCCAAACGGATACAGCCTCAGCGTATCTGCCCATGTTGACAAGGAACGACCCATATGTCGCGTGAAGAGACCACAATCCGGGTATCCGGTCACGTACTTGGAGAAGGAACTCTTCTGCTTCCTTGAGTCGATTTAACTGTAATCACACACCGTGTCTCATGAATACCACGATTAATCATCTACAGTCAAGGTCAGATATTTCAAACTGAAATCTGACATTCTGTCGAAAGAATTAATAATAATAATAATAATAAATTTCATTTATATAGCGCACTTCTCGGATACAGTGACTCATTGCGCTAACACATATCACTCATACACATTCACACTATACAGACAAACACGTCAATCCTGTTGAAAGACAAAACGAATTCTGTTGAAAGACACAAAACTATAATTCCAAATGGCTTGTGAGTGTTTGGGAGTCTAACGTGTTTTTCCACCACATAATTACGGGTCATATCAAAGACAAAGCAACCAGAAGAAGGCCAGCACAAAGACTTGGCCCCAGAGATCGAACTCAAGGCCGGAACATTGAAGGTCCAACGCTCTACGGCTCGGCTGTCCCGGCTCCCCCAAATGAATGAAATAACAGTAAATTCCGCATGTTTGACTCTCATAATAAACACAGTACAAGGCTCTGCCGATCCTTTCCTTCATCACGACTAAAGCCATTAAACCAGACACTCATGACAGAGCATCAAACGCGTACACTGAAAAGGTCAGGTAGTCAGGAAAAGTTACCACATGCGCCATGTTCAGTGTGTACCCCATGTGCTGTTCGGGTCATTCCAGAATACTTGGTCGAAATGGAATATCAGTTAAGCACTTTTTTTTCAGTAGCTAGATTTGCTTTTACCAAATGAACGCTGTTTAAACAATGTATGCCTTTCCCTATAATATTTAAAGAAGATTCAGTAAAGTGTTTCAACAGTTGAAGCAGACATTGCGTAACTGACGTGTCGACGCTTTTTGGAATCGCCCATTCACATCAGATACTCACTCATAGAGTGCAGGGAGATGAAGGGGAGTGAACTGGCATGTGTCCTGTGTACCCACCTCTATCATAATCTGGCTGAGAGCAATGTAGGCGAGGTGACAATACGGATCCGCGTCGATTGCTTTCAGCAGTAACCCTATGCCCTTCTGCCGCTGACCTGCTTTTTCATAACCGATTGCAAGGTGCTCCATGTACAGCGCATTGTCTGCACGAACAGAATGAAACCAAACAATTCAATGCAAACGTCTAGCATGCAACAAAACTTGTTTGTCGAGTGCATGAGATTTGTGCTTTTTAAAGTGGCCCCCAACTATATCTCCACAGTCTTGTGTTGGGTTCATGTTAAGGGCAGAGGAAGACGAAACGTGCAGTTAGGACAGGTAGGCTGTTTCTATTTATAGCTGAGCCAGCGACGCTTGCGGGGCAAGAGGAGCGTGTCCGATGTTCTTCACGACCATCGATAGTCCAACGCTCTGCCATTCTCCAATACCAGCTCTACTCCTGCTCACCCTCTCTTTACCATGACTTGGAGGCCACGAACACGCATGGGTAGCCCTGACTAGCCCGGCTCCAACGGAGTCGTGTGATGCTATATGTACATGACTAGGATGACGTCACGCTCATACTCATCCCATCAACACTGGTTACGGGGAAAACATCAGAGAAAGAAGACGAACCTGGGAAAATTCTGTGGAGTTTCCTCATGCCGCTGTAGAACGCCCTCAAGTCTCCTTTAGTCAGATCCGTACCACTTTGTTGCTTGTGCTTTACCTCGTTAGCTCGTACGACGTCTGCAGGATAGTCGTAAGGAAGACGGTGTTAAGCAACAGTTTTGAAACCTTCTCCAGTTCCCTCCGGCAATAAGATTGGAAACGCGCTGTTATATGATGCATCACTGTACCAAAGTTGGTGTTCTCTAATAGAATGCAAGTACAAGTACGTAACCCAAACACAAGTACATAACCCAAACACAAGTACATAACCCAAACACAAGTACATAACCCAAACACAAGTACATAACCCAAACACAAGTACATAACCCAAACACAAGTACATAACCCAAACACAAGTACATAACCCAAACACAATTTCAAGAAACTTTCACCTACACACTATGCCCATGACCTTTCCACAAGATCACTGAAAGAGCCATGACTGAAATATCTTTACACCATGTATATGAAATATCTTTACACCATGTATATGAAATATCTTTACACCATGTACATGAAATATCTTTACACCATGTATATGAAATATCTTTATACCATGCATATGAAATATCTTTATACCATGTATATGAAATATCTTTATACCATGTATATGAAATATCTTTATACCACAAGGTCACAAAAAACGTATATATCAAGTCTCGTCATACTACATGTATCTTTCAGTGTAACAAGTGCGTGTCCCTGCTGGTGTTTGTGGTTGCTGAAACAACCTTTTGGTACCCCGTGATTTGACATTTTTGCAGAGTCCTTGTTATCAACTACCATTGTGCCAAGTGTAATCTCTCTGTTTGTAGTTTGTGAGAAAGTTTCTCTTCTAAAGTTTACCACAGACACCGACATATACATGGCTATAGTGACACCTACACACTGACAACTGACGGTTAATATTATATATTATTCCATTCTTACAAAGGACATATACATGGCTATAGTGACACCTACACACTGACAACTGACGGTTAATATTATATATTATTCCATTCTTACAAAGGACATATACATGGCTATAGTGACACCTACACACTGGCAACTGACGATTAATATTATATATTATTCCATTCTTACAAAGGACATATACATGGCTATAGTGACACCTACACACTGACAACTGACGATTAATATTATATATTATTCCATTCTTACAAAGGACATATACATGGCTATAGTGACACCTACACACTGACAACTGACGGTTAATATTATATATTATTCCATTCTTACAAAGGACATATACATGGCTATAGTGACACCTACACACTGACAACTGACGATTAATATTATATATTATTCCATTCTTACAAAGGACATATACATGGCTATAGTGACACCTACACACTGACAACTGACGATTAATATTATATATTATTCCATTCTTACAAAGGACATATACATGGCTATAGTGACACCTACACACTGACAACTGACGGTTAATATTATATATTATTCCATTCTTACAAAGGACATATACATGGCTATAGTGACACCTACACACTGCCAACTGACGATTAATATTATATATTATTCCATTCTTACAAAGGACATATACATGGCTATAGTGACACCTACACACTGGCAACTGACGATTAATATTATATATTATTCCATTCTTACAAAGGACATATACATGGCTATAGTGACACCTACACACTGGCAACTGACGGTTAATATTATATATTATTCCATTCTTACAAAGGACATATACATGGCTGTAGTGACACCTACACACTGCCAACTGACGATTAATATTATATATTATTCCATTCTTACAAAGGACATATACATGGCTATAGTGACACCTACACACTGCCAACTGACGATTAATATTACATATTATTCCATTCTTACAAAGGACATATACATGGCTATAGTGACACCTACACACTGCCAACTGACGATTAATATTATATATTATTCCATTCTTACAAAGGACATATACATGGCTATAGTGACACCTACACACTGGCAACTGACGATTAATATTATATATTATTCCATTCTTACAAAGGACATATACATGGCTATAGTGACACCTACACACTGGCAACTGACGATTAATATTATATATTATTCCATTCTTACAAAGGACATATACATGGCTATAGTGACACCTACACACTGCCAACTGACGATTAATATTACATATTATTCCATTCTTACAAAGGACATATACATGGCTATAGTGACACCTACACACTGACAACTGACGATTAATATTACATATTATTCCATTCTTACAAAGGACATATACATGGCTATAGTGACACCTACACACTGACAACTGACGATTAATATTATATATTATTCCATTCTTACAAAGGACATATACATGGCTATAGTGACACCTACACACTGGCAACTGACGATTAATATTATATATTATTCCATTCTTACAAAGGACATATACATGGCTATAGTGACACCTACACACTGGCAACTGACGATTAATATTATATATTATTCCATTCTTACAAAGGACATATACATGGCTATAGTGACACCTACACACTGGCAACTGACGATTAATATTATATATTATTCCATTCTTACAAAGGACATATACATGGCTATAGTGACACCTACACACTGCCAACTGACGATTAATATTATATATTATTCCATTCTTACAAAGGACATTATTATACATGGCTATAGTGACACCTACACACTGCCAACTGACGATTAATATTACATATTATTCCATTCTTACAAAGGACATATACATGGCTATAGTGACACCTACACACTGACAACTGACGATTAATATTATATATTATTCCATTCTTACAAAGGACATATACATGGCTATAGTGACACCTACACACTGACAACTGACGATTAATATTATATATTATTCCATTCTTACAAAGGACATATACATGGCTATAGTGACACCTACACACTGGCAACTGACGATTAATATTATATATTATTCCATTCTTACAAAGGACATATACATGGCTATAGTGACACCTACACACTGGCAACTGACGATTAATATTATATATTATTCCATTCTTACAAAGGACATATACATGGCTATAGTGACACCTACACACTGACAACTGACGATTAATATTATATATTATTCCATTCTTACAATGGACATATACATGGCTATAGTGACACCTACACACTGCCAACTGACGATTAATATTACATATTATTCCATTTGTTACAAAGTAAGATGAGAATAAAGCAAACCAAATCTAACGATAAAAAGGGAAACGTGCAATTCAGCCGCATAAAGTAAAGCATTTGTGGAGGTATACGGTAATAAGTTTGAAAATACGTACGTTGAAGGCGTAATTTCTGCGCGACCGTGACAGACTCGCGTGCTAAAAGCGTCATGCCGATGGTGTCCCCGATATTGATGACGGCGTGCCAGTACCCCTCCGGCTGAAACATCATCATCACCAGGAGACTGATAATGCATCATCAACATTCTCATTCAGTGACACGCCCTTTGGTGGTAGTACAGTTTCAGTGTCCGAGCCAGTGCCCTGTGCTGACGTTAAAAAACTAGAGAGGTAGAAGCCTCCTTGCTTCACTTGTTTGTAAATCTCCTATCACTTATCATACCAAGCAAGACGTCTCTGGTATTCATAGTTCCTGAGAATAGAGCTATATAACAATAATCCTAGGACAGCTGGTATAGCCTTGACCTTGGGTCAAGGTCATTCAAAAGAGATCTGAGAGTGAAGATCTTATCAAAATATATCATTATGCCAAGTTTGATGCAAAAATGGTACAGTCGAACCTGCCAAGGCGGTCACCTGTATAAGCCATGCCACTGTCTAACCTGGTCACCCCAGAGGATCCCCTGACATGCTAACTGTTGACATGTCACCCTGGATAACCCGGTCACACCTGTCTAAGGCGGTCAGTTTGGCCCCGTCCCTTGGGTGACCGCCTTACACAGGTTTGACTGTAATGTTAAAATTCACCACAGACAGCTTTATTCAAAAAGGTATTTTTGCATCTTGGCCTCATTGCTGTCTGTCGTTGCGTCTTGTTTGGTGCCTCTGCTGTTTGTTGTTTCCGTGAAAATGCCATCGTTAAAGTTTCCTCAAAACACCTATAATGGCCTTGACTTTGACTCAAGGAATTTGAGTACAAGGAATGCCAGTACACGTTTCGTCAATGTCTATCATCTTGGAAAGTTTGATGTCTCTGGTACCTTTGCATTCTGAGAAAGTGGCAATTTCATATTTCCAAAGAGACAGCTGTAATAACCTTGACCTTCAGTCAAGGTCATTCAGAATGGTATGTTTTGGAAGTGCTTATTGCTGTCTCTCAGCCCCCCAAACACCCACCCACCCCACGCTGTCTCTCAGCAAGCCAGGTTTGGAGCCTCTGCTGTTCGTTGTTTCTCAGAAAATTCCAATGTTAAAGTTTTGTACAGTTTTCCGCAAACAGCTTGTATGGCCTTGACCTTGACCTTGACTCAAAGTCACTGAGTACAGGTATGTTAGTACAGGTGTTGTCAATGTCTATCACCATGTAAAGTTTAATGTCTCTTGTATTTCTGGATTCTGAGAAAGTGCCAATGTAAAATTTCCAGACAGACAGCTTAAGTGACCTTGACCTTGCGTCAAGGTCAATCAATATGGTATGTTTTGAAAGGTCTTATGGCTGTCTATCGGAAAGCCAGGTTTGGTGTCACTGCGGTTCGTTGTTTCTGAGAAAATTCAAATGTTAAGGTTTTGTACAGTTTTACGCAAACAGTTTATACGGCATTGACCTTGACACAATGTCATTGAGTACAGGTGTGTCAGTAAAGGTGTTGTCAATTTCTATCATCATGCAAACTTTGAGGTCTCTGGTATCTCTAGATTCTGAGAAAATGCCAATGTAAAATTTCCGAACACACAGCTTTAGTAACCTTGACGCGGGTGGGTGGGTGGGTGTTTGGGCTTTGGCTCCTTTTCTACCACATACGGGTGATATCAAAGACGCGGCAACGATGAAAAAGCCAGCACAAATATTTGGCCCCAGCCGGGATAGTAACCTTGACGCAAGATCAATCAATATGGTATGATTTGAAAGGTCCTATGGCTATAGCTAGCTGTCTTTCAGCATGTGTAGACTTTGAGAAAAGGCCAATGTTAAGGTTTACTGCGGACACACACACACACACACACACACACACACACACACACACACATGAAATTGTAATTGTGACCCCTATAAACTTGACCTCTTACCAAGGTCATTCAAAAGGGTATGTTTTAAAACCCTTATCAAAGACCTTGGAATCAGATCTTTGCCCTTATCATTCTGATCATGCTAGATTTGGTGACGCTGCCTTCTGTAAAATTATGGAAAATGTAAATGTTGCATTCCGTCCCTGTGACCTCGAGCCCCAGCATAGGTCATTGAAAAGGAAATATCTGTCTTATGACTGTGTAATCTCTTGTAAGGTTTGGTACCTCTGGTGTTTGTAGTTCCCGAGTAAATACCAACCTGGAGTTGTCATTAGCCCTTACCACTGTCTATCATCATGCCCGATTTGATGACCCTGACATGCAATTCTTGAGAAAATGGTAATATTTTAAAATGTTGCATTGTGTCCTTGTGACCTTGACCTCCTGCAGAGGTTACAACTGGCTATCATCTTGTAACACACACACACACACACACACACACACACACACACACACACACACACATACACACACTCACACGCACACACACACACACACACGCGCGCACGCACGCACACACACACACACACACACACACACACACACACACACACACACACAGGATTACTACATAGATTCACGTTGTGAGACACGTGAGCCAAACATACTATTGCTGTATGAGTAGTGTCTGTGTATCGAATGAACACGATTCCTCCCAATACATCTCAAAGAAATTATTTGATTTAAAATAAATCTAATAGTTCAAGAATATTCCTACAAAGTAAATATTTTGTAAAACGGTCAACTTAAGTTTTTTAGTCGTTTCTCTATAGACAGATTTTGACAAAAAAATATTTGTGAGGTAGGGGTGGTTTGCATTAAGGCCGACTACCTATGAAAAGACTCATCATCATGGCGTTTTAGTCAAGTGTGACAACTGCACATTATATTTTGAATATCAAGAATAACCATGATTTTAGCTAACCATAGTTTTCAAGTGTCTGCGAGAAGCACCGGTCCACAGAGTACCAATTACGTCATTTCGTCATTACGTCATTTCGTCAGCACAATCCAAGGTTTTCAAGTCCACGTTTCACCAGCCCTCTAGATCTTCCAGATTTTATGTAAAAATTATCTCAGCCAGGGAAGTCACAAAAGCAACAGGGAAATCATAAGATATGAATAACATCTTCTGTCAGACGACCTGCGTGAGGCTGACGTAAAATGTTTGGTTCACAGACAAAATCTGTAAATATCGTCACTGCCTCCGACATTTCACCAGCCCTCAAGATCGTCCAAGTTTTATTCAATTCAATTCAATTTAATATAACTTTATTGTCTGTCGATGGCAGAAAATTTTCTTCTGGCTCACACACACACACACACACACACACACACACACACACACACACACACACACACACACACACACACACACACACACATTAATTTATCTAGACATATAAATCCATACATATTAAACACAGATCCTAAAGTAATGTGTGATGTCCAAGTCTAATACTATGCAACTAAACTAAGAAATCTAAACTAAAAGATGGCAAGGGCATAGCGGACATGACACAGCTGAGTAGTAAGCCCAGTTTTGAAAATCTCAACAAATAAAATCTATACATACTGGGGACGGGCAGTAAACACAGTCATGAGTTTAAAATAGATACTGCTGAGGGAATGAAAGATTTCTTATACAAATTTTTCCTCGCTCTCGGTACTCTGTAGCGGCGCCCAGACGGGAGTTCTTGGAACTGATTATGGAGGGGGTGGGTGGGGTCGTTGACAATTATAGTGGCCTTCCTCCTGACAGCCGTTATATAAAGATCATCTAGAGAGTACTGACCCAGGCCAACTATCTTTCCTGCCACTCTGACTATACGAGACAGCCTTGCTTTGTTCTTCATGCTGAGACTGCCGTACCAGACTACGATGTTAAATGCCAGTACACTTTCAATTAAACTTCTATATACAGTTTCTAAAATTTCAGGACAAACATTAAAAGCTCTCAGTTTTCTAAGGAGGTACAGACGCTGGTTGGCCTTCTTCACGATAAAATCAGTGTTCTGAGTGAAGTCTAGTTTGTTGTCTACTATTGTGCCGAGGTACTTAAACTCAGACACTACCTCCACAGGGTGGTCGTTCACAATGACCGGCTGGAAGGGAAGATCACAGTCTCTTCTTTGGTCGATCATAAGTTCTTTTGTTTTTTGCACATTTAACTGAAGGAAGCTCTCTGTACACCAGCTAGCTACCATACCAATCAGTGAAAAATAACTGGCAAGGGAGTCTTCGTCTTTTAACATGCCAACTAAAGCCATGTCATCGGCAAACTTTAACAAACAGGTTACATCAGTATTGGAGCGCATATGGTCGGTATAGATGGAGAACATTGTTGGCGAAAGGCAACAACCCTGTGGACATCCGGAATTCAGCACCAGTTCGAGTCAAGATGCTTAGTAACATGGTTAAACAACGTCAGACAAGCATCCTCCACTCCTCTGTGAGCCTTATAGGCGAACTGAAGCGGGTCAAGTTGCCCAGAAAGATCGTTCAACAGGTGAGTACGCACAACCTTCTCCATACACTTGGCCAACACAGATGTCAAGGCAACTGGGCGGAAATCATTAGGCTGACAAGCATTTGTTTTCTTTGGCACAGGTATAATAGTAGAGGACTTCCACGAAGTCGGAACAATATGTAGGTCCAGTAAGTACTGATAGATGATTGTGAAAATCTTCCCCAACTGACCTGCGCATGTTTTCAGCACTTTACCTTTGATACCATCAGGGCCAGGAGCTTTGTACGCATTCAATTGTGAAAAGACCCTCACGACCTCATCCTCTGTAATCAACAGTTGTTCAGGCACAATATTCTGACAGAACGCATCACACTCAGCACTCGTGTCTCTAACATCAAAACGAGAATAAAAGTGATTTAAGCTGTTAGCTGTTTCGAGAGAATCGCCTGTATTCGGCATTAACTGTTTCTTTTGTTGGTTGCCCATCATAGTTTTTAAACCGATCCAGGCGTCTCTAGCATTACCAGATCGAAACTTCTCCTCCACTTTGTTTTTATAATTCAGTCTCGCCATGCGCGACAGTCTCCAGAATTCTTTTTCTTTCTCGCGGTACTCTTCATGTTTTCCGCTGAGGAAAGCTAGCTTTTTAGCATTTAGATGCGCCTTCAGGTCTTTAGTCACCCACGGCTTGTTGTTAGCGTATACTTTCACGGTCTTAGTTTGGATAACTTTTTCCTCACAGAATCGAACATATGACGACACTGTCTCCACTAGTTCATTTGGGTCGGAGCAACTCTCAATAAACACATCCCAGTCAGTGGCCTCAAAACACCCCCTCAACTCCTCTGTGCTATCGGGAGTCCACAGCTGCACAGATTTCGTCACTGGTTTGTCCCTTTTCACTTGTTGTCTATATTTAGGCAGTAGGTGTATGACGTTGTAGTCGGACTGCCCAAGCGGGGGCCTATTGCTGAGGGGAGAGAAGGGGAGAAACGTCACACATGTTGAAATCCCCGAGTATCAACACAGGCTGGTCAGCCGAGCGGGCCAGTGCTGCATTGTTGTTGTAGAGATCGCGAAAAGTCACTGCATTTCGATGGAAATTTCTAGACCATCCCAGAACATGCGAGTGCAGTAACGTCAGCAGATTACGTAACCTTGGAAAGATTCCGTACTTGCTAGTATGTTACAGAATGTTCTAGATCTGACCTGTTAGTATATAAGCAGCACTGCACAGCGTTCTGGGTTCTTCCTCTTTCATGAGTTTGTTCTTGCGCATCTTCTGTTAAGAAAGTATTGGAGTTCCAGCCTGTTGTATCCCGTGTCTTCTCTGCGAGTGCACCGAGAGAGCGACATAGCAGGAGA
Source organism: Batillaria attramentaria (assembly GCA_018292915.2). Taxonomy (NCBI): domain Eukaryota; kingdom Metazoa; phylum Mollusca; class Gastropoda; family Batillariidae; genus Batillaria; species Batillaria attramentaria. The sequence continues at coordinate 339,491 of JACVVK020000438.1, forward strand.
AAAATACAACAGAAATATTTGGCGTCGCCGACAGGATTCGACATTGATCTACCTACGAAGGGACAGTACTCTCCAGTACTCAAGAAACTCCAACTACAGAAGTTGCACCCCTTCAACTGTTGCAGCAGCGAAAATTGACGACTGACAATGGCAGAGACAGCGGAGCTGATAAAATTGCTTAGAGAGCAATTAGAACAGCAGAAGGAACAGATGAAGATTCAAATGGAACAGCAGAAGGAACAGATGAAGATTCAGAAGGAACAGATGAAGATTCAAATGGAACAGCAGACGGAACAAATGGAACAGCAGAAGGAACAAATGGAACAGCAGAAGGAACAGATGAAGGAACAGATGAGAATTCAAGCAAAGCAGCATGAAGAAGAATTAGCAGTCCAAAGAGAGGAGATGGGTGCGTTGATGAAGATGGTTCAAGTTCAGACACCGACTGGGGATTCCAGCGCAAGTACCCGTCCTCACACTTCTACTGTTTCGACCGCCGCTATTCCACCTTTCGCTGCCTTTGATTCCACTTCAGAACTGTGGCCTGACTACTGGTCAAGGTTCTGCACATTTCTTGTCGCCAACGCCGTTCCTGACGACCGCAAGGCTCAAGTCTTCCTCACTAATCAGACTCCGGCTGTCTACAAGCAACTGGCAAATCTGGCTGCTCAACAAAATCCAAGAATGAATATCAACGATCTGACGATGGACCAAATCGTCGAGTTCATGAAAGAACAATTTGACCCAAAACTGTTCATAGTGCGAGAACGTTTCAAGTTCTGGAGCAACATGGAACGGAAGCCAGGCGAAACACTCCAGGAGCTGGCAGCCCGTATACGTCAAGACGCGGCTACCTGTGACTTTCCTTCGATCCAAGATCCACAAGATGAAGCTCTTAGGCAGAGATTCATATGTTCTGTCAACAACGAAGCTGTCTTGAAGGCTCTTTTCAAGGTCAAGGATACCGAGTTGGATTTTGCCAAGGCTGTCAAGATCGCCATAGAGACTGAAGACGCGGCAAAGGTGGCCAAGGAAACTGTCTACGGTTCCAAGCCTAGGCCGGTCAACAAAGTCAAGATGAACAACAAAGGGGGTCGACCAAAGAACCACCAGCAGTCTAACTCCACGACCAGCAATTCAGCAAAGTGCTACAGGTGTGGAAAGGCTCATAAAGCAACAGACTGCTTCTACAAAGAATCCAAATGCAACTTCTGTCAGAAGATAGGACATTTGGAGGCTGTCTGCAGGAAAAAACTGCATCAACAGCAACAAGGGGGACGACATTCTGCGAAATCTTCAGTGAAAAGTATCACAAAAGCAGAGCTCGTCAAAGCCATCCTCGGCGAAGTTCCCCAAGATACTCCTAGGTTGGACGTTCCAGTCACAATCCAGGATCAACAGTTCACGATGGAGCTGGACACTGCAACCACAGGAAATTTTGTTTCTGTGCCAGTCTGGAAACAACTGGGAAAACCGAAGCTGGATGACGTCACACATCGCTACGAGTCTGCCAGCAAGCATGACCTACCCGTGTTGGGCACCTTCATGGGCCAGACTAAGGACCCAGTGACTGGTAAACAGAGCTCCATTCCCTACATCGTCACCAAGATCCCTGATCTCAACCTACTTGGACGAAACGCGATCCAGGCTCTGGGAATTTCAGTGGACAATGCCCTTGGACTGAAGAGCATAGAGAGTCAAGTCAAGAGCGAGGGTGCAAAAGAATCGCATCCGAAGACCTCCAGCACAACTTATGCTTCTCTTCAAAAGGATTGCCACACTCTCTGCGACAAGTTCCCAGATCTCTTCAAGGAAGAATTGGGATGTCTGAAGGATTTTGAGCTGGAAGTAAAGTTCAAGTCCGACGCGAAGCCGGTTTTTCACAAGGCAAGGCCGGTTCCGTTCGCTCTTCGTGATGACCTGACGAAAGGCTACGAAGAAGGCATCGCCAAAGGAGTCTGGAAGCCAGTCCAGTTCAACGACTATGGAACACCAGTTGTTCCAATTCGTAAGACAAACAGTGCAGGCGCCCTGAAGCCAAAACTGCGGATCTGTGGTGACTACTCAGTTGGGATCAACGATCAACTTGCTGATCACCGTCACCCAATGCCTCTCCCAGAGGAACTGATGCAAAAGCTGGGAGGAGGATTCGGTTACACAAAGATCGACCTCGCTGATGCCTACAACCAGATCAAGCTGGCACCAGAAAGTCAGCGCAGACTAGCCCTCAGCACTCACCGTGGGGTACTTCTGCAACAACGACTACCTTTCGGAATCAAGTCAGCACCTGGTTATTTTCAGGAGATCATGGAAAATCTCACCAGTGATCTGCCTGGAGTTGCCGTCTTCCAAGATGACATACTCACCAGCGGGAAGGATGCCAAAGATCATCTGAGCAATCTGGAACGACTACTCACGCGTCTGAACGACAAAGGACTCAGATGCCGTCGTGAAAAATGCCTGTTTGCTCAACCCAGTGTGGAATACCTTGGACACACTCTATCGGCTGAAGGAATCTCCAAAGGATCCAAAGTCGAGGCAGTCTTGAAGATGCCACCACCTACGGATGTCTCAAGCTTGAAGTCTTTTCTGGGCTCAGTACAATTCTACGGGAAATTCATCCCAAACCTGGCTACTATGGCAGAGCCGCTCTACCGCCTGACAAAGAAGGCAAGTCCCTGGAAGTGGGGAGAAGAGGAACAAGCAGCTTTTGAACAGCTGAAGAATGTGCTTTCCTCTGATCAAGTCCTTGTACACTTCGACCCAGATAAGCCTGTGGGGCTGGCTTGTGACGCATCCAACGTTGGAATTGGAGCAGTACTGTTTCATCGCTATCCGGATGGAAGCGAGCGCCCAATTGCCAATGTGTCCAAGACTCTTACAGCTGCAGAAAGAAACTACAGCCAAATCCACAAGGAAGCCCTAGCCATCATCTATGGTTTGCGGAAATTCTACCAGTATCTGTACGGACGACAGTTCATACTGGTGACTGATCACAAGCCCCTGACGGCGCTGTTCGGACCAAAGAAAGGGACACCACTTCTTGCAGCTAACAGACTAGCTCGGTGGGCCCTATGGCTGAACCAGTTCGACTACACGATCGAGTACCGGAAAACTGCAGATCACGGCAATGCAGATGCCCTCAGTCGCTTGCCTTCTGGAGACGACATCGACTTTGACAGGGAGGAGAGTGGGGAAGACACGGACATGGTGTGCGCCATCCGAGTTCTCAGTCTTCAAGTCAAACCTTTCGACGCCAACATCCTTCGTCAAGAGTCAGGCAAAGATCCAGTGATAGCTACAGTGATGCGCTACGTGCGCGAAGGGTGGCCGCTGAAGCACGCTGAGATCAACGAAGAAGTCAGAAAGTTCCAGAAGTTGTCTGATTCTCTCAGTATCTGCAACGGATGCCTCATCTATGGTACAAGAGTTGTGATTCCACAAAGCCTGCAGCCCAAGATCCTTGATCTTCTGCACATCGGACACTTCGGCATGGAACGCATGAAGCAGTTGGCAAGAACTGCAGTATACTGGCCCGGTATCGACGCTGCAATAGAGATGACGAGTCGACGATGTGACTCATGCAGCGAACATCAAAACAAGCCATCCAAACCGCCAGTTCATCCCTGGATGTTACCAGAGAAGCCATGGAGCCGAGTTCACTTGGACCACGCCATCAACTTCATGGGCACCAACTGGCTGGTGATCACGGATGCTTACTCAAAGTACCCATGCATCCACCCAACGTCATCCACGTCCACTAGAGCTACTCTAGACCTGCTGGAAGAAGACTTCGCTCACTTCGGATACCCACACACGTTGGTCTCCGACAATGCAACCACCTTTGTTTCTGAAGAGTTCCAGAGCTGGTGCAAGGAACGTGGGATCACGCACCTGACAGGAGCGCCCTATCATCCTGCTACCAATGGAGCTGCAGAACGGCTGGTGCAGACTTTCAAGCAAGCTCTCAGAAAGTCTTCTCTGCCCCCGAAGCGAGCACTTCAAGAGTTTCTGATGCAGTACCGGAGAATGCCGACATCCTGCGGATTCTCTCCGAGTGAACTCTTGATGTCCAGGCAGATTCGGACAAGGATCGACACTTTGCTTCCCTCGCCAGCACACATAGCTCAGGGCAAGCAATCCAAGGAGGCATCTAAAACTCAGGTGACTCCAGACTCTGGAGGTGTCGCCAAGGTGACCAGGCAGTACAAGGCTGGAGATCCAGTATACGCACTGTACTATGGACCTCACCATGCCAAGCAGCCCAGATGGGTACCAGCAGTGGTCAAGAAGTCTACGGGTACTCGCTGCTTCAACGTCAAGGTAGTTCCTCGTGGCCCAGTTTGGAGACGACACTGGGAACAGCTGCGCCCACGTTACGCATCTGAAGAGGACAACGAACCTGGTGATTCAGCAGATGCCTCTGAGCTCCCGATCGACCATCCCATGGAGATTCTGGAGAATGTGCCACCGACACAGAACCAGAGCAGACCACGACTGCCCAGGACCAAGCCACCTGTTCCTGAGTATGGTCCAGACAACCCCAGACGATCCAAAAGAACACCAAAACCCAGAGACAGACTTTGTTGTTGAAGTTTGTTGTGAAACAACAATTTTGGTAGGGAGGTGTTGTAGAGATCGCGAAAAGTCACTGCATTTCGATGGAAATTTCTAGACCATCCCAGAACATGCGAGTGCAGTAACGTCAGCAGATTACGTAACCTTGGAAAGATTCCGTACTTGCTAGTATGTTACAGAATGTTCTAGATCTGACCTGTTAGTATATAAGCAGCACTGCACAGCGTTCTGGGTTCTTCCTCTTTCATGAGTTTGTTCTTGCGCATCTTCTGTTAAGAAAGTATTGGAGTTCCAGCCTGTTGTATCCCGTGTCTTCTCTGCGAGTGCACCGAGAGAGCGACATAGCAGGAGAAAAATACAACAATTGTAAACCTCGGCTATAGTCTCCGCTGCAGCCTTGAAATCAGGTCCCGGTACATACACGAGAATGACAGTCAGTTGACCAAACTCGCGTGGCAAGTAGTGGGGGCGGAATGACACAGTCAGGAGTTCAAGGTCGCGTGTACACATCTGCTCACGCACACGAAACTGTGTGGCCCATTCTCCACTGACAAACATACACATTCCACCACCAACACTTTTCTGTGTTTTTGTGTTGTCCCTGTCGGCACGTACAGTAGAAAAACCAGGCAGAGAAATCTCCCCACTATCCTCTGACAACCAAGTCTCTGTAAAACAGAGAAGATTACTGCGACGAAAATCTCCGTCAAAACGCATGAGGGCCTCTAGTTCATCCATCTTATTGGGTAGAGATCGAACGTTGGAAAGTGTGATGGTTGGGAGGGGGTGTCTGTTGCCTCGTCGTTTTAGTCTCTGTCTAACTCCTCCCCTCGAACCCCGCTTTTTCAGTTTTCGTCTTGATCTCAGAGTGTCAATGTAAACATTACTTCACATCGGGGGAAATCACAACAACAGGAAATCACAAGACATGAACAAGAATTACTGTCAGACAACCCGAGTGAGACTGACTGCAAATGTTTAGTTCAAGGAATTGACGAAACCTCTCCCCCCCCCCCCCCCAAGATTATAGATCCGCTATAGCGCAGCCGATCTGGTGTCTTTCATAGCTCTTACACACACGAAGAGAGAAAGAAAACAACAATAATAAACAAACAAACAATACGAAGAAGATAAAAATAGAAATAAATTTGGAGAAACAGCTTTATGCAATGGGGCCATTCCTTCTTCTTTGGAGATGTAAATCAATATTAAGTGTTGTTAGCTTGTACTAGTCATCAATGTTGTTAGCTTGTACTAGTCATCAATGTTGTTAGCTTGTACTAGTCATCAATGTTGTTAGCTTGTACTAGTCATCAATGTTGTTAGCTTGTACTAGTCATCAATGTTGTTAGCTTGTACTAGTCATCAATGTTGTTAGCTTGTACTAGTCATCAATGTTGTTAGCTTGTACTAGTCATCAATGTTGTTAGCTTGTACTAGTCATCAATGTTGTTAGCTTGTACTAGTCATCAATGTTGTTAGCTTGTACTAGTCATCAATGTTGTTAGCTTGTACTAGTCATCAATGTTGTTAGCTTGTACTAGTCATCAATGTTGTTAGCTTGTACTAGTCATCAATGTTGTTAGCTTGTACTAGTCATCAATGTTGTTAGCTTGTACTAGTCATCAATGTTGTTAGCTTGTACTAGTCATCAATGTTGTTAGCTTGTACTAGTCATCAATGTTGTTAGCTTGTACTAGTCATCAATTTATTTTGCATTTGAACTGAGAAATCCAGGGAGGTAAATCTTTCCTCCTTTTACCACTCCACCCCCTTTTACCACTCCACACCCCCCCCCCCCTTTTACCACTCCACCCCTTTTTACCACTCCACCCCCTTTTACCACTCCACCCCTTTTTACCACTCCACGCCCTTTTACCACTCCACCCCCTTTTACCACTCCAACCCCCCCCCCCCCCTTTTACCACTCCAACCCCCCCCCCCTTTTACCACTCCAACCCCCCCCCTTTTACCACTCCACTCCCTTTTACCACTCCACCCCCCCTTTTACCACTCCACCCCCTTTTACCACTCCACCCCCTTTTACCACTCCAACCCTTTTTACCACTCCACCCCCTTTTACCACTCCACCCCCTTTTACCACTCCACCCCCTTTTTACCACTACACCCCCTTTTACCACTACACCCCAGGAAAATCGGATAATTCGTTGTTTTTTTTTTCCGAAAACCACTAGACTAGAACCGCCCCTGTCGTCGGTTACATGTCGTCAAGTTGTACTTTTGAGTCGTGCGTCACGTGACTGGGTAAAGTAGAAAGTTTCACCTGAAATTCCCTTCCTTCGCCTATTGTGATTTACTCTACACAAGAATTACGAACTTTTCACTATTTTATTGCATGTAGTTCCAAAAACACATTTGTCAAGTTTATTTTGGACGAGGCTGTACATAACGTGGCAGTAATACCTACATAACATTTACGTCGAAAAACTGCACCGAAAAGTCCATAATTTGCGGGACTGAGTCTGGTTTCCACAGCAACGGACGACAGTAGCAGAAAACGTACAGCTTTGTTTTTACTTGAAACATACGTAGGATCTGCTCAGTTCATAAGAAATGTCTGTGATTTGTGCAACGAAAAAAATAGATTTCAAACTCAAGGATTCCCTAAAATTAAAATAATTGACGTATTAAATATTTCTCTCGGTCTTACTATGTAGAAAATCTCTCCTGCTTCTTGAACACACTCTATGGGTTTTTCTTCCTCAGTAAGCTTCTGGCTCAGGTAGATATGTTCATACCATTCCATCGAGTTTATACCCCTCCCTGAAAGAATATAGAATATTGCAGCAGTTGGATTCATGTGCCAGTCTCCTAACTGCAAGAGTTCCAACAAACAGTAAGTGAGATCTTTGATACAGGAAATGGAATATCTTAACACTGCTGGAACTCCCACGCATATTATAATCTAGACATACGTCACAGTCAATCTGACATCGATTTGGTCTGTTAGAGATAGGAAATGCACAGACACGGACGACACAGATCGCGACAATCTGCCAACTGCAGACTGTTTTTTCTGACATGAAAAGTGTGCACTATGCTTACACCGATACGTTTATTCTGATGGTGGTAAACTGCACGATAAGTCAGACATAATTCTACGCTTACCTCCAGGCGGGTATCTGTTGGCTGGATACAAGAACCATCGCTTCATGCCAAACACCACCGCGCATCTTGCATCACTGTGATCGTGGAACGCTACGCCAGTTCCAGTGGCTCCAAGGAAAAATGTGCCGTTTTCGTCCACATGGTACTGAAAAAAAAAAAAACAAAACAAACACACACAGTACAAACTGATGACGAATATTGAAAGACATAAAAACTAGAGAGGCAGAGGCAGCCCCCCCCCCCCCCCCCGAAAAAAGAAAAAGAAAAAAGACATAAAAACTAGAGAGGCAGAGGCCTACTCGACTTGTGAAATGGGTCAAGGTCATTCAGAAGAGTTTGTCTGGAAAGGTCTATCATCATGCCAAGTTCGGAGTCTCTGATATTTGTAGTTTCTGCAGTGTTATAGTTTTCCATGGACAACTCGTATGGCCTTGACCTTGAGTCACGGTCTTTCAAACAAGATGTGTCAGCATCTTAAAGTCGTCGACCGAGAGGCTTCTCAAAATTCCCAAGCGCAACCTGTAATCCTTTGTCGAGCGCTCTTTCAGTTTCGTTGCACCAACCTTTTGGAATTCCCTGCCAGCACATCTGAGAAATGCGCCCACACTGTCTGTTGTTAAGAGCAATCTTAAAACATCCCTCTTTTGTAAAGCTTTCCAGTAATTTCCCGTGTCAGCAACTAGTCAGTTTCACCAGTGTATGTCTGTCCACTGTTTGTAAAACGTGCGTGAGTGTCGGTGAGTGATTGGCGCATTGAGTTTATTCCAAAGAAATGCGCCCTACAAATGCCATTCATTATTATTATTATTATTGATCTTATGAATGTCTGTCGCTTTGCCAAGTGTGATCCCTCTAGTGTTTGTAGTTTCTGTGAAATGCCAATTAAAAAATTTGCAACAGACAGCACTGACGACCTTGACCTTTAGTCAAGGTTATTCAACAGGGTATTTCTGGGAAGGTCTTACTGCTCTCTATAATCTTACCAAGTTTGTTATGGTTTTTTTTTTTTTTTTTTAATCTGTCTTGTCACTGTCTATCAGTATGAGAAGTTTGGTGCCTCTGCTGTTTCTTGTTTCTGAGAAAATGCCAACGTGAAAATCTTTTGTCGTTTTCCACAGCTTGAATGGCCTTGACCTTAACTCATGATCACTGAATACAGATATATCAGTAAAGGTCTTATTCATGTTACGTGTTGAATGTTCGAAGAGCTCGTCGTCTTACCGAGGTGTACGGTGACTCAGGCACACACTCTTCACGTAGCGAGTTCTTATATTGACTGCTGAAGAAGTCTCTTTCACTCACAAAAGACTCGTGAGCGCGTAGAAAAGTTATAACCGTGTGGAGTTTATTACACCACGTCTCTGGTGTTACACTGCGCTCTCATGCACACACACACACACACACACACACACACACACACACACACACACACACACACACACACACACACACACAGACGACGGAGGATTAATACATAGATTCACTTTGTTACACAAGTGAGCTCAAAACACATTTTCATCATAGGTCCTCCCACAATATGACCTACTGCTCGTTACAACACTTCACGTCAACTGATTGTACTGATTGTACTGGAAGGTGCAATTATCGCTGTCACTAAGACTGCGTAATTTGTGGGGTTAATGTGAGAACAAGGTCCTGAATGGCTGAAAAGAATTTGAACGGCATCATTTGAAAGAATATCTAAAATAAAGTTCACATAAAGGAAAACGACAGGAAGAACAGCGTAACATTTTTACTACAACGAACAACACACGCATCGAATCATAACGACCCCAGTAGGCGTCCCTGAAGACGACGATGACGCAGGTGACCACCCACCAACTCCCATCCATCTCAGGCAACATCTCACGTCACAAAACCATTAACCGGTTAAACTTGAAATATGGAGATTGTTTATTTTTATCTTCTTTTTTTTTTAACCTAGGACGATTGTTTCCGTGTGGTTTGGAGACGGAATAGAACATGAAACAGAAAATAGGCCTGCCATCACTCCTCTGTAGGAACAAGACTGCTGCTTTTGTTTAGTGGATAAAGCCTACAGACCGATCAATGCTGCGTGAAGTAGCCGAATAGGTCACACTTATACCTGATTCTAGTGGTAGACAGCGTCAAGGTGGCTGGAGATTCTCATGGTACACAGCGTCAAGGTGGCTGGAGGGGGTACACACCTGATTCTAGTGGTAGACAGCGTCAAGGTGGCTGGAGATTCTAGTGGTAGACAGCGTCAAGGTGGCTGGAGGGGGTACACACCTGATTCTAGTGGTAGACAGCGTCAAGGTGGCTGGAGGGGGTACACACCTGATTCTAGTGGTAGACAGCGTCAAGGTGGCTGGAGGGGGTACACACCTGATTCTAGTGGTAGACAGCGTCAAGGTGGCTGGAGGGGGTACACACCTGATTCTAGCGGCAGACAACGTCAAGGTGGCTGGAGGAGGTACACACCTGATTCTAGCGGCAGACATCGTCAAGGTGGCTGGAGGAGGTACACACCTGATTCTAGCGGCAGACAGCGTGAAGGTGGCTGGAGAGGGTACACACCTGATTCTTGTGGTAGACAACGTCAAGGTGGCTGGAGAGGGTACACACCTGATTCTTGTGGTAGACAACGTCAAGGTGGCTGGAGGGGGTACACACCTGATTCTTGTGGTAGACAACGTCAAGGTGGCTGGAGGGGGTACACACCTGATTCTAGTGGTAGACAAAGTCCAGGTGGCTGGAGGGGGTACACACCTGATTCTAGCGGCAGACAGCGTCAAGGTGGCTGGAGGGGGTACACACCTGA
>JACVVK020000438.1:355000-360000 GCA_018292915.2 Batillaria attramentaria
GGTCTGTCTCATGCGTCTGTCGGTGAATTCAGTAAAAGAATGCACCTCACTCCCGTAACCAGTAACGGCGATGGACTGAGAAACACCTGAGCTTGTCTTCTTCTGTCCGTAATTCTTTCTTAGATAACTCTGGCTCCATACTTCAGGCCAAGTCCAGTCTGCGGCACCGTTGGGAAAAGTGACTATCACGGGAGTTTTGTACCGGAACTCCTTTTCAAACCTTTCTGGATCTAGATCTTTTACTGAGATCCGCATGACATTGCACTTGGAGGTGTACAGTCTTTGAAGAGTTTCCGTGTCGGGTAGGTCCCAGCCTCCGTTGGCGTGTGTTGATTTGAAGATATTGTCAGTCTCTTCAGCCCTCAAGTAATCTTCTGCGAGGGTGCCATTCACCCCTGAGAACCTGACAGCTTTCAGGATGACGGCAAGACCCGCTACCACAAGGATTTTCTTCAGTACTGACGATAATGTCATCCTGGTGACTAGAGCGGACATGAGAGGCCCATCACATCGTTGTGAAGATTGATCACGCGAGTCGTGCCTTTCAAAGTAGCTTCTGAATTAACACCGTTGCTTCTTTGACTGTATAAGTACTTAGAATGACGCAAAATTTCTAAAGACGTCATTGTTCCTTACGTCTGATCACGTCAGCAAGCCATTCAGCTTTCTGAATATTCATGATTCCAAGTCCAGCCATCAGTTCATGATCCTAGGATGTAGGTCAGTGACAGATTGTAGAGGTCGTTGTTTCTACTGCTAATGGCCTGTTTCAATTCAATTCAATATAACTTTTTTTGTCTGTCGATGGCAGAAAATTTTCTTCTGGCTCACACACACACACACACACACACACACACACACACACACACACACACACACACACACACACACACACACACACACACACGCACACCTACATTAATTTATCTAGACATATAAATCCATACATATTAAACACAGATCCTAAAGTAATGTGTGATGTCCAAGTCTAATACTATGCTACTAAACTAAAAATTCTAAACTAAAAGATGGCAAGGGCATAGCGGACATGACACAGCAAATAAACTCTACGCCTGTCCATTTTGCCGGAGATTGGCAAAGGGAAACCTTTTTGTAAAAAGAAATACCCCAACCAAATCCATTGCTCCTGTCCAGTGAAGCCCCCCCCCCTCCCGCCCCCATCCCCATGACATGACACGACCGTGACGGGTCAGTAAGAGGAGGGGCTGTCGGTAAGAGGAGGGGCTGTCGGTAAGAGAAGGGGCTGTCATAAGAGGAGGGGTCGTCAGTAGGAGAAGGGGCCGCCAGTAAGAGAAGGGGCTGTGAGTAAGAGGAGGGGCTGGAGGAGGGGCCGGAGGAGGGGCCGCCAGAAAGCGGAGGGGCCGTCAGTAAGAGGAGGGACTGTCAGTAAGAGAAGGAGCTGTCAGTAAGAGAAGGGTCTGTCAGTAAGAGGAGGGGCTGTCAGTAACAGGAGGGGCTGTCAGTAAGCGGAGGGGCTGTCAGTAACAGGAGGGGCTGTCAGTAAGAGGGGCCGTCAGTAAGAGGAGGGGCTGTCAGTAACAGAAGGGTCTGTCAGTAAGAGGAGGGGCTGTCGGTAACAGGAGGGGCTGTCAGTAAGCGGAGGGGCTGTCACTAAGAGGAGGGGCTGTCAGTAAGAGGAGGGGCTGTCAATAAGAGGAGGGGCTGTCAGTAAGTGGGGCCGTCAGTAAGAGGAGGGGCTGTCAGTAAGAGAAGGAGCTGTCAGTAAGAGAAGGGTCTGTCAGTAAGAGGAGGGGCTGTCAGTAACAGGAGGGGCTGTCAGTAAGCGGAGGGGCTGTCAGTAAGAGGAGGGGCTGTCAGTAACAGGATGGGGCTGTCAGTAAGAGGAGGGGCTGTCAATAAGAGGAGGGGCTGTCAGTAAGAGGGGCCGTCAGTAAGAGGAGGGGCTGTCAATAAGAGGAGGGGCTGTCAGTAAGAGGGGCTGTCAGTAACAGGAGGGGATGTCAGTAACAGGAGGGGCCGTCAGTAAGAGGAGGGGCTGTCAGTAAGAGGGCGGGCTCTGAGTACGAGATTGATGTCTTCACATGATGGCATTTCAAACAGCACGCTCTGTACGACTGACAAGATAAGCACGTGAGCCGAAGTGGGCCAAGGAAGGTTTACACACAGACTTCATGTATAAAATCTATGGACGGATAAATTCTACTGAGACACTGGTAAACCACAGATACGAGAAGCCGGTCACCATGACGACATTACGGTTGATTGTGATCATTGCCACCCTTGTTGCTCAGTAAGTCTCTCAAGCACTCACTCACTCACTCACTCACTCAACTGTCCTTATTCAGGAGATTTCGTTCATATTTTGAATCATCATTTCGCCTTAGATGGGTGCCATTTATATAGTTTTCACAATGAGGTGTCCCCGATTACGGAAAATACGCCACACGAGTTTGTTGATTTCGACCGAAAAACTGCGAGTTTTAACGAGCAGTTGTTGCTTTTTCCGGTTGATAAACTGGCAATTATTCGGTGCAAGTCAACAAAAGAGTGTGGTGTATTTCACGTAATAGAGGGCACGGACTTTGACAATTATTCGGTGCAAGTCAACAAAAGAGTGTGGTGTATTTCACGTAATAGAGGGCACGGACTTTGACAATTATTCGGTGCAAGTCAACAAAAGAGTGTGGTGTATTTCACGTAATAGAGGGCACGGACTTTGACAATTATTCGGTGCAAGTCAACAAAAGAGTGTGGTGTATTTCACGTAATAGAGGGCACGGACTTTGACAATTATTCGGTGCAAGTCAACAAAAGAGTGTGGTGTATTTCACGTAATAGAGGGCACGGACTTTGACAATTATTCGGTGCAAGTCAACAAAAGAGTGGGTGTATTTCACGTAATAGAGGGCACGGACTTTGACAATTATTCGGTGCAAGTCAACAAAAGAGTGTGGTGTATTTCACGTAATAGAGGGCACGGACTTTGACAATTAGTTATCATCCATTACCGGCATTTTCCCTTTGATCTCTCCCGTTGTATAAGTGCAGGATCTCACTAGTGAAAATAACCCATGTGACACATCACATAACAACCATTTCGGTGTGTCCCTTACCAAGGTTTTATCTATACAGATAGAAAGAACACAAATAGAACCTTTTCGCAGAGAATCGCAGAAATAGGTATTGCTACGCCTGGTGCGCGGCCCCCCGATCTTATTGTGTCAACACGGCCGGTAAAATCGAAACATGTTTACGGCTCGGTATCGGTGTTCCGAACTTCATCAAACTACTTGTTCTAGTTAAAAAAGAAAAAAAAAAAAAAAAAAAAAAAAGGGACTTTACCCGACACCTGACAAGCACTGCTTACTCATAATCATCACGGACAGTTTCAACGAACACTAACCAAAATCCGTTCACAAAAAGTTGAATCGAGCACCGGCCTAACCTGAAAACTCGCTGACTTGACTGGCCAAACAGGCAAGCTGCAAGGTGCAAATAACGCTGCTGAAGTTCCAACCGACATGAGGCGTTACCTAAAACACACTGTGTACTCAAATGGAAGCCAGTTTCAACGCTTTCCAACCAAAAGCCCGTGACCAAAAGCAGCAATTTGGTCTCGTCACTGTATGTCGTCTGCTATCAGCTGTGAAGGCAAGCGTATTCCTTGTAGTCTAGATCTCTGATTCAACCGAAGCTCCTTGAATCGTTCGAATCATGCAGGCAATTATAAAATGTAGCTGTTAGTGGAAGGACCCTATAATCGTTGTACACGCACTCAAAATATTCTAAGCTACACTCACGAATTTCCGTAAGAAACCGAGGTGGGAGGATGCAAGGCCTTGCAGCTAAAACCCGGCGCTAGATCACGCTGTCATGCTGTTACAACGTAAACAGAGCTGTGTATGTTTTTAGGTTTCGCACTGATTTGGCAAATTTCTATTTGCTTCAAAGTGTTACCAGGTTTGTTTGAGTCTTCATCCGAAATTTAAAACTTTTGTTTTTGTGTGGGTTTGAGTGAACTGGCATTGTATGGGTAGCATAAGAAGGTGCACTTTATTTCTGTCGCGTACTGATCTCCTGATCACTCCGAGCTTCTGCTATGCACTGCCAGTACAGTTGCCGATTCCCCGAAAATTACAAGTAGATTTCAGCTTTTAGTCGGATAAGCTCTCACAATGCACCATACATGAAAGAAAAAAGGATGATAAAGCTTAAAGCTCATCTGCGGCATGGAGCAAATACTCGTCGGTATTGAACCAAGTCATATGGTGTAACAGCTAATTATACCACGTCCGTAGGCCTACTGGTGTTTCTTTCATTTGAAAGCTGACATAGACAGACAATCCAAATACATCACGCGGCATCTCTGACAGATCGAGGTGCTTTACTTCACGCGGCATCTCTGACAGATCGAGGTGCTTTACATCACGCGGCATCTCTGACAGATCGAGGTGCTTTACATCACGCGGCATCTCTGACAGATCGAGGTGTTTTACTTCACGCGGCATCTCTGACAGATCGAGGTGTTTTACTTCACGCGGCATCAGTCTCTGACAGATCGAGGTGCTTTACTTCACGCGACATCTCTGACAGATCGAGGTGTTTTACTTCACGCGGCATCTCTGACAGATCGAGGTGCTTTACTTCACGCGGCATCTCTGACAGATCGAGGTGTTTTACTTCACGCGGCATCTCTGACAGATCGAGGTGGTTTACTTCGCGCTGTCCTCAGGCTTGAAGACGTTAGGTCCGTTTCAAAGCCTCCGTTTGAGCAAACAAATGGAATTATAGGCTTACGACTGTCACAAACACGACCGATTGTAGATAAAACGCAGCAAAAGATAACAATTTTCACACCCAGCGACCGGCAAAACTCCAGTTGTCCCCATTCCCGTACGAGTTGGAACAGCGTCATGTCTTGACGCCAGTTATTTGTCGCTTTTCGTGACGTGAATCCTTTAGCCAGGACACGCTGCCAGGGGTAGTGCATGCGAACTTTATAGGTACATTCATAATTC
>JACVVK020000438.1:367500-377500 GCA_018292915.2 Batillaria attramentaria
AACTAAGTTTGGACACATGCAGTACCTAGGGTGCGCTCGGTGGTTTAGTGGTTGCGACTTTGTCACCAATGCGAGATGTCAGGTATCACGTTCCACGTGGCACCGTTCATTCGGGCCGACCGTCGGGGGTTCTCTCCGGGTACTCCGGCTTCCTCCCCCGTACACCTTAACCTTCCGGCTACGTCGCTAAAAAAACTTCTTAGTCCTACATCGTGTGAAACAACTTATCCATGGTTTTTACATAGGTAATTTTCGACTTATTCCTAGTCCTACGTCGTGGGAAACAAATTACCCATGGTTTTTACATAGGTAATTTTCCTAGTCCTACGTCGTGGGAAACAAATTACCCATGGTTTTTATATAGGCAGATTGTAGCTTATTCCTAGTGCTACGTCGTGGGAAACAAATTACCCATGGTTTTTATATAGGCAATTCACAACTTATTCTTATTTATTGTTTAATTACTCTGCTAATTACAAGTTAAACAACACAATTTTTGGCATGAACATAGTCAAACCATTTATTGACAAAGTCATGAAATTTCAAAGGTGTGACCTAAATATTGACCGAGATACGTTCATCTAAAGCAATGTGTGTGCAACTTTTTACCCACGACGTAGCCGGAAGGTTAAGAGCTTAAAACGTATCTGTTCAAGTTGCCTTCTACTGAGTCATGTCACAGTGGTGCCTGCTGCTTCAGGATGTGTTCTATGTACAGTGTGTGTGTGTGTGTGTGTGTGTGTGTGTGTGTGTGTGTGTGTGTGTGTGTGTGTGTGTGTGTGTGTGAATGCGCGCTGAGTTGATGTCTTGTCAAGAATTGCGCTCTGCAAATGTCATTAATTTTATGAGTAGTATGTTGTTGTTATTGTTATTGTTGTTGTTGACATGTTGACGCATAAATTGTGCATTGTTAAGAAGGACTCCAAGATTCTTGTCATCGTGCCGCTGTAACTTGTATGTCATCCACAACTTGGCATCGGAAACACAAAAATCACATACTGTTTCTACAACAACTTCTACCAGTACTACTACTTACTACTACTACAACTACTACTTCTACTACTGCTGCTACTACTACTTCTACTTCTACCATTACTACTACCACAATAAAAACAATGTAGAGGCTCGAGGCCCACCCAGCTGTTTTGTTCTGTGGAAGTTTTGTTGTTTCATTTTTGAAATAAGTGTCACGAAGGAGGCGAAACGTGTTTTTTTTTCCCGTTATCAAAAGAACATGCTGACCTAAATAATGACGTCACTGTCCAGACATCTGAAAATCACGACCAGACTCTGACGATAACACACATCCAGATCCACGCTACATATAAGAACCGTCCTCGCTTCCAGTCTCAGTTGCCATTGTCTGGTTCATCAGATTATATCCACCAATCAAAATGAAGCTGTTGATGTTGCTCGGACTGGTCGCATTGTAAGTCTCTCTCTCTCTCTCTCTCTCTCTCTCTCTCTCTCTCTCTCAGAGGGTTTTTTGTTGTTTTTTTTGCTGCCCCAACTCTTTTGCCAGTTCCAGTGGTGTTCCTCCCAGGTAATGAGTGGAATCCACGGAGGGTTCGGAAGCTGGGGCAATTTTTATTCTGCATGATGATGGAGATCAATCAATACATGTTTATTATCCCAGAGGGAAATTTGGTGGACAAACAAAGGTGATGGAGATGAGGATGATGGTAAGATGATGGAGGTCAGGGTGGTTTGGGACTGCGGGACAGGGCCGCATTCCACGCTTCCTGTCATAAATATCCCGGCCGTGTAATCATCCACATCATAAGACGTGTCATACCAAGGGAAGCAACCCCAAAGTCGCAACCTGAAGTGGGTGAATCTCGGCTGTGTGGCAACAGCCTTCCCACTGGGTCTGGGTAGGAGCCGACCTAGGTAGGAAAAATCCCGCTTGCCTCGGCTGGGACTCGAACCGGGGTCTCCCGGTCCATGGTCCGAAGTGCTAACCACTACACGACGGGGGCCGGTTGTTTTAGGTTTTCTTTTCCTTTTCACATGTTGAATGTTTCAAGCTGTAAACGGCAAGTTTGAGAACTGGTCGACAGACCAACAACTTGTCGTTTAAACTTGAAACGACAAGAAAGTCCCGCAAGACTACAGGTAAATCTCAAAACTAAGTATAATGATGAGTACCACGATGGCTATAGCGTACGACGACGACGACGATGATGATGATGGTGGTGGTGGTTGCATGTGTAGGTCGGCTGCTGACGATAGCCCGTGGGAGTTGTCTGGTGGAGATCAAGACAGGACGTGTAAGGACGAGGCAGCTTTCACCTCCATGTGGGGAATCTTCGACACTAACCGTCAGTACTCTACCTCTACATTATCATGGCTCGGTGGTTGTTTTCACGTTTAACTCGCAATGTTACTAGAATTCTTCACATCACTAGAAGCCACTATTGTCATATAGTGGGCAGGGCGTTGTCGGGCTGGGGCTTGTAAGAGTTAACGTCCTTTTCAGCCACGTCAGGTGATAGCAAATAGTAATAGTTAACGTCCTTTTCAGCCACGTCAGGTGATAGCAAAGACGGACCAATGAGAAATCAATGATCAATGTTTAGTCCCCAGTTGGGATTGTTATCCCACGGCTGGTTCCGAACATCATATTCACCACGTGACAGTCACGTGACTACTCCACCATGCGCCCACAAACCTTGCAAAATGGCCGCCAATCACTCTAAGTGGACCGTTGACAGGAGATTCCAACCTTACGGTTACAGCTGAGAAAAGTTCACTCTACAATTGTGAGGAAAGCATGGTAACAACACACAACATGTCTACACGTACTTTGTGCGTGCACTAGAGTAACAGTGACAGTAACAGTGACAGTAACAGTAACAGTAACAGTAACAGTATCACTCGTCAGTACATTGTTATTCTATCGTTCAGTTTGAACAGAATCTCAGACAAGACAAACGTGTTTGCCTGCAGAATAAGGAAGACATGTACATGCATTTGGAAGAACACCGTCCTGTAGGATGACGTACATGTACGCGGCGTTGTCCGTTACGTATGGCGTCACTCGTAGTTCTGCCGGTTTACTTCTGTCGTCAGTTACGTGAAACGTTCCTTGAGACGTGATCTTAACGGTCTAAGAGGCAGCGTGTTTGACTTAGCAGGTGCGCCAATGAACGGCCTTCACCTTTGTCACGACGATGATGCGTGGGTTCGATACTGACCCGGCCGAACTCGTGATATGCGATATCGCTTTTGCTTGGCTACCGGGCTGCTTATCGTGGGTTTGTCCCCGGGTTATCCGGCTTTTCTCCCCCTTGCAAAATTCCAAAATATGATAGGTACGTTGGATGGCGCTGCAACGCGGCGACGCGCTTCCCCGAATTTCCGAAAAGGGACAGTAAATTAACGTTTAATAAAACTGAAGTAGTGAAGTGAAAGTCACTGTGTAGTGTGTAGTGTGTAGTGTGTACTGACAGATGACGGGACCGTGACCCACCTGGAGTTCGACACGGCCTACACACGGTTTGACTTTGACAACAAGGATCAAGAGGATCTCTTCTTTCTGGAGTTGGACAGAGTTCCTGATGAAGCGCTGACTAGTGCTGACTTCCAGCACATCTTCAAGCTCTTCGACATCGACGGTACGTCTGTCTGTCTGTCTGTCTGTCTGCCTGTCTGCCTCTCTCTCTCTCTCTCTCACACACACACACACACACACACACACACACACACACACACACACACACACACACACACACACACACACACACAGATTATAGAGACAGCGCAATTAGAAAGTTTTCAGAAGCGACGCGAGCACTGAGAGTTCACTCGACCTGTTCAACACGATGACATTTAAGCTGCGCATGTAATTTGTACCTCAGGCACTGAACTCAGAAACAGAAATGTAGGAAATGCCAAGCCCATTTTGCTTTCATGAAATACTTTAAAACATTGTGTTCCCACGTTTTTGCTGAGGACTAATTTTGGTGGGGTGTTTCAATATTGGCTTCTGATTCAGACTGTTGTGCCTGTAAGGTGGTACACAGTTACACCGACTTTTCATTGAATCTTCGTTAGCATCGTTACGCAAACGGTCTGTCAGTCAGTCGATAAATGGGAAACATTACTGACGCCCTCCAGCAAACGCCACGAGCTTTACGTCACCACATGACGTCACACCTTCTATGACGTCGCATATAAAAAAAATACCGCATAGCGTCATAATGATGTCTGCATTCAGTCTTATCGATGATCTGTTAGACTTGATTAGATGCAAATTTCATCAGAGTATGAGATTAAATCAGCAAGTAATTAATCAGTACACGAACTACTACTAAATGTTGCTGTGTGTACAGCCAGTGGCTGTGTGGACCACAGGGAGTGGCAACGAGTGTGGAAATCTCTGACCGACAACTGAGACACTACCGACACCTGGCGGACGGCATCAGAAAGGGAGACTACCAGTGCAAAGCGTGCATCACTGCATTTCACTTCGAATTGACTTTGTCAGTGTGAAGAAATTAAAACCCTTTCCGATTATGATGTGTGTGTGTGTGTGTGTGTGTGTGTGTGTGTGTGTGTGTGTGTGTGTGTGTGTGTGTGTGTGTGTGTGTGATAGACTTGAATGAGTAGAAAACCTGCCTTCAACACAACATAAAGCAGTGAAAGCAGGAAATGCTAGCATCCAAACTATCGTTGAGATGTGCGCGGTGTGTGAGCAAGGCAGAATCACAAACACTCGTGACGACATAGCTTGATCACTGACAAACACATGTATGAAAATCCAACAATGTTTGTCTGAACACACGTGACTGCATGACATGAGCTGTGCATGAAAGTGGCGACTTACCTTCACAAGTTCCCATTTGAGGAACCAGCAGACAAAGATGTTGGAATACTATGGTTTCAGACAAAAAGTGACAGATTACACAGCTGACAACAAACATAATTATGGCCAGTTTTAGCGATGAACCAACTCTTTTTTTAAATTTATTTTTTTATTTTTTTATTTCTGTTTTCTTGGTTAAGCTGAGATTAAGCTTGTCCCTTGTTTCTGTATGTGGTGCTCTGTCTCCCTCTCTTTCCTCCTTCTTTATTCCTTGTGTGTCTGTCCCTTGTTTCTGTGTGTGGTGCTCTGTCTCCCTCTCCTCCCTCCTTCTTTATTCCTTGTGTGTCTGTCCCTTGTTTCTGTGTGTGGTGCTCTGTCTCCCTCTCCTCCCTCCTTCTTTATTCAGCCGACAATGTTCTCCAGTATGTGTTTGTATGTAGTTTCCCCTCAGCATTACATGAACATTCATCCACGTGGGACTAAACTGACTGACTGCTTAGAGAAGGAAACCGCCAGCAGACAAGTAATACTATGTGCTGAACTATGTGCTGAACTATGTGCTGAACTTTGTGCTGAACTTTGTGCTGAACTATGTGCCGAACTATGTGCTGAACTATGTGCTGAACTATGTGCTGAACTATGTGCGTCACGACATAGCCTCTAGCCTGACACGCCACGTTCACTGTCATGAATGGCCCAACATGATCCACTTTCATCACGAGTAAAACAAAAAAGAAAAGAGCGCTTCAGAAGGTAATGACGCCAGACTGTCGGGGTTATCAATGCTCGCCTACTTACGGTGCGTTTGTATACATAGAATACAGCATACGTCAGAGCGTGAAATCACACAGCTGTACAGAGATAAAGGTACGTTCACACTGGAGATGTACCCTGTCCAGCAACATGGGCACTGTCATTGGTTAATGTGGTTTGGCGCATGACATCAGTCACAGTCTGTCCATCGGAATGTTGTCAAAATTAATTGAAAAATTAATAGGTATGTGTGTATTAAGAACCTTATACAGCATAATTATTCCACATCCATGCTGACTGGTACAATGTAGGTGTGTTTTGTGTTTGGTACAATGTAGGTGTGTTTTGTGTTTGGTACAATGTAGGAGTGTTTTGTGTTTGGTACAATGTAGGAGTGTTTTGTGTTTGGTACAATGTAGGAGTGTTTTGTGTTTGGTACAATGTAGGAGTGTTTTGTGTTTGGTACAATGTAGGAGTGTTTTGTGTTTGGTACAATGTAGGAGTGTTTTGTGTTTGGTACAATGTAGGAGTGTTTTGTGTTTGGTACAACGTAGGAGTGTTTTGTGTTTGGTACAATGTAGGAGTGTTTTGTGTTTGGTACAATGTAGGAGTGTTTTGTGTTTGGTACAATGTAGGAGTGTTTTGTGTTTGGTACAATGTAGGTGTGTTTTGTGTTTGGTACAATGTAGGAGTGTTTTGTGTTTGGTACAATGTAGGAGTGTTTTGTGTTTGGTACAATGTAGGAGTGTTTTTGTGTTTGGTACAATGTAGGAGTGTTTTGTGTTTGGTACAATGTAGGAGTGTTTTGTGTTTGGTACAATGTAGGAGTGTTTTCAAAAAAAGAAAAAGAAAAAAAGGAGTGTTTTGAGTGGTTGGTACAATGTAGGAGTGTTTTGAGTGGTTGGTACAATGTAGGTGTATTGTCATCACTTACTGACCTGATTGACAGTGAACATGTCACACTGTCTCTTATCATCCAGGTCATGATATAAATCCTCTCCAACATTGACTGCCATTTGTGCTACACTCATGATCCTCTAGACGGATGTTTTTTTTTTTCTCACGAACCTTTCTGTGTCACTAACATCACAACAGCAGGGACCTGGGACTTGATGCATGAAAAGACACTAGACTAGTGTGAGGTTTAGCTCTAGCGTACTCACGAGTACCAGCTCACTAGACACACGAGTGCCAGCTCACTAGACACACGAGTACCAGCTCACTATACACACGAGTACCAGCTCACTAGACACACGAGTACCAGCTCACTAGACACACGAGTACCAGCTCACTAGACACACGAGTACCAGCTCACTAGACACACGAGTACCAGCTCACTATACACACGAGTACCAGCTCCTTAGACACACGAGTACCAGTTCACTAGACAGACGAGTACCAGCTCACTATACACACGAGCTCCAGTTCACTAGACACACGAGTACCGGCTCACTAGAAACACGAGTACCAGCTCACTAGACAGACGAGTACCAGCTCACTATACACACGAGTAACAGCTCACTAGACATACGAGTAGCAGCTCACTCTACACACGTGTACCAGCTCACTATACACACGAATACCAGCTCACTAGACAGACGAGTACCAGCTCACTATACACACGAGTACCAGCTCACTAGACATACGAGTACCAGCTCACTCTACACACGAGTACCAGCTCGCTAGACACACGCGTACCAGCTCACTCTACACACGAGTACCAGCTCACTAGACACACGCGTACCAGCTCACTCTACACACGAGTACCAGCTCACTAGACACACGAGTACCAGTTCACTAGACACACGAGTACCAGCTCACTAGACACACGAGTACCAGCTCACTAGACATACGAGTACCAGCTCACTAGACACACGAGTACCAGCTCACTATACACACGAGTACCAGCTCACTAGACACACGAGTACCAGCACACTAGACACACGAGTACCAGCTCACTAGACACACGAGTACCAGCTCACTATACACACGAGTACCAGCTCACTATACACACGAGCACCAGCTCACTATACACACGAGTACCAGCTCACTATACACACGAGTACCAGCTCACTATACACACGAGTACCAGCTCACTAGACACACGAGTACCAGCTCACTAGACACACGAGTACCAGCTCCTTAGACACACGAGTACCAGTTCACTAGACACACGAGTACCAGCTCACTCTACACACGAGCACCAGTTCACTAGACACACGAGTACCGGCTCACTAGACACACGAGTACCAGCTCACTAGACAGACGAGTATCAGCTCACTATACACACGAGTACCAGCTCACTAGACATACGAGTACCAGCTCACTCTACACACGAGTACCGGCTCACTATACACACGAATACCAGCTCACTAGACAGACGAGTACCAGCTCACTATACACACGAGTACCAGCTCACTAGACATACGAGTACCAGCTCACTCTACACACGAGTACCAGCTCGCTAGACACACGCGTACCAGCTCACTAGACACACGCGTACCAGCTCACTCTACACACGAGTACCAGCTCACTAGACACACGAGTACCAGTTCACTAGACATACGAGTACCAGCTCACTAGACACACGAGTACCAGCTCACTAGACATACGAGTACCAGCTCACTCTACACACGAGTACCAGCTCACTAGACACACGAGTACCAGCTCACTAGACACACGAGTACCAGCTCACTATACACACGAGTACCACCTCACTATACACACGAGCACCAGCTCACTATACACACGAGTACCAGCTCACTATACACACGAGTACCAGCTCACTAGACACACGAGTACCAGCTCACTAGACACACGAGTACCAGCTCACTATACACACGAGTACCAGCTCACTAGACACACGAGCACCAGCTCACTAGACACACGAGTACCAGCTCACTAGACACACGAGTACCAGCTCACTATACATACGAGCACCAGCTCACTAGACACACGAGTACCAGCTCACTAGACACACGAGTACCAGCTCACTAGACACACGAGTACCAGCTCACTAGAAACACGAGTACCAGCTCACTAGACATACGAGTTCCAGCTCACTAGACACACGAGTACCAGCTCACTATACACATGAGTACCAGCTCACTCTACACACGAGTACCAGCTCCTTAGACACACGAGTACCAGTTCACTAGACAGACGAGTACCAGCTCACTAGACACACGAGTTCCAGCTCACTAGACACACGAGTACCAGCTCACTAGACACACGAGTACCAGCTCACTAGACACACAAGTACCAGCTCACTATACACACGTGTACCAGCTCACTAGACACACGAGTACCAGCTCACTATACACACGTGTACCAGCTCACAATACACACGAGTACCAGCTCACTAGACACACGAGTACCAGCTCACTAGACACACGTGTACCAGCTCACTAGACACACGAGTACCAGCTCACTAGACACACGAGTACCAGCTCACTAGACACACGAGTACCAGCTCACTAGACACCCGAGACACACAAAGGGCGAGATTCCCAGCCCTGATTTTGAAAATGTCTACTGATGTCTACTGATAACATCAACATGTAGAGCAAAAGCACAGATTACCGTCCGTGCCTGGCACACTGCCAGCCACACAGACATTCACACACTACTCTTGCTACATCGCTCAACAGCCACACAGACATTCACACACTACTCTCGCTACATCGCTCACCAGCCACACAGACATTCACACACTACTCTTGCTACATCGCTCACCAGCCACACAGACATTCACACACTACTCTTGCTACATCGCTCACCAGCCACACATGCATTCACACGCTACTCTTGCTACATCGCTCACCAGCCACACAGACATTCACACACTACTCTTGCTACATCGCTCACCAGCCACACAGACATTCACACGCTACTCTTGCTACATCGCTCACCAGCCACACAGACATTCACACACCACTCTTGCTACATCGCTCACCAGCCACACAGACATTCACACACCACTCTTGCTACATCGTTCAGTGCACCACAACGATGTCCATCATATTGAGACAGTACTAGTCGTGTTTTTATTGTTACATTTTAGGCTGTTTTGCCTAGGTACTTGTACAGCCTCATTTGAAGGGAAAAAGGAAGTTGTTGTTGTTGTTGTTTGTCAGTGGTATTATTTGCCATCCTAAATTGGAAACGTGTGTATGAATTTCCCAAACACGTTCATGGTTCTGGTATAGGGACTTGTCATCTGGTATAGGGACTTGTCATCTGGTATAGGGACTTGTCATCTGGTATATGGACTTGTCATCTGGTATAGGGACTTGTCATCTGGTATAGGGACTTGTCATCTGGTACAGGGACTTGTCATCTGGTATAGGGACTTGTCATCTGTAGCACTTTTACACGGCACACAAAATCACCAGGAAGGGTGGGTGGGGGTTTGGGAGTTTAACGTCCTTTTCCACCACA
>JACVVK020000438.1:380000-395000 GCA_018292915.2 Batillaria attramentaria
AAACAAGCGAAATGAAATAAGTAAATACTCCCAAACATAAATAAATAAATAAATAAATAATTTTTTTTAAAAGAAAAGAAAATATAAAAAGACTATCGACACGAAGGACTACCGACACGAAAGACTACCGACACAAAAGACTATCGACACGAAGGACTACCGACACGAAGGACTACCGACACGAAAGACTATCGACACGAAAGACTATCGACACGAAGGACAACACGAAAGACTATCGACACGAGTATGTCGCTGTGACTAGAACAAACTTCGTGTTATACCAAGGTATTATTCAAGCAGTATCATTTGAAAGTAGGTGATGCAGACTTAGCTGCATGCAGCAATACACTTATTGGCGGGGTGTGGAATTGTATCAATAAAGGCAACCAGGCTGTTAAGGCAATACTTACTGATGATGCAACTTTACCAACTGCTGTCGCTGTTGTCTGTTTTTTTGTTTTTTTTTGTTTTGTTTTGTTTGTTTTTGTTTCATTCTTGTTTTTTGTTTTTTGTTGTTGTTTTTTCTTTTCTTTTTTTTTTTCTTTTTTTTTGGGGAGGGGGGGGTTGTTGTTGCTGTTTTGTTTTGTTTTTTTCTGCTTTATTGGTATGTGTTTGTTTTTTGTTTTTTTTTTGCTTTTGTTTTGTTTGGTTTTTCTTCCGTCGGTTGATTGTGTACGTATGTTATGTCTATCATATATGTGCAAAATGTGAAAAAAAAAAGAAATAACGTCTGCTGTGGGGGACGTTGGACACCCGGACACCCGGACACCCGGACACCCACGTACTTTCTCTTTCGTGTGGTTTACAAATAAAGCTGATGACCATTATTGAGAACGGCAAACTTATAAACGGTAAAGCATCAGAGCTGGTGCTGAAAACTGCCCTGCAAAGGTATAAGTAGAAAAAGAGAGAGAGAAGTTTATTTATTTATTTTTTTAATGGTCATAACCAACTGACACTATAGGAAAGACATTGCCGGCGCGGGAGAGATAAAACTAGATGCAGCTACATGCACAAAGAAACTGCCTCAACGTTCATCTTTTCTGTTATTAATGCCCGAAGCCAAAGACAATATGTCATACCTGTAGCGTTCTCAGAAAGCGTTGTCAGCTGTTTGTGGGCCGCGTGAAAGATAAAGTACAGGCGTACAGCAGAGGGGTGGGTGTTCGGGTGTTTAACGTTCTTTTCGGCAGACCGTCTTTAATTTCGCGCTGCATAATGTTCAAGAGCACTTGATTATTTGGAAACGCCTTGCTAAGCTGTATAATGTGAGCATTACAAAATAATACCGTTAAACAACAACAACAACTTTACCAACTGCTGCAGCCAAATGGAGTCATGTTTTTAAAGGCTTAGATTAGAAGTGTATTTATTCAAAATGTTTTCAAACAACTTGTGATGTACAACTCAGATGGTTTCAAGTGCGATTTTTGCACCGCATACTCCCAGCTGGAAAGTATCTGTCCATATGCAAACTGATTGACACCCCGACATGTACATTTTGTAGAGATGAGATAGAAACCATTGGTCACCTTTTTTGGCATTGCCAGGTAGTGCAACGTTTCTGGAATGATCTTCTGGTATGGCTGCATATCAAATGTGTACACTGTGAAAGGTTTTCTTTTAGTGAGGAATTGGTTCTCTTTGGAGTGGCGCAGAATGTTAGAACTGACAAAGTGCTGGACTTTATTATCCTTTTTGCCAAGTTCTATTTATACAAGTGTAAACTCCAGGGTGTTAATCCCATTAGCCAGAGCTTCATATGTCAGCTTAAGTACAGAATTGTGACTGAGGAAACCCTTTCACGCAGACAGAGCAAAAGAGCAACGTTTGAACAGCTCTGGTTGCCTTACAAACCCCTTTTGGAGTGAGACTAAGTACATGTAGTAACAGGCTAAGAGGAAGGGGCCAGCACATGTAGTACTGTGTAAGAGTAAGGGGCTTAACAATGGTTTTTCTTTTTTCTTTTTTTATATCCGGTGTTGTCTCCCCTTGGTCAAGTTTGCCGACCCGAACACTTTACTTACGCTGTGCCTCTACATTGTTCACATACTGCGATACTGCGATACTTCAACTTGTGTAGAATCTATTTTGTAAGCCATTGTATGTTTGTGTCTAAGTATTCAGTATAGGTAAATCATGTATCTATGTGTTTGTCTATATGTGTTTGTGTAATGTCTGTATGTATACTTGTGTTTGTCTATATGTGTGTTTGTGTAATGTCTGTATGTATACTTGTGTTTGTCTATATATGTGTTTGTGTAATGTCTGTACGTATACTTGTGTTTGTCTATATGTGTTTGTGTAATGTCTGTATGTATACTTGTGTTTGTCTATATATGTGTTTGTGTAATGTCTGTATGTATACTTGTGTTTGTCTATATATGTGTTTGTGTAATGTCTGTATGTATACTTGTGTTTGTCTATATATGTGTTTGTGTAATGTCTGTATGTATACTTGTGTTTGTCTATATATGTGTTTGTGTAATGTCTGTACGTATACTTGTGTTTGTCTATATATGTGTTTGTGTAATGTCTGTATGTATACTTGTGTTTGTCTATATGTGTTTGTGTAATGTCTGTATGTATACTTGTGTTTGTCTATATATGTGTTTGTGTAATGTCTGTATGTATACTTGTGTTTGTCTATATATGTGTTTGTGTAATGTCTGTACGTATACTTGTGTTTGTCTATATATGTGTTTGTGTAATGTCTGTATGTATACTTGTGTTTGTCTATATATGTGTTTGTGTAATGTCTGTACGTATACTTGTGTTTGTCTATATGTGTTTGTGTAATGTCTGTATGTATACTTGTGTTTGTCTATATATGTGTTTGTGTAATGTCTGTATGTATACTTGTGTTTGTCTATATATGTGTTTGTGTAATGTCTGTATGTATACTTGTGTTTGTCTATATATGTGTTTGTGTAATGTCTGTACGTATACTTGTGTTTGTCTATATATGTGTTTGTGTAATGTCTGTATGTATACTTGTGTTTGTCTATATATGTGTTTGTGTAATGTCTGTACGTATACTTGTGTTTGTCTATATGTGTTTGTGTAATGTCTGTATGTATACTTGTGTTTGTCTATATATGTGTTTGTGTAATGTCTGTATGTATACTTGTGTTTGTCTATATATGTGTTTGTGTAATGTCTGTATGTATACTTGTGTTTGTCTATATATGTGTTTGTGTAATGTCTGTATGTATACTTGTGTTTGTCTATATATGTGTTTGTGTAATGTCTGTATGTATACTTGTGTTTGTCTATATATGTGTTTGTGTAATGTCTGTATGTATACTTGTGTTTGTCTATATATGTGTTTGTGTAATGTCTGTATGTATACTTGTGTTTGTCTATATATGTGTTTGTGTAATGTCTGTATGTATACTTGTGTTTGTCTATATATGTGTTTGTGTAATGTCTGTATGTATACTTGTGTTTGTCTATATATGTGTTTGTGTAATGTCTGTACGTATACTTGTGTTAGTCTATATATGTGTTTGTGTAATGTCTGTATGTATACTTGTGTTTGTCTATATATGTGTTTGTGTAATGTCTGTATGTATACTTGTGTTTGTCTATATATGTGTTTGTGTAATGTCTGTACGTATACTTGTGTTAGTCTATATATGTGTTTGTGTAATGTCTGTATGTATACTTGTGTTTGTCTATATATGTGTTTGTGTAATGTCTGTATGTATACTTGTGTTTGTCTATATATGTGTTTGTGTAATGTCTGTATGTATACTTGTGTTTGTCTATATATGTGTTTGTGTAATGTCTGTATGTATACTTGTAATATGCCAAAAAAAAAAAAAAAAACAACTATCGACACGAAGGACTACCGACACGAAAGACTATCGACACGAAGGACTATCGACACAAAGGACTACCGACACGAAAGACTATCGACAAACACCCAAAAACGACGGGTGTGAAAGCAAGTAGCTACTCCCGCACCACTTACTTTGAAGGCCTTTCCGCAGCAGCTTCTTTGTTGTCATGGTGACACCTACAGCGCGCGCAGTATGCCTCACAAGTGTTGGGGTGGATATTTACCAGATGTCGCTTGTAACCCTGACCTTCGGGAACCTTACCTTTGTACTTCGGTGATTAAAGCAGCCACTGATAGTTTGCTCTTTTCAAAGGGAAGTAGTCGGTGTTTGTGTGAAACCACCAGAATTCTTGTGTGTTAAGTGTGACATATTGCGCAGAACGCTCCACCATTAGCTGACTGTGCTTGCACGGTGTGTAGTCAACATGGACCGTAGTGTTTCCCGTGTTTCTCCACTTCAAAAGCAGCACCGCCAGCTCAGAGTGTTTCCAAAGAGTAGCACCGAGTGTTTCCATTTTAAAGCGTGTTTTACAGCGGCGTGAAAGTGAGAAAGGGGCGGTGTATCAGGACTTAAGGCGAAGACGTGTAGCTGATGATAGTTCATATTTCAACCCTGATTATGGCTTGCCGTGAGAGTCTTTACCTCCAAACCTTCGAAGCGGAGTAGCACCGTAAACGCTAACTCCCATTTTGCCTGCATCCCGTGATGCAAGTGTCGCCATTCCCAACATCAGTAAGTGAGTGACACTCACACAGCAAGTCGTCAGTTTCGCCTGAACACGGGGAGGTCCACACAGAAACAAGCTGCAACAAGAGAACAGTGTGGCAACATTTTGTCTACGTCTTACGGCTTGAAGGAAAAGGTCTAAAGTAAGTGCGATGTTTTCATAGTTTACAGTTTTTGAAATTTACATTTCGATTTTGTATGTAGGACCATCGACACGTTCCATTCTAACACATCCTGGCATTGAAGATAGACAATGTATAGATACAAAACAAACGTTTACTTTAGACAATGTGTAGAACATGCGCTACAAAACATGACGTTTACCATAGACAATTTGCAGAAACATCCGATACAAAGCATGACGTTTGCTATAGACAATATGTACAACATCCGATTCAAAACATGACGTTTACTATAGACAATGTGTACAACATCCGATACAAAACATGACGTTTACCATAGACAATATGTACAACATCAGATTCAAAACATGACGTTTACCATAGACAATATGTACAACATCCGATTCAAAACATGACGTTTACTATAGACAATGTGTACAACATCAGATTCAAAACATGACGTTTACCATAGACAATATGTACAACATCCGATACAAAACATGACGTTTGCTATAGACAATGTGTACAACATCAGATTCAAAACATGACGTTTACCATAGACAATATGTACAACACCCGATACAAAACATGACGTTTGCTTTAGACAATGTGTACAACATCCGATACAAAACATGACGTTTACCATAGACAATATGTACAACAATCGATACAAAACATGACGTTTACTATAGACAATGATTGTGTACAACATCCGATACAAAACATGACGTGTGCTACAGACTACAATGAGTCTAACAGTGACGCTCTGTAGATATCAGTCTATATCGCCCCCGGCCCTTCCCACGATGTAGTTGTCGCCCGCAGCAAGATGGCGGGGCGCGCACGCGTGTTTGTCATCCCAATGCGAGTTTGACATTTGGCGACTGAGGACGGTTGACAGTTTTTATTGAGCACTGAATTTATCGGCGTTTTCGTAATTAGAGAACCATTAAAATACACAGTTGGCAACACAATGTCTGTGTTGACACAAGATAACAGAATATGTAATATTAGTCATTAATTGTTCTGTCGCTGACTTTTTACGTTACATTTTTTTTCTTCTGATTTGTTCCAAAACGCAGCAGCTTTATTTCATTTTCTATCCACACAAAATTGTATACGCCTTAAAAGAAATCATTCATTTTCATGCTGAACATTTTCTTTGAATACCTCTATGGATACATTTTCGTGTTAGCAATATACTAACAGGGCAGGTCGTAAAAAGAATGTAAAAAATGTCAGCAAAAAATGTCAATGCACAAACATCATGAAGGAAAATACTAGATGATGTTCACGCCCAGACATTATCTACAATGTCTCCACAACTATGCAAACCCATCACGACGCAAACCCACCACTATGCAAACCCACCACTATGCAAACCCACCACTATGCAAACCCATCACTACGCAAACCCACCACTATGCAAACCCACCACGATGCAAACCCGTCACTACGCAAACCCATCACTATGCAAACCCACCACTATGCAAACCCATCACTACGCAAACCCACCACTATGCAAACCCACCACTGTGCAATGTAGCAACCACTACTGCTGTATATAATGGTCTGTTTGTCGTGTCTTTGTGTTGATTCAAACAGACCGACAAGGTGCGTGTGGAGGAAGTAAGCACTAACTCAGTACAGTCAATACAGTAGTGGAATGAAACAAAGAAGCCAGCAGTAAAGAGAAACACGTCAACTCATATCATGCTGTGCACAAAACATTTCACATTCCATTGCTGAACGAATGATTGACACCACACCAACTGTCCTTTTGAAGACGAATATTTCAGCAAGCAGGTGCTGGCAGGTAGCAACATCCTGTAACCAGCCCCATCCACCCACCACTGCTCCCCCCCCCTTCCCCCCTTCCCCCCACCTCCAGACAAACGCCAACGCGTTCAACAGGACGGGATAGGAAAGGCAGAGGCTTCGTGCACCTGATCATATACATGTACACTAACAATTCTTGTCATATCGTAGTCTTCCCACACGACAGCTGCTGCTGAATTCATTGTAATTGTACACCACATTAATTGTACACCACATTAATTGTACTTGTACACCACGTTTCGTACCGCGCATGAGTATCCCACGCTTGTGACTATTTCGGTTTTGGCCCTGTATGCGAGAATCAGGCAACAGTAACGGTTCTTTAACGGCTCTTTAGCAATGGAGAACGCTTTGCCTACATTCTCTTTTTCGATAGATCCTTTTGGTGGATTAGTTTTTGTCGTCTGTGTGTTGGAGAGAAGGCAAATATCATCCGTTGCCGAAACAGCCATGTGGTGTTCCTAGACATTGGCAGTGAGGAAGGATGTGACGAGAGTGATGATGATCTGGGTGATAATTTTGAACCAGAAATTACCAAAGACGGAAAGAGGAAGACCTGTATGGCGGTGAGCGCAGTGTCACATTGAGTGAAACTGAGCTTCCTTGGACGGTTAGATTTCCGAATCTAGAAGTGTACATGGCGACCTGAGTAGTGGGTCAAGTCGTTCTCACGTTAGAGGACTGTGACAGACAGAAGAGACTTGAAACTGACAAACACGAGTATAATGAATATGCAACACTCCCACCGAGCTAAATTTCAATCCATAGAGAAATGACATGAATTAATCATGCACAACGTCGGCGGCCCAAACTTACTGGGTAGTAATTAAGTTAGTTAACATTTACATATGTATGATGATAGGTATGTAAAGGTTGGCGGACCACTGTAGGTAGCTGACTGCTTGTGAGCTGAGGTACCCATTGACCAGTATAGGATAAAAAAAAAGGGAGGGGGGAGGGGGGAGAAAGAAATTTTAATAACTGACACTGGTGTGATGGCATGCTGCAGACTGCCCTCGAGCAAAGGCGGTATGATAAAGAGAATCAATCAGATCATTCATTATTCATTGTGTTCCATCCGGCAAGATGTCACACAGCTGTTGTCACTGTCTGCGGGGTGAGTTATAGAGAGATGTGCCAGTATACGATACATTCTACACACAGCTGTTGTCACTGTCTGCGGGGTGAGTTATAGAGAGATGTGCCAGTATACGATACATTCTACACACAGCTGTTGTCACTGTCTGCGGGGTGAGTTACAGAGAGATGTGCCAGTATACGATACATTCTACACACAGCTGTTGTCACTGTCTGCGGGGTGAGTTATAGAGAGATGTGCCAGTATACGATACATTCTACACACAGCTGTTGTCACTGTCTGCGGGGTGAGTTATAGAGAGATGTGCCAGTATACGATACATTCTACACACAGCTGTTGTCACTGTCTGCGGGGTGAGTTATAGAGAGATGTGCCAGTATACGATACATTCTACACACAGCTGTTGTCACTGTCTGCGGGGTGAGTTATAGAGAGATGTGCCAGTATACGATACATTCTACACACAGCTGTTGTCACTGTCTGCGGGGTGAGTTATAGAGAGATGTGCCAGTATACGATACATTCTACACACAGCTGTTGTCACTGTCTGCGGGGTGAGTTACAGAGAGATGTGCCAGTATACGATACATTCTACACACAGCTGTTGTCACTGTCTGCGGGGTGAGTTATAGAGAGATGTGCCAGTATACGATACATTCTACACACAGCTGTTGTCACTGTCTGCGGGGTGAGTTATAGAGAGATGTGCCAGTATACGATACATTCTACACACAGCTGTTGTCACTGTCTGCGGGGTGAGTTATAGAGAGATGTGCCAGTATACGATACATTCTACACACAGCTGTTGTCACTGTCTGCGGGGTGAGTTACAGAGAGATGTGCCAGTATACGATACATTCTACACACAGCTGTTGTCACTGTCTGCGGGGTGAGTTACAGAGAGATGTGCCAGTATACGATACATTCTACACACAGCTGTTGTCACTGTCTGCGGGGTGAGTTATAGAGAGATGTGCCAGTATACGATACATTCTACACACAGCTGTTGTCACTGTCTGCGGGGTGAGTTATAGAGAGATGTGCCAGTATACGATACATTCTACACACAGCTGTTGTCACTGTCTGCGGGGTGAGTTATAGAGAGATGTGCCAGTATACGATACATTCTACACACAGCTGTTGTCACTGTCTGCGGGGTGAGTTACAGAGAGATATGCCAGTATACGATACATTCTACACACAGCTGTTGTCACTGTCTGCGGGGTGAGTTACAGAGAGATGTGCCAGTATACGATACATTCTACACACAGCTGTTGTCACTGTCTGCGGGGTGAGTTATAGAGAGATGTGCCAGCATACGATACATTCTACACACAGCTGTTGTCACTGTCTGCGGGGTGAGTTATAGAGAGATGTGCCAGTATACGATACATTCTACACACAGCTGTTGTCACTGTCTGCGGGGTGAGTTATAGAGAGATGTGCCAGTATACGATACATTCTACACACAGCTGTTGTCACTGTCTGCGGGGTGAGTTATAGAGAGATGTGCCAGTATACGATACATTCTACACACAGCTGTTGTCACTGTCTGCGGGGTGAGTTATAGAGAGATGTGCCAGTATAGGATACATTCTACACACAGCTGTTGTCACTGTCTGCGGGGTGAGTTATAGAGAGATGTGCCAGTATACGATACATTCTACACACAGCTGTTGTCACTGTCTGCGGGGTAAGTTACAGAGAGATGTGCCAGTATACGATACATTCTACACACAGCTGTTACACTGACTGTGTTGGCGTTTTGTGCTGTTTGTGTTTGTGTTGCCATCGTGTGTGGGCAAGTGTAGCGGCGATGTGAACAACGGAGTACAGGGCCAGTCATACAATAACGTTGTTATGTACAGCTGAAGTTTCTGCTTCAAGCTTTTCACTCTACACGCGGGGACTTTCAGTGTACACGCGGGGACTTTCACTGTACACGCGGGGACTTTCACTCTACACGCGGGGACCATTATTATGAAAGATCCATCCACCACAGCCGTATTGTCGTCAGTGTCATACAGTCACAGTCAAATCCCGGCTTGAGTTCCGACTCACCTGACTTGACTTTCCTGTCGGACACCAACGACACAACATCGCTGCACGATATGAAACGTTTTGTAGTTGTAGTCTCGCTCGTGCAGCACAGGCTAGCAGAACACGCCGCGTGAGACGCCAAGATGATGTTACCACGTCTGTGTCCAGTGGATGACTACTCTACAGTGTGTGCGAACTCACGTCGGGTCATGCCGGCTGACTGACCCTGCTAACTGAAACTACCATTCTCTGATACAGCCGGCTTAACACTATCATTATTTCAGTATTAGTTCGTTGACCTGACGAAAATGCATACTGCATTTTTCTGATGTTTGTTTGTTTGATTGGTTGGTTGGTTGGTTGGTTTTGTTGCAATAATTTTGAACAATTATTTTCAAGGACAGAAAATTGACCTTTTTTTTTTTTTTTTTTTTTTGGGGGGGGGGGGGGTACACAAACGTGCTTGTATGTAATTGAAAACAATACTAATGGAGTGCCGGCAACAGTCCTACTAATCCTTGTTTGTGGTTTAAGTAACCGTCACAAGCTGTTTCATCGGAACTACCGGAAGAGTGTTCATGACGTCAGACGAGTAATCCAGATGGAGGCTAATCACGGGAAGAGCGGAAGTGAAAACTACGGTTTCGTAACGGACGTGAGTTACCATGGAAACAATTCCCTTTATGACAAAGACACATGCGGTGACGCCGCGCATGACAGGAAGCACGCGTCTGATGGCGACCACGTCTTGGTCACGTACACCGCCAGGCCTGCGGTGAATGATCACGTGATCTCCCACAGCCATACAACACATTCCCCAGATGAGGCGCAGTATCACGCCTGTCTACCGGTCAACCAGGATCACGTGATGGACACGTGTCTGGACAGAGAGGATGGCGGAGCACCAGCCGGTCACGTGACAATAGTGAGCAGTGAAGGGAAGACCAGCAAAAGGAACCTGACAGATCGACACCAAACTACGTATGGAGCTGGTAAGTCTTAATATTCTTAGTATGACTGCTTATTAGTACTCATAGAACTCTTTATTCCATACTACGTATGGAGCTGGTAGGACTGCTTATTAGTACTTATAGAACTCGTTTTCCATACAATGTTGTTCACATTTCGCGCGAGCGGCCCAACATTCAGATTCTACAACTTTTGTCGGCGGCAACTTCCCTCAGCGTATCAGTCGCGTTAGTGAGTACGCTTCTGTTGGCTCAGTGCCAGCATTAGAGACGCTGTCATTGTACAGATGTCTTAGTGTTAACACTGTGCTGTATGTCCATAAGCAGAAGAGATGTGGAGATGGGGTGAGTCCAACCATGTACATCATCATCACACAATACAAGGACAACACGCCCATCCACGTAAACAATTAAAACAGAAAACATCTTCACTGACACGGAAATGTTCAGAGTTCATAAAAGTTCATTTAAAAAGAATGATCTAGATATATTCAAACAATAATGTATTCAGATCAGGTAATGATGATTGATGATATGAAGTAAAGATAAGTGTTCTCGCGTCGCGAAGGAAGTCGTTAATTTCTTCGCTTGGAGTCACGTGGCCACGTGGTATGTCAGCTTGGTTTTGCCTGGGACTCTGCGGGCTACAAACGTGCGTGCTAGGTGAGCGGGTATAGGTGTGTTTTGTAACCCGACTTTCCGCCGTACGGGAAATGCTAACAGTTGTGACGCAGTGTGCGGACAGTGCGGACATTGTTCCTGACACAAGCATTGTGTGGCTGTATGAGCGTCACAACGTTAGTCCAAATCAACCAAGTGGTTCAGAACAGAGACCTGCCTCATTGCCCCCCCCCCCCCCCCCCCCACACACACACACACACACACAAACAACCTTGAGGGCGGGTAGTGTGTACACGCTAAACGCGTCCTTCATTGCTGCTGTATCTAATTCAGTTGAATATCTCAAGTGCATCATCTCTATTCCGAATTTTTCTTGCCTCGTGTCCCTTTTACATGTCTGTAGATTTTGTTTCCCCTGTTAATCTCTAATGTCTCTTCAAGAGATCTCTAGAGCTGTTTCCATGTTGCCCCTTTCAAATCTCCACAACTTTATATTCGTGTTGTCCCTGTAAGAGATCCCTACACCTTTGCTTCCAGTTGTTCCTTTAAATGAGACCCCTGATGTACACTACTTGTTATCACCGCTGACGTCACGCCGTCCACCCTAGGAGCGTCCACATACACACAAATAACAACTCAATGATTGTCAGGTTAACGTTAGAGCGTGAGATTTCGCAGTAATTTTGTGATGACGTCACAGTGTCCGATCCTACTGTAACTGACTGATTACGACAATGTACGATAATTGAGTGCTGACGTCACCGCGTGAGATTATATATTGACGTCACAGTGTCGGGCGAACTGCCCCAGTTGGAGGATCTGATTGGTGACGTAGGCGGGTTTGGCGTGTATCACGTGTTGCTGTTGACTACACTGTTCGCCGCTAAGATGGCCGTGTCCTACAGTGTGCTGCTCATGGCATTCGTCGGCGCCACACCTGACTGGATCTGTCTCACACGCACCAGCGACATCGCCGACGGCTTCAGTGATGACACACAGAACGAGACTGGCTTCCGGCAATGCGCAGTGAACGGCACTCAGTGTGTCAATTTCCGGTTCTCTGCTGCCATGACTACCATCGTTACGCAGGTAACTGAGCAAGACGCCTGGAAAACCTAGTGTCATTTTACAACAAAACCAAGAAAAACAACTGACAGAGCGACAATTTCACTTACTGGAAAAACAGATCAACAATAATATAGAACAAACATTTGCAAGATTTACTTCTCCAGTTTATCGGGGAATGATTGGTTACAACTTCTAAAGTTTGCCGGGTAATGATTGTGTGGGGGTGGGGGTGGGGGTGGGGGAAGGGGTTGTTTGTTGTTTTTCTTTTTGCACAATCGGGATTAATCATCTCAGATGGCTTTGTAAACGTGTTCCGTGTGTGTGTGTGTGTGTGTGTGTGTGTGTGTGTGTGTGACAGTGGCAGTTAGTGTGTGACAAGCGATGGATCACCAGCGCTATAACATCAGTCCAGATGTCCGGACTACTTCTCGGCGCTGCAGGATGTGGGCAGATGGCAGACTGGTGGGGGCGGAGGAACACAGTGTTTCTCACTCTCCTGGTGCAAGCCGTGTTCTCGTTGGTTGGCGGGTTTGCCCCATCTTGGGAAATCTTCGCTGTCTGTCGATTCTTCACTGGGATGGCGAGCGGGGGGTAGGTTTGTTGTTTGATTGGGTTTAACGTCCCACGCTACACAACGGGCAGGTTACAGGGGGAGCCAGGGGACAGCTACCTTAGCTGAAAGTCAACCGGACAAGTTACACAAACAGGTCCACTTCACACAGGTCAAACAGGTCCACTTCACACAGCCGGAAAAAACGGGCAACATGTTGGAGTCAGCACAAGTTTTGACTCTCGCCTCGTCAGTGTCGGGGTTGACCTACACACCTTTACACAAATTGCGAGATCAGTGGATAAGTGGAGACAGTATGTTTGTGCTTGCAGTTCATCTATCCAGCGTTGTAACTCGCTAAATGTTCGAGCAGGAGCCGCGGTAGACAACATTCAGCACATACAGGCAAGCACACGCACGTACAGCCAGTCTATCGCGCCCAGTCACCCGCGCTGTGGCACGCACGTACAGCCAGTCTATCGCGCCCAGTCACCCGCGCTGTGACACGCACGTACAGCCAGTCTATTGCGCCCAGTCACCCGCGCTGTGGCACGCACGTACAGCCAGTCTATCGCGCCCAGTCACCCGCGCTGTGACACGCACGTACAGCCAGTCTATCGCGCCCAGTCACCCGCGCTGTGACACGCACGTACAGCCAGTCTATCGCGCCCAGTCACCCCCGCTATGGCACGCACGTACAGCCAGTCTATCGCGCCCAGTCACCCGCGCTGTGGCACGCACGTACAGCCAGTCTATCGCGCCCAGTCACCCCCGCTATGGCACGCACGTACAGCCAGTCTATCGCGCCCAGTCACCCGCGCTGTGACACGCACGTACAGGCAGTCTATCGCGCCCAGTCACCCCCGCTGTGGCACGCACGTACAGCCAGTCTATCGCGCCCAGTCACCCGCGCTGTGACACGCACGTACAGCCAGTCTATCGCGCCCAGTCACCCGCGCTGTGACACGCACGTACAGGCAGTCTATCGCGCCCAGTCACCCCCGCTATGGCACGCACGTACAGGCAGTCTATCGCGCCCAGTCACCCGCGCTGTGGCACGCACGTACAGCCAGTCTATCGCGCCCAGTCACCCCCGCTATGGCACGCACGTACAGCCAGTCTATCGCGCCCAGTCACCCGCGCTGTGGCACGCACGTACAGGCAGTCTATCGCGCCCAGTCACCCCCGCTGTGACACGCATGAGACAACGTATAGCGTCAACTCACCGCACTCACGGTTGTTAAATCTTCATTTCATGTATATCATCCATGATGTCCGATACAACAGAGTGGATGATGTAAGTTCATGGAATTAAATTTTAATTGCGTTGTTTCCCGGGTTTAACGCTGGTATCAGCCACTGAAGACTGATGGTGAGATATTATCAACCGGATGGGTAAAGCACACATCCATTCTTAGAACGAACGCTCGGAGGTTAAGGACTAGCACTGTTGGCTGGGCTGTAGGTGTGGGCCTGGACTGGGAATGATAACGTTTGTAACTAGTGTGAGTTGCTGTGAGATACTTGACGAAAGACCAACTGCTTGTCCTTGTTGTGTTCTTAATGTGAGGACTGTATTCAACTTTGTGAGGAAAACATCCATATTTGCTGAATGAAGTTTTTGTTGTTGCTTTCACTCAGTTTTATCGTCGTTTACTTCCCCCTACCGATGGAGTTTCTCAGTCCCCGATGGCGCAGCGTACAGAGCGCCATCCCAACCTGGTCCATGGGGATCGGAGTGCTGTCCCTTGTTGCCTACCTCCTGCACGACTGGCGATGGCTCAGCTGGTGTGGCGCTGTCTTCTCCGCCATCTTTCTCCTAGCTTACCCGTCAGTCTCTCTCTCTCTCTCTCTCTCTCTCTCTCTCTCTTTCTTTTCTTTTATATATTGCTCCATTTTTCCTTTGTAGATAGTCTCTGTAATATTAGCACCGGCAAGTTTGCAAACTGGCGAATTTCCGGCTGTCAAAACTTTTACCGTTGATAAATAAAGTTTCATCAGCAGCAGCAGCAGCATCACATCTGCAGGACAGTAGCTAAGAACCTTTACGTATTGTCTACACTGAAAATCTATATGGACCACACATCGCAAAATGTCCTTGTTTTGCCGATGTTAAATCCCA
>JACVVK020000438.1:400000-437500 GCA_018292915.2 Batillaria attramentaria
GAGTCGACCGTGAAAGCACAGTCAACTCTATCACAGTTGCAGAGTTCACACAGTGTCCAGAAACCGCGACAAAACCGTGCCGGAAAACTGTCCCCACTTCCTGTCACGGTGCACATCTCCGTGCAGTGGTCATCGGTCCGTGCAGTGGTCATCACAGCAGCCGTGACCGAGTCAGTACTGCCCGCAGTGACCCCCATACAAGTCGTGTCTACTAGTAAACTGACGTATCCGCGGCGTGGTCACATCATGAGCCGGGTTGCACGGAGATGTGCACAGTAGCGTGGACGGAGCCCGACAGGAAGTGGGGACAGTTTTTCGGCACGGTTTTGTCGCTGTCTCTGGACACTGTGTGAACTCTGCAGCTGTGACAGAGTTGGCTGCACTTGCGCGGTCAACTCTGTAATTTTTTTTTCGCACTTCGGAAAGGGTTTTGTTGGGAGCTTAGATCTTTAAGCTT
The DNA here is from genome assembly GCA_018292915.2 of Batillaria attramentaria. Lineage (NCBI taxonomy): Eukaryota > Metazoa > Mollusca > Gastropoda > Batillariidae > Batillaria > Batillaria attramentaria. The sequence goes on from JACVVK020000438.1 coordinate 400,458, forward strand.
AACATGCCACAACCCTGCCTGGGATTGTACGCTTGACTGGTCATGACTGCACACCGTAACAGTCACAGTCACTCTGTGATTGGCAGAAACCGTTTGAACAGTACGCTATCAGACAGATGCGACACTAGAAACCCGCTGTGTAGGAGACACGGACGCTAAAAGAAAAGTATCCGTTGTGGTGGGCGGGAGGCAGACACATTACCAGTCAAGCTAGCAAATACAAAACGTGAAACGACAGTCAGGCCATGGTGACGACGTTGTGTTGAGATCGAGTCTGAAGGCAACATTAGTGACAAGGAGTGTATCTAGGACAGGTGAGACAGGTTCACTACCAATTAGACGGTTACCGTTCGTGTTGCACCAAATGCAAGCAGGCACTGGCTGAAAATAGTCTGTAAATGTGAATTGGGTCGGGCGGGTTCACTACCAATTACACGGTTACCGTTCGTGTTGCACCAAATGCAAGCAGGCACTGGCTGAAAATAGTCTGTAAATGTGAATTGGGTCGGGCGGGTTCACTACCAATTACACGGTTACCGTTCGTGTTGCACCAAATGCAAGCAGGCACTGGCTGAAAATAGTCTGTAAATGTGAATTGGGTCGGGCGGGTTCACTACCAATTAGACGGTTACCGTTCGTGTTGCACCAAATGCAAGCAGGCACTGGCTGAAAATAGTCTGTAAATGTGAATTGGGTCGGGCGGGTTCACTACCAATTACACGGTTACCGTTCGTGTTGCACCAAATGCAAGCAGGCACTGGCTGAAAATAGTCTGTAAATGTGAATTGGGTCGGGCGGGTTCACTACCAATTAGACGGTTACCGTTCGTGTTGCACCAAATGCAAGCAGGCACTGGCTGAAAATAGTCTGTAAATGTGAATTGGGTCGGGCGGGTTCACTACCAATTACACGGTTACCGTTCGTGTTGCACCAAATGCAAGCAGGCACTGGCTGAAAATAGTCTGTAAATGTGACTTCTATGAATGAAGAGTAACAAAAGGACGAGAACTTCGTCTATACTGAAATCTGCATATGGTGTACCGTATTCACTGCGGTAAGAAGAGCGCGTGGCAGCGGACGGGTCACGTGACAGAAGGGCGTTGACCTCATCCGGGATTCGAACTGATACCCGAGCATTGGAAGTCCAACGCTCTACCATTCGGCCACCCCGGCTCCCCAGTGACAGGCAGGAGCTAGCAGACCATGTGCTGAACCGCCTAAAGAGTGCAAAAAAAAAAAAAACCCAAAAAAAACACCACTGCAAACGCAGCTAAAACGAAGGGAAAGGCTGCAGATGGGGAGAAGGAGACCGATCGGGACTGACATTGCCGATAGACTGAGTGATCGTGTGATGGACAGGCTAGCACCTTCATCGCAAAAGTCGACAGTATCGTACACAAGCGGATGCAGAATACTTTGCAGGCTGCTCTGGAGTGTAGAGACGCTGGATGAGGAAACCAACACAACGCTGGATAGGGTGGACACATCCAACCTTCTCCTACAGTAGGAACAGTGTAACAGGAGGGAGACTGTCTGCATCACGTGACTACCAGAGCAAGACAAGGAAAATGTGGATAACAAGGTGAGGGAGTTGTTTCAAGCCACTGGACGACCGAAACGGCAAGAAGGAAGTGGGCGGCCCAGACAGGTGCTTGTGAAGTGCACGTCTTGCCGCCACTCTAAAGCCAGTGTGATGAAGAAGCGAGGTGTGGTGAAGAGACTCCAGCGCCTACACGAACACCTTCATCAATGATAATTTGACTCCACTGAGGAGTAAGGTGTTCCATGCAGCGAAGTCGGCACCAGCTGTCCACAAGATTTCTACCACTGATAACCACATTATCCGCTGCGTAATGAGCAAGCCGCGGGACATCCCCACACCCCCCTCCTCCCCACCCACCCCCCCCCCTCCCCCCAGCACGGACATACACACACACTCCATCACGCTAACGCAAGTTGTGTTCCTGGAGAACTCTGACAACGTCTTTGACACTGGCCTCTACTAGGTTGTCTACGCGCGATTTTGTCTTGAACACCTCGTTCATGGTCAACACGAGCAAGGAGTTGGAGGAGAACGACGACAACGACTGGACGACGTGAACGGCCGCCGTCATAACAACACCGGTGAACTGAAGCTTTTGTCGTTAAATGTGTGTGGACTGAAAACCCGTTTACAGCATCAGGAATTCCTTGACTTTATTTTGGATTTTGACATTCTAGTCTTCAGCGAGAAAAAAATGTGACGGAGTCGATATCTCCCAATTCCCTGAAAGTGTTGTTAACATTGGCTTTCTTGTGAAAACACTGAACTGATATCGAGTTGCAAATCATCGCTCCGGTGGTGTCGCCATAACAGTGAGAAAATGTTGACCAGAACACGACTGTGCAGTTCCATGACTCTGTTTCACGTTGTTCTTTGTCGCGCACAATAGGTAATGAGTGTACAGAATATCGTAAGAATATTTTACAGGCGTCTACATCCCACCAGAAGGGTGAAGATATAGTACAACAGAACTATACGATGTTTTGGAAACATCTGTGCTTGATAACATGCGGACACATGATCCCTATGTATTGCTGACTGGTGACTTCAAGGCGCATACAAAGTTTAGCGATGACTCTATCCAAACTGATGTAATCGATTTTGACGAGAATATGTTTGATCAATTTACCCAACCCAAGAGGCACTTGCAAGACCCGCACAGACCCAGCACTTATGGTTACCGTCTACTTGAATGTTGCAAATCTCAGTTCTAGGCGACACTGACACGACTCACGTGGGTGATGCTACAAGGGGAAGGCGATGGGATTCCACAAAAAGATGGATGTTTACCGACGGACTAACCGCCCTGGCACCGACCAGCTTCACTCGTTACTCGACACCGGAACGGACGTTCATCAGATTAACTGTGCCTTAGTGGAATCGGTCCTCGCTGGTGTTTATTGTCGGTTCTTCACAAAACATTAGACGAAGGTGTAGTTCCACAAGACTGGGTGGCAGGACTGACTAAACCTTTTTTACAAGGGCAAAGGAGACAAACACGACTGTGACAATAACAGAGGCATTACACTTCTGAGTTGTATTGGCAAGGTTTTCACAACACTGTCAAATATCAGACTCACGCATTCCATTGAGAGCAACAATATCATGTCCGAAAACCAGGCAGGCTTTTGGAAGCAGCATTCCACTTTAATCCATCTTAATTTTTTTTTTTCTGTTGGAAACACTTGTAGGCATATTCGTTAGTCAAAAAAGGTTGTTTTCTGCTTTCGTGGACTATCAAAAAGCTTTTGGCTCTGTATGGAGAGCAGGGCCGTGTGGCAAAAACTGGCCCAGCAAACAGAAAATGGAGGAACATTTTTTTTTAAAGTAATAATAAACATGTATGACCATCGTAAGCTAAAGGTTCTTGTTCTGTGTGTGTGTGTGTATCAAATCGTGTACTTTCGTAAATGGCATAAAGTCTGACTTGTTTGCAAGCTATTGCGAAGTAAGGTAGGGGGAAACTTTGTCCCCGTTATTATTTGCATTGTATCTCAATGACCTCGGAGAGTGTTTGTCTGTTAGTAGATGCACATCTATTCAACTCCCTTTGCAAACACCAGATATTTCAGGGAACTATTTCCAGTCGTTCGTCTTATTATACGCTGCTGATACCGTTCTTTTATCCAAATAGAACTATGTGGTGGAAAAGGACGTTAAACCCCCAAACACCCACCCACCCTTATCCAAATAGAAAGAGGGTTTACAAAAACTCTCCATGCGCTGCATGCGTACTGTCAACACTGGGACTTGGAGGTTGATACGCTGCCGATACCGTTCTTTTATCCAAATAGAAAGAGGGTTTACAAAAACTCTCCATGCGCTGCATGCGTACTGTCAACACTGGCACTTGGAGGTTGACGCATACAGTACTAGTAAAGTAATGATTTTTTCAGGTAGGGATAGGACGTTTAGATAATATGGGATAGGACGTTTAGATAATATGGGATAGGACGTTTAGAAAATATGGATTTTTTTTTTTTTTTTCGTTAGGCCTACTTGGGTATTGAATTCACGAGAAATGGAAAGTTTGGAAAATTTCAGAAATCTCTGTGCGACAAGGCTTGCAAGGCAATGTTCTCTCCGGTACACAAGCAAGGAGACAAGATGTATCTATCATTGTACTTCTCGACCTAATCGAAAAGATGGTGGTACCAGTACTGCTCTATGGATGTGAAGAATGAGAAAACTCCGTTCTTATTGAAAAGTTACTGCCGATGTTTCTTAGGTATGTGTTCCGTTTACAGCGCAATACAATGTCTGCCTTAATATATGGTGAAATGCGGAAGTTTCCATTGGAGAAAGTGTTCAGGTTAGAGTGGTAAGATTCTGGGCTAGCATTGTCATCTCCACCGCTGATACTTTCTCCAAGAAAATGTACTCTTTATTGTATCAGCTACATAACCATTATATCTTGCATTCTGACTAGCTTGATAGAACAAAAGCTATTCTTGTTGACACTGTTGATACTGGACATTGTGTCTGGGAAAATCCGTCGTTAACATGTGTAGACTCTCTCTGTCGTAATGGGAAGGATAGTTTACAGCAGATATTTGTAACAAATCAGCAGTTGAGCTAGGTAGACGCGATGGCACACGCCTGGAAGAAAGTCTTTACACTAGATGTGATCTGAGCACTAGGAATGCCCTAAGTACAATGCAGAGAGGCAAAGTTTTATACTCATCACATACCGAAGACCAGTGTCAGCTTTTATCTTCTCCGGATCGATGTCCATGGAAATGTCAAAGAAAGCAACGCTAAACCTATATAGCTAAGTTTATCAAAAACAGTCAAGTGGTATAAGACTTAGACGCAAATAGTCATTTTCTCTCTACTTTGGTGTTAACGACCGAATTTGTGCACTTTTTCAGTATTACAGTACTCTTGATGTGGTGTTTGTGTATACAGTTGTAGTTTCCTGTGTTCAGTATTACAGTACTCTTGATGTGGTGTTTGTGTATACAGTTGTAGTTTCCTGTGTTTCCTGTGTTCAGTATTACAGTACTCTTGATGTGGTGTTTGTGTATACAGTTGTAGTTTCCTGTGTTCAGACCATTCACGTCCGCTCTGATTTTGTGTATTGCCTCCACACCTCACAAGGGGCTACAGGAATAAACGTTTTTTTTTACTTTGACTTGGAGAGAATTGAATTATTTTATTTGGTAGGCCATTGGGCCCACGCAAAGGTTGGTGGGTGTCAATGTACATGCAAACGGCAAGATTCACGTATAATCACAGTGGCATATAAATATATATGAGTGAGATAGAAATAGAGTGAGAGAGAGCGAGAGATGACGTCAGTTCCGTCGGAAACAGTGACGATATTACAGATTTGAACCAAACATTTGACGTCAGCCTCACGCGGGTCGTCTGACAGGGGATGCTTGTTCATGTCATGTGATTTCCCTGTTGCTTTTGACTTGCCTGACCGAATGAATTTTTGCATAAAATCTGGAAGATCTAGATGGCTGATGAAACGTGGACTTAAATACCTTGAATTGTACGGCACTTTTCAACAGGAACGGTCCACATACCTTGAATTGTACGGCACTTTTCAACAGGAACGGTCCACATACCTTGAATTGTACGGCACTTTTCAACAGGAACGGTCCACATACCTTGAATTGTACGGCACTTTTCAACAGGAACGGTCCACATACCTTGAATTGTACGGCACTTTTCAACAGGAACGGTCCACATACCTTGAATTGTACGGCACTTTTCAACAGGAACGGTCCACATACCTTGAATTGTACGGCACTTTTCAACAGGAACGGTCCACATGGACGTGCCGCTGTTCCCCGCTACCACAGTTTTGCTGCAGGTCGAGATTCTGAGGGAATTTGACGAAGCAGAGCAATAGCGATGATTTCTCATCGTATATATATAGTATTCCAATACCTTCGTAGATCTCCACGTCTAGTAAATTATATGATCATTGAGTATTAGTAACACACACACACACACACACACACACACACACACACACACACACACACACACACACGGGCGCAGAGAGAGAGAGAGAGAGGAAATAAAATGAAAACTTTATTTTACAAGGGTTGAGGTCACTGACGTGGCACCAGTTTTACAAACCTGCCACTGCTAACACAACTCAAACTGCACAATACTAGAACAAAGAAAAGGGAAAACGTGTACGGAAACAAAGATGCAAAAACCACAGAACAATGTACAACAATAATTATGTCAGTTGAACAATAAGTTAAACAGATATTTAAACACACTTGGTAAGTGATTAGGTTTGTATCGGGTAATATAAGCTTTGCTTCCCTTGTGTGCAAGGAAATTCTTTTTTCATATTTGGGTCACTTGCGAGTGGAAACATAATCAATACGCAACTTTATGACGCCAAGTAAGCCGTGCTGTGAATCAGGGTCGCCATCAACAGACAAACTGAGTTCTGGGGGCAAGCTAGTGCTTCTGGCGTGCAGTGACAATAATCGGTTGTGTTTTTGATGGACTGAGAGAGTAAGGATGCACCATGTTGGTGTGACAAACCGCATTTATGGGGTTTTCATTGATTGTGTGTTTGCCGTTTTCAAGGGTGTATTTTCATGTGTAGTGTTAACTAGTGTTTTAGACAGGTAGTACTGTACTGGAGTTTATCCCAGTCTACCTAACGTTTTCACGTGCGGGAAAATGTTTATGCACGGCGATAGTGGTTGCTTGAGTTTTACTCTGTACTAGTGACTGTGGTAACACAAGTAGACCTGAGTTGTTGTCAGCTTACGAAGTGAGCAATTGCGACAAAGATTGTGCGCAGTCCTACTATTGACCGGTGGAGGGAACAGGTCTCTTTTTTTCCCCACCCGGCTTCTTTGTGTTCCGTATGCCATAGCGCTACAGGTATGTTTGATTTTTGAATATTGTTTGTCTATTTCAAGACCAAGTGGATTGTTTGGTAACCCTATGGGTAACTTGATGCTATTATGATGTATATCTGATTTAGTTCTGAATGTTGGACTTCTCAAATGGTTATTTAAATGAGAGAATTTTTGGTAGGATGTTTTGAACTTCATTCTTGTGAGGAATCAGTTGTGAGAATATGGTTTGAGGTTGATGAATGAGGATATAAGTTTGAACTGTTTGATATTGTATAGGTACTTGGTAACGGGAAGGTGAATTTGTTGATAATTTCTGATATCAATTCATAACTGGAACTTTCGAGATCGATGTCAGATGTTATTGTTGAGATGGAACTTTGTTCAGGATCAAAGTTAGTTTATGGAGAAGAAATACTATCCGAGATAGTGGTAGTAATTACGGGTTAATATTGTACAGGAACGACGCCGGAGACCCGGTGAGCTGACCGCATAGTAATATGTCCGCCTGATCAGCGTACACGACACCATGTTTGTCGACCATTGTCTGCCCCGTCGTTGTGGAGCTTGAAGCCAGCGACGTGTGTTTGTCTCCCTTGAGATCACGTGCAGCCATCCAGTCGAGCGCCGTGTCAAGGTGGAGCTATCCCTGAGTCTGATGGGGTACACCATCCTCAGCGTATTCTTTGTGAAGGTGTCTGCGGTCCAGCACTGTTCAAGTCACTTGCAGAAGAAGTGCTTCCATTCACTCGTTCCAGGAGAAGGTGAGAAGATTTGAATCGCCCGGAATTCCCAGAGGAATCGTCTGGACTCGTGTATATATTTTCTATTCAAGACCAACAAGTCTTCACCCAATCTGCAGCATCGTTTTGACCAAGCTTGTTGTGTTCATCTTGTTTATTTCACTTTATTCATTTCACATCTAATTGTGTATAGTGGCTTTTGTCCGCGTTGTAGTATATTTTATATCCAGGCACATATCCTTAGAATAACCGATGTGCTGGTGAAATTGGAGGTTTCTGTTTATCAGCTGTGGACGTAATTAAGCCTTAAAACTATTTATTAATTCGTTTGATTGTCTGCTTGTTTTTCGTGTATAAAAGGTCTCAGTCAAAAGAATAACTATTTGCTTGTGTGTATGAAAGGGAGTGGATGACGTTTGCATGCGTGCCTTTCTAAATGTCTGTGATGTGAAAGCGGAGTGAAAGTGTGAGACCGCCTTACGTTACAGTTGGACCCAAAGCCCAACGCACATGCCTGCACTCTGTATTTGCCGAAGTGAAGCTGGTTTCTAGATATCCTCGGTGGATACTAGAGGTAAAATGTAGCCAAGTTCATAGTTGATATCAGCAATACGGGCATGCAGCCTAGACATTTTCTGTCATTTTTCTAATGGTATTCTCCGTTGCCTTGGCGCCCTCTGTGTCCCCGGACAGCTGTTGAGCCTCCATCAGCTCGCGCCATACGTCCAGCTTGGCCGACTTCTTTGTTGTCGCCTGAAAAGACACAATATACACATAGCAAAATGACAGCACTGGATCCTTTCCGTCGTGCATTTCCTGTCTCATCTGTTGTCACGGACGCGTGACTGTTATTCTATTCTATATTTCCTTCATGCATTCTGGTTGTGTATTGTGTGGCTCGCGTGCGTTACTTTTTACACGTATCACACTTCTATCCCTTTGTGGAAGTCCCACACGGGAATTTGTGTCGCCTGTGTGCTGACTCGTCCGCTTCCCTTCTTCACACGGTACGGGTGTATCTCGTGCAGTGCTAACCCTATCTATCCCTAACGATAGAAAAGGTGTTACGATCGTTTTACCCTTCGCATATGGCCCGGTAGTAGCGACACCTCTGTCGTTTGAGACACCTATCCGTCGTCTTCTGGTGACTACCGCTTTCATCCCCTCATCATACCGCATGGAGGTCAATGTTTCATACCAGTTGTTTCCAGTTCTATGTTTCTTGTCAGCTACCTTTTATGTGTAGGTATTATCTGCGGGTAGAAGTCGTGAATGTTGCGGCCGGCCAGGTGTTTTACTCTATGTTTGGTTCTCCGTTTCACCAGTGAGTTAATTAACACTGCGTTGCTCGTATGTTCGCTGTATCAGTTATGAGTTTCTCTACGTTGACAGCCGGGAAACTTGTATTAACGGAGTTTAACCGTGGAGTTATTGTCTGTGCAGCTGAGTTAAGCGTTCGTACGACTGCAGCGTTCGCTAGTATGTACCATGGGTGAGTGTTATCCATGGATAGGCAGTAGGTGCTAGTGAAGTCGGAAGACTTACAGTAGTGTTTATCTACACAGGGGTTTTAGTTCTAGGGGCTTATGTTTGGGTGCCGGAGACTGCCCTATAGACCCTTGCTGTGTCAGGGGATGTTTGGGCCGTGCACCGAGGGAGAGAGCCCGACAGCCCACGCACGGACCCAGCGTGGGAGCTGGCCCGCTTCGGCATCAAGTATTGTTGTGTGATGCTTACGTGGACTGCCGAAGATAGTTCGAGTCATCGTCGCCGCCAGTTGCGGCTTGTGGTTTGTGACCCCTTGAACTGCACACCGACCATGTGGAATTGAGGTACCATCAAACGTGAACGTCGTGTTATTTTAGGTACTGAGTGCTCATAGACTGTTAGTAGTTCCAAACTGATTAGCGTTATTCCATTGTTCCAGTGTCTTACTGACTTGTGATCGTCTGGTGGTTGTTTCACATAACTGTTTCCTGTTGAATATATATAGTGGTGGCCTGAACCCCCGCACGTGTTTGTTATTGTTGCGACTGTGTGTGAGCGAGAGTTACGAAAGAGGACGCACACTTACACCTACAAACATATTGCAGTACACACGGTCGTGACATCTGTATTCATCAAACTGACTGCCTGCCCGAATACTTTCACACATTTTTAACGGAGATATTTTGAAAAAGCTGAGTTTCAAATGTGTTTTTGGGTGTCTCGTGATTCACCCTTCGAAATGAATTGCCTGTTTGGTTATTAACAAAAATGTAAATTGAAAACTACGTACGCCACAAATTAAAACATTTCACTTGTTATATTGTCTTGTATTGCGCGTATTGTGATTTACTCTGCAAAACTTTCATTCGTCAACTGTCATTTGTTTGATGTTTAATGAATGTACTCACTGTCTTGAAAACGGATACAGCCTCAGCGTATCTGCCTATTTTGACAAGGAACGACCCATATGTCGCGTGAAGAGACCACAATCCGGGTATCCGGTCACGTACTTGGAGAAGGAACTCTTCTGCTTCCTTGAGTCGATTTAACTGTAACCACACGCCGTGTCTCATGAATACCACGATTAATCTACAGTCAAGGTCAGATATTTAAACACACACCGTGTCTCATGAATACCACGATTAATCTACAGTCAAGGTCAGATATTTAAACACACACCGTGTCTCATGAATACCACGATTAATCTACAGTCAAGGTCAGATATTTAAACACACGCCGTGTCTCATGAATACCACGATTAATCTACAGTCAAGGTCAGATATTTCAAACTGAAATCTGACATTCTGTCGAAAGAATTCTGTTGAAAGACACATAACTGTAATTCCAAATAAACAAAGGGTGTGTGGGTGTTTGTGGGTTTAACGTCTTTTTCCACCACATAATTACGGGTCATATCAAAGACGCGGCAACGAGAAGGAGGCCAGCACAAAGATTTGGCCCCAGCCGTCAAATTCGAACTCAAGACCGGAACATTGAAGGTCCAACGCTCTACGGCTCGGCTGTCCCGGCTCCCCCAAATGAATGAAATAACAGTAAATTCCGCATGTTTGACTCTCATAATAAACACAGTACAAGGCTCTGCCGCTCCTTTCCTTCATCACGACTACAGCCATTAAACCAGACACTCATGACAGAGCATCAAACGCGTACACTGAAAAGGTCAGGTAGTCAGGAAAAGGTACCACATGCGCCATGTTCAGTGTGTACCCCATGTGCTGTTCGGGTCATTCCAGAATATTTGGTCAAAATGGAATATCAGTTTGGCACTTTTTTTAGTAGCCACATTTGCTTTTACCAAATGAACGCTGTTTAAACAATGTAGGCCTTTCCCTATACATATTTAAAGAAGATTCAGTAAAGTGTTTCAACAGTTGAAGCAGACATTGCGTAACTGACGTGTCGACGCTTTTTGGAATCGCCCATTCACACCAGATACTCACTCATAGAGTGCAGGGAGATGAAGGGGAGTGAACTGGCATGTGTCCTGTGTACCCACCTCTATCATCATCTTGCTGAGCAGCATGTAGGCGAAGGCGCAATACGGGTCCACGTCGACTGCTTTCAGCACTAATCCTATGGCCTTTTCTCGCTGACCTGCTTTTCGGTAAGCGTATGCAAGCTGCACCATCACAAACGTGTTGTCTGTACGAAGAAATTAAAACCAGACAAAGCAATGCGCACGCGCGCGCGCGCGTGTGTGTGTGTGTGTGTGTGTGTGTGTACATATATACGTGTGTGTGTGTGTGTGTGTGTGTGTGTGTGTGTGTGTACATATATACGTGTGTGTGTGTACATATATACGTGTGTGTGTGTGTGTGTGTGTGTGTGTGTGTGTGTGTGTGTGTGTGTGTGTGTGTACATATATACATGTGTGTGTGTGTGTGTGTGTGTGTGTGTGTGTGTGTGTGTGTGTGTGTGTGTGTGTGTGTGTGCATATATACGTGTGTGTGTGTGTGTGTGTGTGTGTGTGTGTGTGTGTGTGTACATATATACGTGTGTGTGTGTGTGTGTGTGTGTGTGTGTGTGTGTGTTGCTTTCTTTAAACTGTTTTAGTTTTTTTACGTGTCAGTAGATCCTCTAGCTCTGTGCGAGGGGTCTTCCGATATAGGTGAGAACGAACTGCAAAAACTGTCAACTGTTTTAACGGATTTTAAAGCAAATTTTGTTACCTTGTTACCTTGTTACCTTTGGCCCCAAATATCCAGGTGATCTGACGATTCAGTTTTCCGTTATAAGGTGATATTATTGGTAGGGGTGAAACACGTCCTCGGATAACCAGCATTCGACCATTTTGAATTAAAACCATGCGTGAAGAAATTGCGTGTGCACTAGAATAGCGAAAGGAAGGAGTTCTTTAAGACTATGGAAGTTAGTGTCACCGGTGCTGTAAAACGTCAACGAGTAAATGTAACGTCACCAAAATCATACACGTCGTTAGGAATTATAACTCCACTATTTCTGCCACGTTTCAGCCGCCTCCTTCACACTATCACTTAATGATGGTGCTGTTAGTCACGTATAGCGTTAAGCATTGAAATGATGAGTTTATACAAGTCCAGGACCCGTGTGAACTTCCATCCTGCAAGCGTCTCATTCTGTGGAGCAAAATATCAGTAGTCGTATGGGACAGAGGGGAGATTGTCGGGTGGATGGTCCATGAATTGGAGGTCGTGTCCCTATTGTTACGATTCTTTACGATACTCTAACGTAAATTGACCTGCATGTTTGTGCAGCAGGAGGCTGTGCTGTTTTTCCTTCGTTTGGTGCTTGCAATGCATGAACCAGAAGACTTTGGGGATAACCGTTGTGCGTGAGAATGTGTTAGTTAATGTAAATTTTCTCAGAAAAAAAATAATCAAAGAAAACAGGATCACGTGTCTGAAAAACAAATCACAGGAAAAGATACCGTTCTGCCAGGAAATTCGGGACAATCAATAATCGGTTGCATTAATTTTCTTCCCTATATCTGAATGGATTGTTTGATGATGTTGCTATTACAGTATAACACGGTCACTACGTCGCAGAGCTATGTGGCTATATCTGGCCAAAACATAACCAAGAAATCCCTCGAACATAACACTCGCTGGTTGTTCTATTCTTAGATCAGAAGATGTGGGTAATCACTTTATCACGAAGGTTTCCTTACAAGTTGTTCATTGATTCACGAGTCCATGGTACCAGGTGAAAAGCAACATCTTTGGCTTATTGTGTGTAACAAGATATAATGATAATTATTCTTCATTTGCTCGCCGGTCAAAGACGTAACTGTAAAGTGTCGTGTTTTCAGTTGTGCTCCCCTCTCCAAATTTGAAGATCTGTAGACTTGGCTACTACACAACTTGAAATAAAGGACTTGCCGTATACTTTGGTCAAATTAGATTTGACTTTGATGATTTCATTTCAAAGTATGAGGCCATTAAAATGTTGAATTCAAGTTGCCTTATTTTCGGATCCACTGGGTTGTGTGTTGTTGTTGTTTTTTTTTTAGGAACAGCGGGTTTGATTGGGTGCAACATGACGTCATAACTGTTGAATGACATCACAGTTTGGCCTAAAATTACGCAAGGATGCAGGGCAAAGGCAGTGGACAGCGATCCACTATAATGTCTGCATGTTGCTAGCGATGACCAAGATTATGGTCGGTTGTGGTTTCCATACTGCATATGGAAGCAGGCACACCCTAGGTTAGTCATGCTGCCCCTCTACTGTAATCGAGGATGTGACTTTCCCGATCACTCATAGGTTAGCCATAACTAACCCTAAGCCGACTGCAAGATGTCGTCAATACCGTCCATGTATCTAAGCACCACACAGCGGAATGCTCTATGCAAGCTCAATGCAGCTGAAGATAAGAGCTGATTTTTCTTTATTTAATTTTTACAAAATTCTCAACGGACAGAATGTAAAAGAAACTGTACAAGACACTTTAACAAATTTTTGCTACCCGATGCAAGTGAAGTTGAAACTCTTCCGAATTTTTTTAGATCTGTTTTCACATATTCCATTGAGCATACAAAGAAAACATCAGAGAAAGAAGACGAACCTGGGAAAATTCTGTGGAGTTTCCTCATGCTGCTGTAGGTCGCCTTCAAGTCTCCTTCAGTCAGATCCGCACCACTTTGTTTCTTCTTCTTCATCTCGTCATCTCGTTCCCAGTCTGCAAGGCAGTCGTGAGGAAGACGGTCTTAAGCAACAGTTTTGAAACCTTCTTCAGAATGTCTTCATCTTTGTATTTTCGGTAATAAAATTTGTGTTACAACACACAAACGTACACAGGCGCTTGACAATTGTAGAAAATTGGAAGACAATGTCCTTTTCAGTAGAATAGTGGTGCCAATCTCTTTTTTATGTGTGCCTCCAAACGGCTGTGGCATCCACCTTTATTGGCCTAACAATCATCTGGACAGTAATTGTAGTTATCCAACAAAGTCGTGCAGTTAGCTGAAAAGTCATTGTGCTTATCAAACAAAGTCGCACAATTAGCTGGACAGTAATTATGTTAGAGAGTTCACGCCTCGGCCAGCACAGCTGGTCCTGCGATCATCGAGCAAAGTCGTGCGATTCATGCAATTAACTACATAGGGGATAAGTGTCACACAGGTCACTGTGTAACATCTGAAAGGCGCTGTTATATACTGTGCCAAATTTGGTGTTTTCTATGAGAAAGCCAGTGCTCAACAAAAACACAGTCAATTTCAAGAAACTTTAACCTGCACACTATGACCGTGACCACAAGATCATGAAAGTCATGACTGAAATATCTTTATACCATGTATATGAAATATCTTTATACCATGTATATGAAATATCTTTATACCATGTATATGAAATATCTTTATACCATGTATAGGAAATATCTTTATACCATATATAGGAAATATCTTTATACCATGTATAGGAAATATCTTGTACCACGTATAAGTTTTGAGTCTGGTCTACCAGCATCATGAATACTGGAACGTTTGCCAAAACCCTGTGACTCCGGCCCTGGGGAACAAGGGCAAGGTCACACAAAACGTATATATCAAGTCTCGTCATACTACATGTATCTTTCAGTGTAACAAGTGCGTGTCCCTGCTGGTGTTTGTGGTTGCTGAAAAAAACCTTTTGGAACCGGGTGATTTGATATTTTTGCAGAGTCCTTGTTATCAACTACCATTGTGCCAAGTGTAATCTCTCTGTTTGTAGTTTGTGAGAAAGTTTCTCTTCTAAAGTTTACCACAGACACCGACATATACATGGCTATAGTGACACCTACACACTGACAACTGACGATTAATAGTATATATTATTCCATTCTTACAAAGGACACTATACATGGCTGTAGTGACCACCTACACACACTGACACTGACGGTTAATATTATATATTATTCCATTCTTACAAAGGACATATACATGGCTATAGTGACACCTACACACTGACAACTGACGATTAATATTATATATTATTCCATTCTTACAAAGGACATATACATGGCTATAGTGACACCTACAGACTGACAACTGACGATTAATATTATATATTATTCCATTCTTACAAAGGACATATACATGGCTGTAGTGACACCTACAGACTGACAACTGACGATTAATATTATATATTATTCCATTCTTACAAAGGACATATACATGGCTATAGTGACACCTACACACTGACAACTGACGGTTAATATTATATTATTCCATTCTTACAAAGGACATATACATGGCTATAGTGACACCTACACACTGACAACTGACGGTTAATATTATATATTATTCCATTCTTACAAAGGACATACACATGGCTATAGTGACACCTACACACTGACAACTGACGGTTAATATTATATATTATTCCATTCTTACAAAGGACATACACATGGCTATAGTGACACCTACACACTGACAACTGACGGTTAATATTATATATTATTCCATTCTTACAAAGGACATATACATGGCTATAGTGACACCTACAGACTGGCAACTGACGATTAATATTATATATTATTCCATTCTTACAAAGGACATATACATGGCTATAGTGACACCTACACACTGGCAACTGACGATTAATATTATATATTATTCCATTCTTACAAAGGACATATACATGGCTATAGTGACACCTACACACTGACAACTGACGGTTAATATTATATATTATTCCATTCTTACAAAGGACATACACATGGCTATAGTGACACCTACACACTGCCAACTGACGATTAATATATATATTATTCCATTCTTACAAAGGACATACACATGGCTATAGTGACACCTACACACTGCCAACTGACGATTAATATTTATATTATTCCATTCTTACAAAGGACATACACATGGCTATAGTGACACCTACACACTGCCAACTGACGATTAATATTATATATTATTCCATTCTTACAAAGGACATACACATGGCTATAGTGACACCTACACACTGACAACTGACGATTAATATTATATATTATTCCATTCTTACAAAGGACATACACATGGCTATAGTGACACCTACACACTGGCAACTGACGATTAATATTATATATTATTCCATTCTTACAAAGGACATATACATGGCTATAGTGACACCTACACACTGGCAACGACGATTAATATTATATATTTATTCCATTCTTACAAAGGACATATACATGGCTATAGTGACACCTACACACTGGCAACTGACGATTAATATTACATATTCCATTCTTACAAAGGACATATACATGGCTATAGTGACACCTACACACTGGCAACTGACGATTAATATTATTATATTATTCATTTCTTACAAAGGACATATACATGGCTATAGTGACACCTACAGACTGGCAACTGACGATAATATTATATATTATTCCATTCTTACAAAGGACATACACACTGGCTATAGTGACACCTACAGACTGGCAACTGACGATTAATATTATAATATTATTCCATTCTTACAAAGGACATATACATGGCTATAGTGACACCTACACACTGGCAACTGACGACTTTAATATTCATTATTCCATTTCTTACAAAGGACATATACATGGCTATATAGTGGACACCTACACACTGGCAACTGACGATTAATATTATATATTATTCCATTCTTACAAAGGACATATACATGGCTATAGTGACACCTACACACTGGCAACTGACGATTATATTACATTATTCCATTCTTACAAAGGACATATACATGGCTATAGTGACACCTACACACTGGCAACTGACGATTAATATTATATATTATTCCATTCTTACAAAGGACATACACATGGCTATAGTGACACCCTACACACTGGCAACTGACGATTAATATTATATATTATTCCATTCTTACAAAGGACATATACATGGCTATAGTGACACCTACACACTGGCAACTGACGATTAATATTATAATATTATTCCATTCTTACAAAGGACATACTACATGGCTATAGTGACACCTACACATCTGACAACTGACGATTAATATTATATATTATTCCATTCTTACAAAGGACATTACACATGGCTATAGTGACACTACACACTGGCAAACTGACGATAACTATTATATATCTATTCCATTCTACAAAGGACCTATACATGGCTATAGTGACACCTACAGACTGCCAACTGACGATTAATATTATAATTATTCATTCTTACAAAGGACATACACATGGCTATAGTGACACCTACACACTGGCAACTGGACGATTAATATTATATATTATTCCATTCTTACAAAGGACATATACATGGCTATAGTGACAACTACACACTGACAACTGACGATTAATATATATATTATTCCATTCTTACAAAGGACATATACATGGCTATAGTGACCACCTACACACTGGCAACTGACGATTAATATTATATATTATCCATTCTTACAAAGGACACTATACATGGCTAAGTGACACCTACACACTGCAACTGACGATTAATATTATATATATTCCATTCTTACAAAGGACATATACATGGCTATAGTGACACCTACACACTGGCAACTGACGATTAATATTATATATTATTCCATTCTTACAAAGGACATATACATGGCTATAGTGACACCTACACACTGACAACTGACGATTAATATTATATATTATTCCATTCTTACAAAGGACATATACATGGCTATAGTGACACCTACACACTGCCAACTGACGATTAATATTATATATTATTCCATTCTTACAAAGGACATATACATGGCTATAGTGACACCTACACACTGGCAACTGACGATTAATATTATATATTATTCCATTCTTACAAAGGACATATACATGGCTATAGTGACACCTACACACTGGCAACTGACGATTAATATTATATATTATTCCATTCTTACAAAGGACATATACATGGCTATAGTGACACCTACACACTGGCAACTGACGATTAATATTATATATTATTCCATTCTTACAAAGGACATATACATGGCTATAGTGACACCTACACACTGGCAACTGACGATTAATATTATATATTATTCCATTCTTACAAAGGACATAAATATTATACATGGCTATAGTGACACCTACACACTGACAACTGACGATTAATATTATATATTATTCCATTCTTACAAAGGACATATACATGGCTATAGTGACACCTACAGACTGCCAACTGACGATTAATATTATATATTATTCCATTCTTACAAAGGACATATACATGGCTATAGTGACACCTACAGACTGCCAACTGACGATTAATATTATATATTATTCCATTCTTACAAAGGACATATACATGGCTATAGTGACACCTACACACTGGCAACTGACGATTAATATTATATATTATTCCATTCTTACAAAGGACATATACATGGCTATAGTGACACCTACACACTGACAACTGACGATTAATATTATATATTATTCCATTCTTACAAAGGACATATACATGGCTATAGTGACACCTACACACTGCCAACTGACGATTAATATTATATATCAATCAATCAATCAATCAATCAATCAATCAATACATCTTTATTATCCCAGAGGGAAATTTGTGTGTGGTGGACAAACAAAGACAATGATACACATCAAATTAACATAAGAACCAGCACTACAATTAAATTAGAGATTTCCAGGAATTAAAAAGACAGATTTCTATGAATTAAAAACAGTCTTGGTATTAAGATAGGTATAATCTAAAATAACTATTTAAGATTATCATACAAAAAACCGTTATTCCATTCTTACAAAGGACATATACATGGCTATAGTGACACCTACACACTGGCAACTGACGATTAATATTATATATTATTCCATTCTTACAAAGGACATATACATGGCTATAGTGACACCTACACACTGCCAACTGACGATTAATATTACATATTATTCCATTCTTACAAAGGACATATACATGGCTATAGTGACACCTACACACTGCCAACTGACGATTAATATTATATATTATTCCATTCTTACAAAGGACATATACATGGCTATAGTGACACCTACACACTGCCAACTGACGATTAATATTACATATTATTCCATTCTTACAAAGGACATATACATAGCTATAGTGACACCTACACACTGCCAACTGACGATTAATATTACATATTATTCCATTCTTACAAAGGAAGTTGAGTAAAAAGTAAACCAGATCTATCGAGAGAAAAGGGAAACGTACAATTCAGCCGAATAATGTAAAGTTTGAAAATACGTACCTCGCTTGCGTAATTTCTGCAAGACCGTGACAGGCTTGCGTGCTAAAAGCGTCATGCCGATGGTGTCCCCGATATTGATGACGGCGTGCCAGTACCCCTCCGGCTGAAACATCATCATCACCAGTAGATTGATAATGCATCATCAACATTCTCATTCAGTGACACGCCCTATTTGGTGGTAGTACAATTTCAGTGTCCGAGCCAGAGCCCTGTGCTGACGTTAAAAAACAGCACTGTTCCAAAAACGTGTGAAGTTGATCCTGTCCCCACGCCATGACTACAATTATCATGAATGTTTTGATGACGTCCTGCCCACCATTACGCGTGTCATGAACAACTCTCTCTCTCCTCTGGTTCCGTCCCTGTATGCTTTAAATCGGGACTCCAGTCAACAAAACCCCACAAGACTCAACCCGTGGCTTCTGTAATAGTAGAGAAAATGCAAGTAGTTTCACATTTTGCATTCTAGCCATGTGATGTTGACCCCCCCCCCCCCCAACAGAGGTCACTGAGAAGGAAATATCTGAGAAGTTGTTATGACTGTCTATCATGTTGTAAGGTTTGGTACTTGTGGTGTTTGTCTATCATGTTGTAAGGTTTGGTACTTGTGGTGTTTGTCTATCATGTTGTAAGGTTTGGTACTTGTGGTGTTTGTCTATCATGTTGTAAGGTTTGGTACTTGTGGTGTTTGTCTATCATGTTGTAAGGTTTGGTACTTGTGGTGTTTGTCTATCATGTTGTAAGGTTTGGTACATCTGGTGTTTGTCTCTCAAGTTGTAAGGTTTGGTACATCTGGTGTTTGTCTCTCAAGTTGTAAGGTTTGGTACTTCTGGTGTTTGTCGTTCCGGAGAAAATGTCAATCTGGAATTGCCATTGTTAGTTACCTCTATGAACTTGACCCCGGGGCAAGGTCATTCAAAAGGGCATGTTCAAAAATCAAAAGGCCCTTACCACCAAAGACCTTGTTTCCAAGATCTTTGTTACCACTGTCTAGCATCATGCCAGATTCGGTGGCCCTTACTTTTGTACTACTTGAGAAAATGTTTTCAGTTGAAATGTTGTATCCGTTTGACCTTCATCTCCACCAGGAAAAGGGTATCTCTTAAAAACTCTGTTGACTGTCTAAATCTTTAAAGGTTTGGTAGCTCTGGTATTTGTAGTTCATGAGACTACCGACCGCCCCTGTCGTCGGTTGAACTTTTGAACTTTTGAGTCGTGATTTGGTAAAATAGGATCTCAGTATTTATTCTAGGAGCTGGAAAATTGCTCTGAATTGGCCCATAACTATCGGGGCTGACTTTGGTTACCAAGGCAACGGACGACATTAGTAGAAATGTACACTTTTGTTTTTGCTTGAAAAGTGCCGAGATCTGCAAAATAGATTTCTCAGTCTTACTATGTAGATAATCTCGCCTGCTTCTTGAACACACTCTAGGGGTTTGTCTTCCTCAGTAAGCTTCTGGCTCAGGTAGATATGTTCATACCATTCCATCGAGTTTATATCCATCCCTGAAAGAATATAGAATATTGCAGCAGTTGGATTCATGTGCCAGTCTCCTAACTGCAAGAGTTCCAACAAACAGTAAGTGAGATCTTTGATACAGGAAATGGAATATCTTAACACTGCTGGAACTCCCACGCATATTATAATCTAGACATACGTCACAGTCAATCTGACATCGATTTGGTCTGTTAGAGATAGGAAATGCACAGACACGGACGACACAGATCGCGACAATCTGCCAACTACAGACTGTTTTTTCTGACATGAAAAGTGTGCACTATGCTTACACCGATACGTTTATTCTGATGTTGGTAAACTACACGTTATGTCAGACATAATTCTACGCTTACCTCCAGGCGGGTGTCTGTTGACTGGGTACAAGAACCATCGCTTCATGCCAAACACCACCCCGTTTCTTGCATCATTGTGAGCGTGGAACTCTAAGCCGGTACCAGTGGCTCCGAGGAAAAATATGCCTTCGTCCGCATGGCCCTAAAAACACACACACACACACACACACACACACACACACACACACACACACGCACACACACACACACACACACACACACACACACACACACTACATGGCCCACTACTCACTACAACACTTCACCTCAAGTGATACTACTGGAAGGTCCAAAAATCGCTTCACTAAAACTGCATGATTTGTGCGCTTAATATGATAACAAGACCCTGAATAGCGCCTTTTGAAAGAGTGTCTAAAATAAAGTTCATATAAAGGGAAAACTGGAGAGGCAGAAGCCTCCTTGGTTCACTGGTGAAATGGGTCAAGGACATTCAAAAGAGTATGTTCTTTCAAGTTCTTATCACTATCTATCACCATGCCAAGCGAGGTGTCTCTGATTTTCGTACTTCCTGAGATTGATGGTTCTAGTGTTTGTAATTTCTGCAAAAATGGTAATGTAAAAATTCACAACAGACAGCTTCATCTAGGTCATTCAAAATGGCATGTCTGCCAAAGTCTCATTGCTGTCTATCCTCAAGCCTTGTTTGGTGCCTCTGCTGGTTGTTGTTTCTGAGAAAATGCCAAATCTAAAGTTTCATCAAAACAGTTTGTATGGCCTTGATCTTCACACAAGGAAATTGAATACGGGTTTATCAGCAAAGGTTTTATCGATGTCTATCAACATGCAAAGTTTAAATCCTCTGGTACTTCTAGATTTTCAGAAAATGGCAATGTTAAATTTCCAAAGAGACAGCTTTCATGATTCTGACCTTGATTCAAGGTCTTTCAAAATGTTTTTGAAGGCCATTGCTGTCTATCAGCATGCCAGATTTGGTGCCTCTGCTATTCGTTGGTTGTGAGAAAATGCCAAGCTTAAGTTTTGTTTTTTTAAGTTTTCCACAAACAGCTTGTACGGCTTTAAAGTTCCTATCAGTGTCTATCATTATGCAAAGTTCAAAGCATCTGGTGTTTGTAGATTCTGTGTGGTTTGGTTTGGAGACTGAATGGAACATAAAACAGAAAATAGGCCTGCCATAACCCCCCTGTAGGAACAAGACTGCTGCTTTTGTTTAGTGGATAAAGCCTACAGACCGATCAATGCTGTGTGAAGTAGCCGGGATACGTCACTATGAAACGGATGGAAAGCGCAGGACTTTGGCGGGAGAAATAACTACACACCGTAACATCCGTAATATCGTGGTCTCTTGTGGTTTAAAGAATACAGGACGACCTGAGTCAGACACTGAGTCCAATGGAAGACAACATTAAGATGGCTGGAGGCGAACCAGGGAGACACGTAGGTATGTACTAGGTGAACGCCACTCCCGATTGTCTGTCAGGGTTTACTGCCTTGGTCTTTATCCCTCATCAAGTGGCAGATTATCTCTCACCAAGTGGCGGATTGTCTGTCAGGGTTTACTACCTTGGTCTTTATCCCTCACCAAGTGGCGGATTGTCTGTCAGGGTTTACTGCCTTGGTCTTTATCCCTCACCAAGTGGCGGATTGTCTGTCAGGGTTTACTACCTTGGTCTTTATCCCTCATCAAGTGGCGGATTGTCTGTCAGGGTTTACAACCTTGGTCTTTATCTCTCACCAAGTGGCGGATTGTCTGTCAGGGTTTACTGCCTTGGTCTTTATCCCTCACCAAGTGGCGGATTGTCTGTCAGGGTTTACTACCTTGGTCTTTATCCCTCACCAAGTGGTGGATTGTCTGTCAGGGTTTACTACCTTGGTCTTTATCCCTCACCAAGTGGCAGATTGTCTGTCAGGGTTTACTACCTTGGTCTTTATCCCTCACCAAGTGGCGGATTGTCTGTCAGGGTTTACAACCTTGGTCTTTATCTCTCACCAAGTGGCGGATTGTCTGTCAGGGTTTACTGCCTTGGTCTTTATCCCTCACCAAGTGGCGGATTGTCTGTCAGGGTTTACTACCTTGGTCTTTATCCCTCATCAAGTGGCGGATTGTCTGTCAGGGTTTACAACCTTGGTCTTTATCTCTCACCAAGTGGCGGATTGTCTGTCAGGGTTTACTGCCTTGGTCTTTATCCCTCACCAAGTGGCGGATTGTCTGTCAGGGTTTACTACCTTGGTCTTTATCCCTCACCAAGTGGTGGATTGTCTGTCAGGGTTTACTACCTTGGTCTTTATCCCTCACCAAGTGGTGGATTGTCTCTCACCAAGTGGCGGATTGTCTGTCAGGGTTTACTGCCTTGGTCTTTATCCCTCACCAAGTGGCGGATTGTCTGTCAGGGTTTACTACCTTGGTCTTTATCCCTCACCAAGTGGCGGATTGTCTCTCACCAAGTGGCGGATTGTCTGTCAGGGTTTACTGCCTTGGTCTTTATCCCTCACCAAGTGGCGGATTGTCTGTCAGGGTTTACTACCTTGGTCTTTATCTCTCACCAAGTGGTGGATTGTCTGTCAGGGTTTACTACCTTGGTCTTTATCCCTCATCAAGTGGCGGATTGTCTCTCACCAAGTGGCGGATTGTCTGTCAGGGTTTACTGCCTTGGTCGTTATCCCTCACCAAGTGGCGGATTGTCTGTCAGGGTTTACTGCCTTGGTCTTTATCCCTCATCAAGTGGCGGATTGTCTGTCAGGGTTTACTGCCTTGGTCTTTATCCCTCACCAAGTGGCAGACTGTCTGTCAGGGTTTACTGCCTTGGTCTTTATCCCTCACCAAGTGGCGGATTGTCTGTCAGGGTTTACTCCCTTGGTGAGTTGGTCTTTATCTCTCACCAAGTGGCGGATTGTCTGTCAGGGTTCACTGCCTTGGTCTTTATCCCTCACCAAGTGGCGGATTGTCTGTCAGGGTTTACTCCCTTGGTGAGTTGGTCTTTATCCCTCACCAAGTGGCGGATTGTCTGTCAGGGTTCACTGCCTTGGTCTTTATCCCTCACCAAGTGGCGGATTGTCTGTCAGGGTTTACTACCTTGGTCTTTATCCCTCACCAAGCTTCACAGAAGACATTGGAACTATTTACGCATAACGTTAGTCTATGAGCACTAGCTTGGCATGTCCACACGGCGGTAAGCCTGCGTGCCGAATGCCAACACCATTCTCATACTAGTCGCCACAGACAGAACAACCCGCCTATATCACCACAACAGCCTTGTTTGTTTGAGTACGGTTGTTGGTTGTGGAATTACTTGGTCTCGCTGTGGTATTTCTGGAGTTGTGTTTCTGTGCAGTTCGTTTTTGGTAAGGATAGAATAATTATGGTAAGGATAGAATATGGTAAGGATAGGATGGGGCATCTCATGTTTGTTTGTTTTTTAGTCTGTGATGTGTGTTTATGTGTTTAATGCCGCTGTTTTAAAAACAAATTGCCCAAATTGGGATAATAAATGAAATGAATTTGAATTTGAATATGGTAAGGATAACAAACCTCCATTCGTCCTAAACCCTTTGTCAAGTTTAGAGCTGACCTACGCTCTCCAAACTTCAACGTTGAAGTGATGGGGCAGAACTTAAATATAAAATCATACTTACCCTCTTAGCGAAATATGTTGGAAGTGTCAGTGACGAGGACATATCAGCCTCGTTGTAAAAGCCCCGATCCCATACATAAGAACTGAAATGGGAAATACGTAAATAACCATATGCTGGGGGTGTAAACTTGTTTCAACCTTTACCGCACTAACTGGGTCCTCAAGGACCCAGTGGTGTTTAACTTCAAATACCTCATAAACCATTGGGAAATTTTCAGTTCTCCAAGCGCCTAAAAGGCTATCTTATGCCAAAATTGTATAAATGTTGATGGAAATAAACGATTCCTCTCAGGGAAGGAGATCTGTGGGGCAGTTGTCTGTTGCCTGGTAAGGTCATGCAATCGTGCAGACACGAACAGACACCCGATGTACACGAACTGAACGTGAACACGAGGGGACCCCCACAAATGAATACTAGTAGTCAGAGCGACACTCCTGCTTACACTCATGCAACACCCTGATTTGAATCATATATGAGATTTGTATTTTTATTTTTTTTGCAGATTTGGGAAGGTCCATCACGTCTCTTCAGATATCCGTCGGGTGCCAAACTGGAAATGTTGGGCAAATTTTGTAATTCCAGCAAATAGAATCAGCCCGGAGCCCTTCTGGCAAGGAAGACAATGTATGTCAAAAGACTGATCTACTTTTGCACGGGGAACATTGACTGCGTCAGAAAATGTTTTACTGTGCTACTGACGCCAGGGCTTTCCACACTCTTTCCCCGCCGTCTTTAAAGTGGACTCGCCCGGTAAAACCCGATTCGAAGAGGGCAAGTGAAGTGAAAACGGCAGAGGTACACAATGTCGATTGGAAATGAATGATATTTAGATTCAGCTTCTGTCAGACAAGACAGTGAGAAAAGACATGTTCTTTTAACAAAAAGAAGTTATCGTTTTTCATATATGCAAGAATACAACGCGTGTTATTATTTTTTAATTTAATTTTTTTTTTATTAATTCTATTTATTGGTGGAGGGGGCGGTCATATTGAATTTCAGCCTCTCTTTCAAAATGCGAAACAATAACAGTTTGGCACTCTTCGGAATCAGAATCAGCACACTTTTCGCATAAAGAAACCACAGGAAAATCTCGTGTTTTTCCGAAAAGAAGTTCTTGCTTTTCATATATTCGGCAAAAAA
Source organism: Batillaria attramentaria (assembly GCA_018292915.2). Classification (NCBI taxonomy): domain Eukaryota; kingdom Metazoa; phylum Mollusca; class Gastropoda; family Batillariidae; genus Batillaria; species Batillaria attramentaria. The sequence continues at coordinate 426,398 of JACVVK020000438.1, forward strand.
AATGCAATGCAGTTTCTTTTTAGGCGTTTGTGAATTTCAGCATCTCTTTCAAAATTTTCATCATTTACAGTATGTAATTCATCAGAATCGGAATCATCACCCATTTTTCATACAAAAACCGCGGAAATATCACGTTTCTTTCAGAAAATAAGTTATCGGTTTTCATTTATGCGGCAAAACTACGCGTTTCATGATGTTGGGCGGTCATTTTGAATTTCAGCCTCTTTCAAAATGTTCAATATTTCCAGTCTGGCACTCATCAGAATCGGATTCTGTGTCCTTTGATCTCATAGACACCGCTTTAAAAAAAACCCGTTTCTGTCAAAGAAAGAATTCTTGATATTCATTTTTTGCGGACAAGCAACGCGTTTACAGTTTTTGGCGTCCGTTTCGATTTTCAGCCTCTATTTCAAAATGCTAAATTTTACTGTGTGGCACTCGTCGGATTCGGAATCAGCATCCTTTTTCATGTGAAAACCTTTTAAACACTTCGTTTCTTTTGAACAATAAGTTGTACAATTTTCATTATGCGGCAAAACAACGCGTTTTAAGGTTTGGGCGGCCATTTTGAATTTTAGCATCTCCTTCGATATGCGTAACATTTACAGTCTGGCACTCGTCGGATTCGGAATCAGCACCCTTTTCTCATGTGGAAACCACTCAAAATCTCTGGTTTTGGGCGAAAAGTTAGTTACTGTACCTCATGTAGGCGGTAAAAAGAAGCAATGTAAGTTTCTTGTCGGCCCTGTTGAATTTCAGCCTCTCTTTCAAAACCGTCAACATTTACAGTCTTGCATTCGTCGGATTTGGAATCAGCATGCTTTTTCATGTAAAAGCCACTGAAAAATCGTTTCTTTCCAAAAATAAGCCACGCATTTTGATATATACGGCAATGCAATGCTTTTCAGGTTTTTCAGTGCAGTGGACTTGGCTGTCAAAGTACGAACATCGACACAACTAACGGATTGTATTTCAAGGTCGACGTGACCTGTGACCTCAAGGAAGTGAAGTTGTTTGTGGCACTCGATGCCTATCGTCAAGGGCTATCGCACTCGATGCCTATCGTCAAGGGCTATCATGAGCTGAAGTTTGGTTGAAATCCGCCTAAATGTTCGTAAACTATTGCAGTCACAGAGAATCTGACATGACTTACGTGACTTTGACCTTGAAAGGATTTACGTAAGTTATCTTTCAGACACTGCCTAGTATCAAGGACCGTTATCACCAGAGTTTGGTTGACATCCGCTCAGTAATAACTGACACTGCAGTTACAAGTCAAGCTTCCTTACACTCACCTTTCCTCAGTGTCCTCGGTCTGTCTCATGCGTCTGTCGGTGAATTCAGTAAAAGAATGCACCTCACTCCCGTAACCAGTAACGGCGATGGACTGAGAAACACCTGAGCGTGTCTTCTTCTGTCCGTAATTCTTTCTTAGATAACTCTGGCTCCATACTTCAGGCCAAGTCCAGTCTGCGGCACCGTTGGGAAAAGTGACTATCACGGGAGTTTTGTACCGGAACTCCTTTTCAAACCTTTCTGGATCTAGATCTTTTACTGAGATCCGCATGACATTGCACTTGGAGGTGTACAGTCTTTGAAGAGTATCCGTGTCGGGTAGGTCCCAGCCTCCGTTGGCGTGTGTTGATTTGAAGATATTGTCAGTCTCTTCAGCCCTCAAGTAATCTTCTGCGAGGGTGCCATTCACCCCTGAGAACCTGACAGCTTTCAGGATGACGGCAAGACCCGCTATAACAAGGATTTTCTTCAGTACTGACGATAATGTCATCCTGGTGACTAGAGCGGACATGAGAGGCCCATCACATCGTTGTGAAGATTGATCACGCGAGTCGTGCCTTTCAAAGTAGCTTCTGAATTGACACCGTTGCTTCTTTGACTGTACTTAGAATGACGCAAAATTTCTAAAGACGTCATTGTTCCTTACGTCTGATCACGTCAGCAAGCCATTCAGCTTTCTGAATATTCATGATTCTAAGTCCAGCCATCAGTTCATGATCCTAGGATGTAGGTCAGTGACAGATTGTAGAGGTCGTTGTTTCTACTGCTAATGGCTTATGTTTCCGCTACGCCTGTCCATTTTGCCGGAGATTGGCAAAGGGAAACCTTTTTGTAAAAAGAAATATCCCAACCAAATCCATTGCTCCTGTCCAGTGACTCGAACCTCCCCCCACCCCCTCCCCCGCCCCAACCCCCATGACATGACACGACCGTGACGGGTCAGTAAGAGGAGGGGCTGTCGGTAAGAGAAGGGGCTGTCATAAGAGGAGGGGTTGTCAGTAGGAGAAGGGGCCAATGCATGTGCTACGGAATACCGCACTATCCCAATGTATGTGCTACACGATACCGCTCTCACCCAATGCATGTGCTACGGAATACCGCTCTAACCCAGTGAATGTGCTACACGATACCGCTCTAACCCAGTGAATGTGCTACACAATACCGCTCTAGCCCAATGCATGTGCTACACAATACCGCTCCAACCCAATGCATGTGCTACGGAATACCGCTCTAACCCAGTGAATGTGCTACACGATACCGCTCTAACCCAGTGAATGTGCTACACAATACCGCTCTAACCCAATGCATGTGCTACGGAATACCGCACTAACCCAATGCATGTGCTACACAATACCGCTCTAACCCAGTGAATGTGCTACACAATACCGCTCTAACCCAGTGAATGTTCTACACAATACCGCTCTAACCCAGTGAATGTTCTACACAATACCGCTCTAACCCAGTGAATGTGCTACACAATACCGCTCTAACCCAGTGAATGTGCTACACAATACCGCTCTAGCCCAATGCATGTGCTACACAATACCGCTCTAACCCAGTGAATGTGCTACACAATACCGCTCTAACCCAGTGAATGTGCTACACAATACCGCTCTAACCCAGTGAATGTGCTACACAATACCGCTCTAACCCAATGCATGTGCTACGGAATACCGCACTAACCCAATGCATGTGCTACACAATACCGCTCTAACCCAGTGAATGTGCTACACAATACCGCTCCAACCCAATGCATGTGCTACGGAATACCGCTCTAACCCAATGCATGTGCTACGGAATACCGCTCTAACCCAGTGAATGTGCTACACAATACCGCTCTAACCCAGTGAATGTGCTACACAATACCGCTCTAACCCAGTGAATGTGCTACACAATACCGCTCTAGCCCAATGCATGTGCTACACAATACCGCTCTAACCCAGTGAATGTGCTACACAATACCGCTCTAACCCAATGCATGTGCTAAACAATACCGCTCTAACCCAGTGAATGTTCTACACAATACCGCTCTAACCCAGTGAATGTGCTACAGAACCCGTTGAAGTGCTTGGTGTCGTGAAGGGTTACAGTCATCATCCGGGCGCCATCAACACTACAGACAGTGTCAACCACGCCTGGAACCTGGTGCTCGTTCAGGGAGACTGGCGCCCGCTCGACTGTGCCTCCTGCTCTGGTTACTTGCGTAATGAAAACTGCCGGAGAGCGATCATTCGGCTTCTTGGCCCCGACTGTCTGGAACTCCTTGCCAGTTGAACTCCGCCTTCAGCTTTCACTGCCCGTGTTTAAATCTGAAGACTTTTCTTTACCGTCAAACTTTTGTTGCTTAACTCCTGCTGAATCTGCTTATGTGTACGCACAGACGTAAAGAGATATCTCTATACGTCGATGTGTGTACGTTTCGTCGCCTGATGTCGCTGCATCTGACAAATTGTGTGTGTGTGTGTGTGTGGTGTGTGTGTGTGTGTGTGTGTGTGGTGTGTGTGTTAAGCGCAGCGAGTCCTTTGCATCTGGAGAGCAGCGCTCTATAAATAGTATGTATGTATGTATGTATGTATTATTATTAATGACGACACGTTCTGCAGGAAACTCACTGACCACTGGTTCCTCACGGACCCACGCGAATTGCTCTCCTCTCATTTTCCGGTCATGCACCGGTAATGTCGAGTCTTTCAAACGCACTGGAAACATTTGCCAGCTTGAGTGAACTTATGAACAGATATGGGCAGACATTGGGTGGTTGATCTGATCCATTCGGAAGCTGATACATGAAATCCATCTAATCCAGACACCATTGTGAACCTATCGCGCTATTATTTTACATGCGACGTCAAAGACGGCTTGACGTCATGTGGTGACGTAAGGCTCATGGCGTTTGCTGGAGGTAAGTAAATAATGTTTCCGATTTATCGACTGACTGACAGACTGTTTGCGTAACGATACAAACGAAGATTCGATGAAAAGTCAGTCTGACTAATTGTGTACCACGTTACAGGCACAAAAGTCTGAATTAGAGGCTAGTAATGAAACATTCCACCAAAATTATTCCTCAGCAAAAACGTGTTTCATAGCAAGTTAGGCTTATAAATTTCTGTTGTTGAGGTTCCTTCGAGTATGGTAAACTTTCTCCTTGCGCTGCCCCTATTATCGGTGTGTGTGTGTGTGTGTGTGTGTGTGTGTGTGTGTGTGTGTGTAGGAAGCCAGTGGAGAGTACGAAGTAGCAGTTAGTTTCTCGTCCTATCGACCTCCACACGTTCACGGTCATGGTGCGACTCTATCATTTGGCATCACGCCTCGGCCTCAAACTTCTCACACACTGGGAGAACGACATTAACGTCATTGAAGACGTCGTCGTCAAGGTCAAGGCCACAGAAGAGAGACTGGTGTATGTGACGGCGTACTTGGCAACGCGCACCCCAACCGCCGACTACCATGACGCGTACGTACGTCATACGATTGAACTGTAGTACGTGTACCACGTGTAGTAAAGGACAAATGAATGTAGTTGTCCCCCGTGCATACACAGACCCGCAGCATGCATGCATGATTTTTCGTGGTAGCTTTGTGCTCTGCCACGAAAAATGCGTGCTTGTTGCGGCAAGGGAGACAACTCATGCAGGTATTACTTTAGACTCCAGAGTGCAGTCCCTTTTCGGCGGGGCGTGAAAATGTGACTGCTTACAGCCAGCGCCATTTTCAAAAATGGCGAATTTTTTAAAGAAAAGCGAAGACTTGTGTGTCATATGAATCGATTTGAAACGAGGTCTTAAATATCCGACCACTTTTCGTTTGGGCAAAATCTTTGCCAGCGGACAATTATTGTTGCGCTTTGATGGCACTGTTTACGTGGTACACTGATCCAACAGGATGTGAGTAAACGGCAAGGGGGTTGCACTCTGACAGGCCAAGGTGTTGCACTCTGCAGGCAAGTATTATTGCACGGTGCAGACGATCACGTACCTGCCTTGTGGTGGAATAAAAGACGATTACAAAAGCATACACACCCGTGCTCTAGGACTGAATGTAATAATAGATCTGTCCATTCAGACAGAGACGTGTATGTATGTCTCTGATACAGAAACACGCCTACTTTCACTCTGAAGACAGCCTGCCATCACTTGCGCCACTGAGGATCCCTCTGGGTTCAAAGCTGGTCAAGGATGACATAGTGCGCGACCTTGTGTTTGAGAGCACCGAGACAATTTAGGCCCGTCACGGTAGCGCAGTGAGCGCCATTTCCCCACCGTGCACAGAGGTACTTTCCACTGAAAGACTCTGTGCCCCAGAGAGTGGTATTACTTAGCTCGGCTCGGTCTCGGTTAGCCTGATTTGGGCGTCGTCGGAGGGGCCTACAGAAGCGACGGACCCGGAACAGGGATTCACTGAAACTTGCTGCTGCGCGCAGCGAAATCTTCCCCATGCCATAAAGTTGTTTCTCTATAGAGAAACGACTTCAAAACGAGGCCACAGATACTACTAGCACAAAGTGCGGTTACTGCAAACTCAGTTTTTCAACATTTCGCGTTTGACAGACACTAACTCTGCAGCAAAGTGCAACTGAGACATATGGTTTGCTGTCCAGTTTTCTTCGTTCATTTTCTTCCAATTAAAATAAAAAGTAGCGTTCTCTGTTGTATAGATATTGTTTGGTGAGCATTTCAGTCGTGCACAGTGATTTATGTCCTATACTCACAGTGCTGGTGACATGCTGTTTCACTTGCATCTCACCATTTGTATTTGTGTGAATTTCCTTGTATGGACACAATAATAAAGTAAACTGAATAGTGAATGAATGTGCAGGACCTGTTGCGTGACGTCACTCGAAGACGACGAAGCCACGATATACGTCAGACCGCCCCGCCCGATGACGTATTTTCTGATAATTAGGGGGCGTGGCCGTAACCAAATTATCTGGAACCCCAACCAGGAGGGCACGGAGTGTCAACAGCTGGTCGTCTACACTGTACGCTGTCGGCGCGCCATGCGGCACGTGCACCCATTCCCCGATAATCAGGTCAGCACAGTCACGTGACAACAATGTCCCTCACAGAAACGACTGGTAGTCACCCTGGTTCAATAGGGGGGATAAGTGGTAATGCGCTGCCGAATATGAGACCGTACTTGAGGTGTAAAGAGAGATTAGTGTGGGCATCACGTACAAGGGGTCGTTGTTCTTTATCCCTACATAAACATTGACTTAAACATAAACATAAACCAGAAAAAGCCATTACTGTATTTCTCCTATTCGAGAAACTACCTCAGGAGCCCTGCCATCTTCCCCTCCCCTATTCAGTTATCCCGCCACCCCTACCTCAGTTACCGTACTTATACCCACTTCCGGTCTACTTCCTCTCCCGCCACCCCTACCTCAGTTGCCGTACTTATATCCACTTCCGGTCTACTTCCTCTCCCGCCACCCCTACCTCAGTTACTATACCCACTTCCAGTCTACTTCCTCTCCCGCCACCCCTACCTCAGTTACCGTACTTATACCCACTTCCGGTCTACTTCCTCTCCGTCACCCCTACCTCAGTTACCGTACTTATACCCACTTCCGGTCTACTTCTTCTCCCTCCACCCCTACCTCAGTTACCGTACTTATACCCACTTCCGGTCTACTTCTCTCCTCCCCCACCTCAGTTACCGTACTTATACCCACTTCCGGTCTACTTCTTCTCCCTCCACCCCTACCTCAGTTACCGTACTTACACCCACTTCCGGTCTACTTCTTCTCCCTCCACCCCTACCTCAGTTACCGTACTTACACCCACTTCCGGTCTACTTCCTCTCCCGCCACCCCTACCTCAGTTACCGTACTTATACCCACTTTCAGGCTACACCCGTCTGTTGTGTGTGGTACAGGGTTACTGGGGGCTACACCCGCCTACCGTGTGTGGTACAGGGTTACTGGGGCCTACACCCGCCTACTGTGTGTGGTACAGGGTTACTGGGGGCTACACCCGCCTACTGTGTGTGGTACAGGGTTACTGGGGGCTACACCCGCCTACTGTGTGTGGTACACGGTTACTGGGGGCTACACCCGCCTACTGTGTGTGGTACAGGGTTACTGGGGGCTACACCCGCCTGCTGTGTGTGGTACAGGGTTACTGGGGGCTACACCCGCCTACCGTGTGTGGTACAGGGTTACTGGGGGTACACCCGCCTACGTGTGTGGTACAGGGTTACTGGGGCTACACCCGCCTACTGTGTGTGGTACAGGGTTACTGGGGGCTACACCCGCCTACTGTGTGTGGTACAGGGTTACTGGGGGCTACACCCGCCTACTGTGTGTGGTACAGGGTTGCTGGGGGTTACACCCGCCTACTGTGTGTGGTACAGGGTTACTGGGGGCTACACCTGCCTATGGCCACTGAGTGCGGACTGAAGCGTGTCAAGGGGGCGCCTTTCGCTTTTTCTGCCGACGGTAACGGTGAGGTGGTGGTACCGGTGGCGCTGTGTCGTCACACGGACATGGCCGTCAAACTACGTCACGCGCTGGACATGGTGACGGAACTGTCCCACTACACGCTACTGACCTACACGGACGGCGGGGCCGCTATACGAGCGCGCTTACCTCGTGCAGGTCACTACATGCTGCGCGTGATGGCCACTCACCCCACCCTCAAGGCCAGGCAACACGTGGCCGACTTCCTCCTGCTGGCCGACACGCCCTGCCCCGACCCCCACCCCTTCCCCCGGGCCTTCCCCTTCGCCTACCAAACGTGTGCCACCCCGCTAGAACCCATTACTCGCCACGTCTCACGTACTGAAAACCGGCAGTACCGGGTACACGCCCCCAGCCTGGTCCGGGTACACGTGAACGAGAAAGGCCTGGACCGGAACAGGAAGGGGACGTACGAGGGAGTTGTCGCCCCTCCCACCGACCTCACCCGGAAGCAGATGGTAGTTAGCGGTTCCCAGGGCCGGGACATCTTCAAGCTGGACAAGATGTACGCTTACGACATTCCAGACGTCGGCAAGTTTGAGCTTCCTGATCACGTGATCCCCAAACTTCCCAAAGTGCCGCCATTCAAACCTCACATGCAGACCAAGTGTCTGTGGGGCGGATTCTGGCAGAAGCTGCTACATGACTGGATCTTCTGACCTGGCTACTTGCATCTTCTGACATGGGTTACACCCATCGGTATGGGCTGTATAGATCTTCTGTCTGGCTACTGGCTGTATAAATCTTCTGTCTGGCTACTGGCTGTATAGATCTTCTGTCTGGCTACTGGCTGTATAGATCTTCTGTCTGGCTACTTGCATCTTCTGACATGGGTTACACCCATCTTCTGGCTGCACCCATTTTCTGATATGGACTCGGTTGGAGGGGGGGGGGGTGGGCTTGGGCATGGGATCGTTACCCACGTGACCCTACTGATCAATGAGACACAGTACTTTCAAAGTTCTTTGTAATGGCGACAGTCGAGGGCGAGAACGGGATGGGGGAGGGGGAGGGGGGGGGAGGAGTGTTGAAAGGGGAACATTAGATCTTGTAGTGTGACTACAAATATTCTCTAAGATATTATAATTCTACAACGACAAACAAGCCAAACTTCATCACATATACCGAGCGTATAAGTATTATATATTGTAAGTTAGTATGCTACACAACTAATATTAAACTGGACATCATCACTCGGACTCTGTGGTGTGTGTGTGTGTGTGTGTGTGTGTGTGTGTGTGTGTGTGTGTGTGTGTGTGTGTGTGTGTGAGAGAGAGAGAGAGAGAGACAGACAGACAGACAGAGACGGAGAGAGAGAGAGACAGAGAGAGAGATCCGATTTTATGCTGCTTTTTTCTCTGACGGCCTCTGCTTCTGCTTAATGGGTGTTTTACTTTGGTCATTCTTTATACAGTTGTCTATATTTCTTGATAATAGTTGATTGTTAATCTTAGCAAATTTACACGATTTCTTTGAGCTCATGTTATGATATTGTGTCGGTACGCTAAAATGGAAATATCCATCTAAGTGCAATAAATTTTGAATAAACCATCTTGTATTTTGTATCTTGTACTTATGGCGACAGTAAGTGAACAATTATTTTCAGATGATTATTAGTCCGCGCCTAGTGAAACATTCTAACGACTTGTGAATGACGCAATGAAGGTCTGGCAACACAAGGGATAGGCAGGATTTCCCCTCTAATCCAGGATGTGTCTTCCCCGAACACTCATGGGTTACCCGAACTAGACTTGGGGTTACTATGGGCTGACGATTACTCTTCCACAATACATGCTGCACAACCCACCCAACCCATCGTCAATCTCTCTCTCTCTCTCTCTCTCTCTCTCTCTCTCTCTATCTATCTATATATCTATCTATCTATCTGTCTACCCATCTATCTATCTATCTTGGCCCATAACACTTCAGCGCGTCTCAAAAAAAGTTGCTTTAAAAGTTGTTGTGGTTAATGGTGGTGGTGGTGGTGGTGGTGGTGGTTGAGGGTGTTTCAGTACAGTCAGCAGGCCCACGCTCGCCCCACGCCCTCCTGTAAATATGACAATTTTGTATAATGAGGCGGTCACAGGTCACAGTGATACCCTCTGTTTGATGACGTCAGATAAAGAGAGAAGAACAAGGGAAATAACTGAAGTAATCGTGCCTTTGATTACCGCGTTGGCGAACGATAATTAATGGTAATTTATGACAAACATGATGTGGGATGATTACCATACCCTCATTTTCCATAGGCAACGCGGCACGGTCATGCGTACAGGCCTCATTATCTGGATCATTCACCTCTCTTCCTCTCATTGGCTAGACTAGAATTATCCAATCATCATCATCATCACCATCATCTTCATCATCATCATCATCACTCGACTGGCAGACAATTGTATAAGATGTGACTTCCCCGATCACTCATGGGTTAGACACAACTACGGCTGGTCGTAAGGAAGGAGTGAGTGTGTAACCAGTAGAAGCTGGCCGTAAGGAAGGAGTGAGTGTGTAACCAGTAGAAGCTGGTCGTAAGGAAGGAGTGAGTGTGTAACCAGTAGAAGCTGGTCGTAAGGAAGGAGTGAGTGTGTAACCAGTAGAAGCTGGCCGTAAGGAAGGAGTGAGTGTGTAACCAGTAGAAGCTGGCCGTAAGGAAGGAGTGAGTGTGTAACCAGTAGAAGCTGGCCGTAAGGAAGGAGTGAGTGTGTAACCAGTAGAAGCTGGCCGTAAGGAAGGAGTGAGTGTGTAACCAGTAGAAGCTGGCCGTAAGGAAGGAGTGAGTGTGTAACCAGTAGAAGCTGGCCGTAAGGAAGGAGTGAGTGTGTAACCAGTAGAAGCTGGTCGTAAGGAAGGAGTGAGTCTGTAACCAGTAGAAGCTGGCCGTAAAGAAGGAGTGAGTCTGTAACCAGTAGAAGCTGGCCGTAAGGAAGGAGTGAGTCTGTAACCAGTAGAAGCTGGCCGTAAGGATGGGGTGAGTGTGTAACCAGTAGAAACTGGCCGTAAGGAAGGAGTGAGTGTGTAACCAGTAGAAACTGGCCGTAAGGAAGGAAGGGGTGAGTCTGTAACCAGTAGAAGCTGGCCGTAAGGAAGGAAGGGGTGAGTCTGTAACCAGTAGAAGCTGGCCGTAAGGAAGGAGTGAGTCTGTAACCAGTAGAAGCTGGCCGTAAGGAAGGAGTGAGTCTGTAACCAGTAGAAGCTGGTCGTAAGGAAGGACTGAGTCTGTAACCAGTAGAAGCTGGTCGTAAGGAAGGAAGGGGTGAGTCTGTAACCAGTAGAAGCTGGTCGTAAGGAAGGAAAGGGGTGAGTCTGTAACCAGTAGAAGCTGGTCGTAAGGAAGGAAGGGGTGA
>JACVVK020000438.1:442500-507500 GCA_018292915.2 Batillaria attramentaria
ACAGACCACGTGACCAAGGCGGCTAGGAGAAGGAGAAGCTGTCCTAGGACGGAGGAGAAATTCTACACGAAACTCAGCAACTGTTATCGCCCCTTGTACACCAACTTCCACATCGACAGGCCCGAGGAATACTGCCCGTAATATATTACACACACACACACACACACACACACACACACACACACACACACACACACACACACACACACACACACACGCACGCACGCATGCGCCCACACACACACACACACACACACACGCACGCACGCATGCGCCCACACACACACACACACACACACACACACACACTATTTATACATGCTTTACATACATGTCACCACGCGGGGCATTAGGACAGGTACGCCTGTAGAGCCTGAAGGCAGCCAAATGGACATACGCCTCGTCTCCACAATCTGGTGCATACATACATTATCCTGACGAAGCTTCTTGTAGCACTACTTGTATTGTATGTTGTAATCAAATGAAACTCGTCATTGTAAGCATGAGACAGAGTGGCGTGTATGTATCATATACCCCCTGACTATCAGACTAGTACAATGTCATGTAGTAAGCACCATCTCATGTCGTAGTGCTACAAGTAGGTAGCATGTAGCCCCTGACCATCAGACTAGCACCATCTCATGTAGTAGTGCTACAAGTAGGTAGCATGTAGCCCCTGACTATCAGACTAGTACAATGTCATGTAGTAGTGCTACAAGTAGGTAGCATGTAGCCCCTGACTATCAGACTAGTACAATGTCATGTAGTAGTGCTACAAGTAGGTAGCATGTAGCCCCTGACTATCAGACTAGCACCATCTCATGTAGTAGTGCTACAAGTAGGTAGCATGTAGCCCCTGACTATCAGACTAGTACAATGTCATGTAGTAGTGCTACAAGTAGGTAGCATGTAGCCCCTGACTATCACACTAGCACAATCTCATGTCGTAGTGCTACAAGTAGGTAGCATGTAGCCCCTGACTATCAGACTAGTACAATGTCATGTAGTAGTGCTACAAGTAGGTAGCATGTAGCCCCTGACTATCAGACTAGTACAATGTCATGTAGTAGTGCTACAAGTAGGTAGCATGTAGCCCCTGACTATCAGACTAGCACCATCTCATGTAGTAGTGCTACAAGTAGGTAGCATGTAGCCCCTGACTATCAGACTAGTACAATGTCATGTAGTAGTGCTACAAGTAGGTAGCATGTAGCCCCTGACTATCACACTAGCACAATCTCATGTCGTAGTGCTACAAGTAGGTAGCATGTAGCCCCTGACTATCAGACTAGTACAATGTCATGTAGTAGTGCTACAAGTAGGTAGCATGTAGCCCTGACTATCAGACTAGCACCATCTTATGTAGTAGTGCTACAAGTAGGTAGCATGTAGCCCCTATCAGACTAGCACCATCTCATGTAGTAGTGCTACAAGTAGGTAGCATGTAGCCCCTGACTAGCAGACTAGTACAATGTCATGTAGTAGTGCTGCAAGTAGGTAGCATGTAGCCCCTATCAGACTAGCACCATCTCATGTAGTTGTGCTACAAGTAGGTAGCATGTAGCCCCTGACTATCAGACTAGTAGTAGTGCTACTGTTTTCTTGCTGATGACGCATTGGACAATTCGACCTGAGCGTACCTGACCTAACGGGTCGTGACGTTGAGTGTGTGGCATTTGTCGTGCAGACGGTACCGCCAGATCCTGACATGCGTACAGCGGTGGATCCGGCGTTGTTCGGGCAGGGCGTGGCTAGAGGCCAAGAGACAGGAGCTGGAGGAGGAGGTGCTGCAGGGGTTACGTCACGAGCTGACCGGCTGTCCTAACAACAACAACAACAACAACCGACAGCAGCAACAGCAACGGCAGCAATAGTTTCAAACACAGCAAGGCTTATCCTCAGTGTATGTAGGTCAGCATGGAAGGGAAACAGACGAAATGAAGAAGACAATTTGTCTACAAGTTGGTGCGGTCACCCCCTGACATGTTTATCCAAACAGTTACTTTCAAACTTTGTGAAATCAACAGAATTAAAAACTATAGAACCGCTGTCGCAGTTATCTAGAGTCCCGAAGATATGGAGGACGTGCAAACACTCCACGCTTGGTTTGTAACGTTAAACTGAACTGGGCTGCATGTAGATCTGTAGTGTAGACAAGTCAATGCAGAAAATTGTGGCTTCTTTCTCGTGTTTATCGACAGCATGTGACACAACAGCCTGCATGGCCACATGTAAATTCTTCACTTAGGACGCTTCTTAACACCAGTATCTCATCTCTCTGTCAAAATGGACAAGTGTTCTGACATAATAAAGCATGCAGACAAAGCTGGTTGTAATCTCTGTGTGTGTGTGTGTGTGTGTGTGTGTGTGTGTGTGTGTGTGTGTGTGTTCATCCGGGTGATTCATAGCCCTTCTTTTAACTCAATCGCCAGCACACAACAAACGATGAAATCCGCAAACAATGACGATGTTGGGGTTTCATTCCAGCAGTTAAAATCTACCTGACTTGGCGAACAGTTCTTCAGAATACATGTGTTCATGCGGACATACAACCATCATGATACTGAAATTGTCGGTGTTCGGTATGACACTAACAGGCGACTGTGGGACACGCTGACAAGTATTCGTGTGAACGACAGAAATCAGAACAAACTTCCTACACACAACACACACGTACACCGATACTGTTGTTCATCAAATTCACGGTTCTTATTGCTAACCGTCCCACCACCCAACCTAATGATTCAAACTACCACTCAACTGGTGATTGTGTTGACCTTTCATTCGTGTGAGTGTCATGAGGTTTGAACTGCACGTTATCTGCGTCATATTCCCCAAGCCATGAAAGCAAAGCTAACTGGTGTCGGTTGTCACACCGTGGATGTAATTCCCGCTGTAGTTAAATGTCATAATACACGTGTAACTCACGTGATGCTAGTTCGAGAAGATTACACCTCTAACCGCACACACCCTGTCCCCCTTCTCATCCAGCCACCGCTCTCCTCCTCCTCCACCCCCCCCCCCCCCCCCCCTTCCCACCAATTCCCCTCCGTCACGAGCTTTTCCTTCAAAACTCGGTGTTTTCCCTGGGACTAGCCCGCATTCCGGAGTTCATGTGCGTATGTAAGAGGCACACAACAGGCGTCAACAACTATTCCAACTGACCGACAACCAACCAAGATGAAACAGGTGTTGGTTCTGTCGTGTCTTGTGCTGCACACTATGACAGGTAAGTGTTGTTTTACAGTGAACATTTGCAGCACCGTCATTGGTTGGTTGAGTGGTTGATTGGTCGGCGGGTTGGTTGCGGGTTTCACGTCCTTTTCCATCACTTAACTCATACATGCCCCGCAAAAATCGTTTTTTATCTTGAAATCTTCAGATCGCTAGAGCCAGTCTGCAGCAGTCTCGCTTCTGGCGGGAAGTCGGCCCACGCCCTGCGTACTAGCGGCTTGAAGTACTGGCGGGAAGTCGGCCCACGCCCTGCGTACTAGCGGCTTGAAGTACTGGCGGGAAGTCGGCCCACGCCCTGCGTACTAGCGGCTTGAGGTACTGGCGGGAAGTCGGCCCGCGTACTAGCGGCTTGAAGTACTGGCGGGAAGTCGGCCCACGCCCTGCGTACTAGCGGCTTGAAGTACTGGCGGGAAGTCGGCCCACGCCCTGCGTACTAGCGGCTTGAGGTACTGGCGGGAAGTCGGCCCGCGTACTAGCGGCTTGAAGTACTGGCGGGAAGTCGGCCCATGCCCTGCGTACTAGCGGCTTGAAGTACTGGCGGGAAGTCGGCCCACGCCCTGCGTACTAGCGGCTTGAAGTACTGGCGGGAAGTCGGCCCACGCCCTGCGTACTAGCGGCTTGAAGTACTGGCGGGAAGTCGGCCCGCGTACTAGCGGCTTGAAGTACTGGCGGGAAGTCGGCCCACGCCCTGCGTACTAGCGGCTTGAAGTACTGGCGGGAAGTCGGCCCACGCCCTGCGTATTAGCGGCTTGAAGTACTGGCGGGAAGTCGGCCCACGCCCTGCGTACTAGCGGCTTGAAGTACTGGCGGGAAGTCGGCCCGCGTACTAGCGGCTTGAAGTACTGGCGGGAAGTCGGCCCACGCCCTGCGTACTAGCGGCTTGAAGTACTGGCGGGAAGTCGGCCCACGCCCTGCGTACTAGCGGCTTGAAGTACTGGCGGGAAGTCGGCCCGCGTACTAGCGGCTTGAAGTACTGGCGGGAAGTCGGCCCACGCCCTGCGTACTAGCGGCTTGAAGTACTGGCGGGAAGTCGGCCCGCGTACTAGCGGCTTGAAGTACTGGCGGGAAGTCGGCCCACGCCCTGCGTACTAGCGGCTTGAAGTACTGGCGGGAAGTCGGCCCGCGTACTAGCGGCTTGAAGTACTGGCGGGAAGTCGGCCCACGCCCTGCGTACTAGCGGCTTGAAGTACTGGCGGGAAGTCGGCCCGCGTACTAGCGGCTTGAAGTACTGGCGGGAAGTCGGCCCACGCCCTGCGTACTAGCGGCTTGAAGTACTGGCGGGAAGTCGTCCCACGCCCTGCGTACTAGCGGCTTGAAGTACTGGCGGGAAGTCGGCCCGCGTACTAGCGGCTTGAAGTACTGGCGGGAAGTCGGCCCACGCCCTGCGTACTAGCGGCTTGAAGTACTGGCGGGAAGTCGGCCCGCGTACTAGCGGCTTGAAGTACTGGCGGGAAGTCGGCCCACGCCCTGCGTACTAGCGGCTTGAAGTACTGGCGGGAAGTCGGCCCGCGTACTAGCGGCTTGAAGTACTGGCGGGAAGTCGGCCCGCGTACTAGCGGCTTGAAGTACTGGCGGGAAGTCGGCCCACGCCCTGCGTACTAGCGGCTTGAAGTACTGGCGGGAAGTCGGCCCACGCCCTGCGTATTAGCGGCTTGAAGTACTGGCGGGAAGTCGGCCCACGCCCTGCGTACTAGCGGCTTGAAGTGGCTCCTAGTGGTGTGCAGTGGCTGGATCTTTTTAACCATATAGCAGGCAGGGCTCTTAAGAGATAACGATGATACCGAAGGAAAAAAGCCATCACAAACTGTTGGCCCTTGCTGGGATTCAAACTCACGACCCGACCATTCCAAAGGCGTTTGACAGAGCCAACGTTTGTGTTCGATTTTTGTTTTCTTCTATCACATCAATGATCTTATTTACAAATTAAGACTTCTTGGATTTCCATCGTTCAGGAACAGGATTCTGAACGAGATTAAAAAGTCGCTTTCACGAAAAATGATGGATTGAATCCAACAGACAGCTCGTCAAAAGGGGAAAAAGATGAAATGCTGACGAAAGAAAACTAAATTACGTCATTCGTTCACACACGTCTTCTTTTGGCTTTTGTTTTTCCTCAGTCTCTGCGAATCTATGGCCATTTGTTGCCATGGAAACAAGATCTCTGGGTAAGAGCGAGAAAGTGCAATGTCCTTCTGATCCTCTGGACATTATCCTGACCTGTAATGACGTCACTAACGACCAAGATGTCTGCCGGTAGGTACCAATGAAGTCATGTTCGTCTGCAGGACAAAAGTAACCAAATTTGCGATTTTTCAAGATTTTCTGAACAAAATTACAAATTTGTCATGTGTGTGTGTGTGTGTGTGTGTGTGTGTGTGTGTGTGTGTGTGTGTGTCTGTCTGCTTGTCTGTGCAGATCCAGGGTGGAGTTTGTCCGGTGTCTGACGTCATCACGTGACCGTTGTCCTCGACTGGCCAGTTCTCTCACCGTCGCCATAGA
Organism: Batillaria attramentaria; assembly: GCA_018292915.2. Taxonomy (NCBI): domain Eukaryota; kingdom Metazoa; phylum Mollusca; class Gastropoda; family Batillariidae; genus Batillaria; species Batillaria attramentaria. The sequence continues at coordinate 448,234 of JACVVK020000438.1, forward strand.
CACCATTAACAAACTTATCGTCCTTGAGTGCCAGTGATCTGCTCTTGGTTGACCAAGCAGTTAGTGGACTTGATTATAACAATAAGAAGTGATATACTCACTACCAATAAAAGATGTACACGTGGATTGAGCATACGACTGTGTATTAATAATAATAATAATAATAATAATATTTATAGGGCGTATTGTATTACGAGTGAAGTAAGTCGGCTGATGAACTAAGCCAGTACATGATGAGATCGTTACGCCCTAATCCGTCGGACGCTGTAGAGAAATTGTTGATAGAAATAAAAGCGACGACTGAAGTTCTTATTAGATGTGTTGCTTCGTGCATGTCACCGTGTATCATTATGTGGTTACTGAGAATCTGGCGCGCCCACACACACACACACACACACACACACACACACACAAATCTCACACACACACACACACACACACACACACACACACACACACACACACACACACACACACACACAGAAGTCTAGTACCACATAATTTCACATGAACGTAACACGGTACATTATCCAAGACCGTCCTGACATTTACTCCTGGTCGTCAGTTTTCACAATTACCCTCATTTCCAACTACACTACCAGCGCTGAATACTGCCTGTGTAGGGGGCGCTGCCAAGCAGGCAGGAAGCAGTGTGGAGATCACTGGTAGAAGGCTGTACTGGGAACACTGGTAGAAGGTTGTACTGGGAACACTGGTAGAAGGTTCTCTGTTTCTTGTTTAGTTTTCCTTCCATTCTTTCACTGGCTTTGGAATGCTGAGAGTGTGTGTGAAGCTGTAGAAGAGGAGAACATGTTGTGGTGTGGTGGACACTCCGTGAACCTGATGCTGCTGTTGCTGCTGCCGCCGCTAACATACTCTAGTAAGATGACATCACATCTTTATATCTAGCATCCCTTTCTGGTTTACTGGCTTGGTGCTAAGATCCCGCGCGGCCTAACTTTCATGCACTTTTACGCTTGGTCAGTCACCCAACAAGTTAACGAGTTATCTACGGCTCCAGAAATTGCTTGGGTTTTTCTAAAAGTTTTTTTTTTTGGTTTTGGTTTAGATTGGTTCGGGACGTTTTGTTTTGTTGTGTGTGTGTGTGTGTGTGTGTGTGTGTGTGTGTGTGTGTGTGTGTGTGTGTGTGTGTGTGTGTGTGTGTTTTAGCATGTGTGTGTGTGTGTGTGTGTGTGTGTGTGTGTGTGTGTGTGTGTGTGTGTGTGTGTTTTAGCATGTGTGTGTGTGTGTGTGTGTGTGTGTGTGTGTGTGTGTGTGTCTATGTGTGTGTGTGTGTGTGTGTGTGTGTGTGTGTGTGTGTCTATGTGTGTGTGTGTGTGTGTGTGTGTGTTTTAGCATGTGTGTGTGTGTGTGTGTGTGTGTGTGTGTGTGTGTCTATGTGTGTGTGTGTCTATGTGTGTGTGTGTGTGTGTGTGTGTGTGTGTGTGTGTGTGTGTGTGTGTGTGTGTGTGTGTGTGTTTTACGTAAAACTAGTTATTTCCTTATAGTTTCCTGTGTAATCAGCTAGGCTATATTTAGTTTGTGAGGTTACTGTTACTGATGAGATATTCAACTGTTTGTTTCTAAATGGCTGAGTCAGTCTACGTTAAACTAAACAATGAAGTACACTACAATAATGAAAGGATCACTGTTATATTTGTTTTACTTGTTTCAATCTGTGTGTGTGTGTGTGTGTGTGTGTGTGTGTGTGTGTGTGTGTGTGTGTGTGTGTGTGTGTGTGTGTCTGTGTGTCTGTGTGTGTGTGTGTGTGTCTGTGTGTCTGTGTGCTACAGGTGTGAGGCGTGTTGTGCGGTGTGACGTGCAACAAGAGGCGCTAATCCAGTGTGTCACTGACGTGGCCAGCAGTATCAATCCCGGGCTGGGCATGGAAGACGTCACTCAGCTCTGTAGGTCAGCACGTGACAGTGTCTTGTGGGTGGGGGGGGGGGGTGTTTGGGGGTTTAACGTCCTTTTCCACCACATAGGTGACAGTGTCTTGTATGAAAGTCTGCCTGTGTCAACATTCATAATGTCACTGCGGTTGTATTTCAGTATGTACACCAACTGCGGAAATGTCGTTGTTGTGGAATTTTTTGTTTTGTTTTGTTTTTTACTCTCAGCTGAAACTGCAGTAGATGTAAATGAACTGCAGCCCACAGGCCTGTAACCACGCCCTCTCAGTTTCCGTGGCAACCCTTATCATTTCTTTCTGCCGTGCAGTGGCCACAACCACAGACGTAATGGGCACAACACGATAGGTCTATGACGTCATTTGACAGCAAAGGGATGAAAATAAATGATGAAAAACATTGACGTAATGGTCGTTTTCCACAAAATGACGTCATGGAGTTTCTGTGTATTGTCATTACAAGGCAGCTTTCTCAAAAAAAAATCGAGGGTTCCCTGCTATCGCTACGGATAGAAAGAAGAGAGATAGGTCATTAATTCTGGCATGAATACTCCGACAGATAACACGTGTGATTTACTTGTCGCAATATTTGTGCACTGTGATTGGCTGCACTCACTTGTCAAACAGAATCTGACTGTATGGTAATTACTCTTGCTGCATTATACACTTTGTTTGGCAGTGTTGCTTGCCGAGCAGAAAGCGACCTCTACTACTAAGTTATGTGATCATCATCCAAGCGAAATAAAGCCAAACTGTTGTATGCTCCGTGTCCTTTCTAACGTCCGTCTCTGTGACCAGCGCCAATCGTGACCTACTGCACTGTGTGACTGTGGCACGTGACCTATGTCCCAGTATGGATCTACTGGCTGATCACGCCTTTTCCACAGCGATCGACACGGCTCGCTCACAGTACAACACCTACTGTACAGGTGACTCTCTCTCTCTCTCTCTCTCTCCCCGTCACCCTGTGTGTGTGTGTGTGTGTGTGTGTGGCTCTCCCCTCAAGAACGGTCAGTTACCTTGCCGCTGAATGTTCTAACCTCAGTTCACTTTCGCACAGCTGTCAAGTGCAGCGTGGCCCCTGCCATGCTAATTCTAAACAGTTAACGTAGGGGTCAAGTGCAGAAAATGACGATTTTCACAGCAAAGGCTGGCAGATAAGGGGCAGATAACCCCACCAGTCCGCTAGTGCCTGTTGGTGTCTGACCTCCTGGCTGGTTCATTTCCCCCCCCCCACCCCCTTCACACACACACACACACACACACACACACCTTCCCATCCATGAAATAAGCATGTAGGTTGCTCTGGGAATCATTGTTGGCATGACTGCTTTTCCACCGTCATCATGTTATGCACGTGTTTCCAGAGGACGAGATGTCCAACGATAATCCCGCGCGTTGTGACGTCAGTCCCTGGTCCGACACACCGGAATGTCAGACCGCTAACATCGTGGACCATACAACGACTGACAACGACGACGCCAGCTGCAACTACAACCCTGTGGACGCCATGGTACAGTGTAATTCCATCATGGCCGGCGTGGATCCGGGTCACTTGGAAGGCATGTGCGGGTAAGTCACGGAAGGTCAAGGTCAAATTGTTACCATTGGGGATACGGTATTTGCTAAACCGTGATGGTCAGTGATATGATATGAGTCAGGGTGATGACAGGTCGCGTTTCCATATACATGTAGTGTAATAGTAATAATAACAAGCAGAAGAATCTTGTGTTAATGTCGAAACAACATCAGTCCTGAATAGTTCAAGGTCACTTCCGGTCTGTTGCCATGGTTAGCGTCAGTCCAGCACAGTGAGTACTCAGTGTGATTTTTTTTGTGTCATTTACGAAGATCAGGTCAGACATACGCACTTTTCACCAAAGTGAATGCAAGAGAACGTGGGTTCGAGTCTCGTTCGGGACAATTACGACCCGCCATTACTATTCCCGCAAACAATACATTTTTCAGCCACCAAATGAGAAAGAAACCAAAGTAAATCAGATCGGTAGGAGGTTGTAAGTGACTCCTCCTGATATGTTATTACACAAACTGGAGTGTCCTGGTGTGTTATAATAATAATAATAATAATGTATTACATGTGTAGAGCGCGGCGTTCTGTTTAGGAAAGCACTCAGTGCGCTTTTTGCTCACTCATACACACAACATTCACACGCACACATTTACACACATCAATACAGGCGGTGGAGTTTAAAGATTAAAGGCTAGTTTGAAAAGATGTGTTTTGAGTTCTGCTTTAAACTGTAGGAGGGAAGGGATGTGTGTTATGACACACACTGGAGTGTTCTGGTGTGTTATGACACAAACTCGAGTGTCCTGATGTGTTATGACACAACTCGAGTGTCGTGATGAAGTTCCCGTGTCCGTGTGTTTGTCTGTCTCAGTCATGGCGAGGAGTTCCTACGGTGTATGTCAGACATTGTTGACGACTGTCCGCAGCACCAAGGCCTTTTGACCTTTGACCTTGAGGCTGCCATCGACACCACGCGCTACATGTTAGATCAACAATGTGAGTAGTGAGTAGTGGTCATTCTGGCGTTACACCGAATATGTACCAGGGGTCCGACGCATTAAAAGAGAGTAGACAAGTGTATAACTTAGATAGTCGATGGTGTAGTACATAGGACTTCGTCACCAATGGGAGAGGTTAATTTCGAGTCCCACTTGGGAGCAAAGAATTTGTCTCTTTCGTATGTGGCACCCTTCATTGTGGCCAATCGTCGGGGATTCTTACAAAGTACTCCTACTTCCTCCCCCTCCGCTTTGGCCGGAAATATTTACGCTACACATTTTGAAGGTAACTAGCCTTTAGGCCCGGGGACACATAGGGTGGGTGGGTGTTTGGGGGTTTAACGTCCTTTTCCACCACATACGGGTGATATCAAAGACGCCGGGGACACAAAACCTGAAACTGCACGGAAAATGTCAAATCTACGTGCAAGCCGTGTCAGTCTGGCGCCGACCCATCAGATGGAGAAAAATATTCAAGTACCAATGACAACTTTGACTTATCCGAAGCGAAACGGGCAAATTTTGTTTTAAATGAGTAAAGTCTGACTATCCAGTTTGGAGTATTTTGTTCGATTTACCCGTCGAAAAAAATGACATACAAAGAACACGTTTGGCCGGGAAAATCGACTTATCCGAAGTTCGACTTCAGCGTCTTTGACTGAAACGTGTGCGTCTGTATACGTTTTAAGCTGGTCTCTTCTTTCGCGTCTCGTGCCCCCCTCCGTCCCCGCATTTCCTTTCGAACAAATCAACACATCAAACGACCCTCCAACCAACCAACCGAATACCCCCCTACTCCTCCAACCCCCCTCCCCCCCCCCCCCCCCGTCACCCCCACCCCCTTCCCTATCTGTGAGTTACTGGCACAGACCGATCGCTCTAGGCTGTAACTGGCTCTAGAGAAATGAATTAGGTGTACTGGAAAGAATGGTTTAACGTTTTTATGTTCAACGTGATCACACACAAAAGCCATTGACCCGTGTGAAAGCCTCCAACCCCGTCCAGTGAACGCAGCATCGTGGACCGTAGTCCAGGATGATGATGATGATGATGATGATTGGCCATTTGTACAGCGCTACGAAAAGAACTGCCATGCAGTAAGCATGCTCACGGCGCCTTTGGGGTCGGGGAAGAAGAAGAAGAAAAAAAATTAGAACTGAGAGAAAAGGTGCGTCTTGAGGTTCCGCCTGAAGGTCATGACTGACGCAGAACCTGACTTGAGGTGAGCTGGCAAGTTGTTCGAGAGGCAAGGAGCTGCACTCTTGAAAGCCCGTGCACCAGAGCATTTCTTGTTTGTGTTGTCATAGTAACCTGGGACAGCAAGTCTGGACTGGGAAGAAGATCTTAGGCTGCGTGCAGGTCTATAGAGTGGTATGAGCTCAGCCAGATATAGTGGAGCAGTGCCGTGAATGCAGGAGAAAGTCAAGGAGAGAAGCTTGTGGTCTATGCGAATCTTGACTGGAAGCCAGTGGAGATCTTTGAGGACCGGTGTGATATGGTCTTTTTGGGACGGGAGACAATTCTTGCCGCCACATTGTGTACATGCTGAAGGCGCTGGAGCACCCGGCCTTACACATAGTGTTGCTTGTAGACGTGTACTTACTCCCACATCGCCTATCTGACACAGTGTTGCTTGTAGACGTGTGCTTACTCCCACATCGCCTATCTGACACAGTGTTGCTTGTAGACGTGTACTTACTCCCACATCGCCTATCTGACACAGTGTTGCTTGTAGACGTGTGCTTACTCCCACATCGCCTATCTGACACAGTGTTGCTTGTAGACGTGTACTTACTCCCACATCGCCTATCTGACACAGTGTTGCTTGTAGACGTGTGCTTACTCCCACATCGCCTATCTGACACAGTGTTGCTTGTAGACGTGTGCTTACTCCCACATCGCCTATCTGACACAGTGTTGCTTGTAGACGTGTGCTTACTCCCACATCGCCTATCTGACACAGTGTTGCTTGTAGACGTGTGCTTACTCCCACATCGCCTATCTGACACAGTGTTGCTTGTAGACGTGTGCTTACTCCCACATCGCCTATCTGACACAGTGTTGCTTGTAGACGTGTGCTTACTCCCACATCGCCTATCTGACACAGTGTTGCTTGTAGACGTGTGCTTACTCCCACATCGCCTATCTGACACAGTGTTGCTTGTAGACGTGTGCTTACTCCCACATCGCCTATCTGACACAGTGTTGCTTGTAGACGTGTGCTTACTCCCACATCGCCTATCTGACACAGTGTTGCTTGTAGACGTGTGCTTACTCCCACATCGCCTATCTGACACAGTGTTGCTTGTAGACGTGTGCTTACTCCCACATCGCCTATCTGACACAGTGTTGCTTGTAGACGTGTGCTTACTCCCACATCGCCTATCTGACACAGTATTGCTTGTAGACGTGTACTTACTCCCACATCGCCTATCTGACACAGTATTGCTTGTAGACGTGTACTTACTCCCACATCGCCTATCTGACACAGTATTGCTTGTAGACGTGTACTTACTCCCACATAGCCTATCTGACACAGTGTTGCTTGTAGACGTGTACTTACTCCCACATCGCCTATCTGACAAAATTCTCATCTATCTAGAGCTCGTGCTTCAGCTGACAACTGTTCGCGCAATATCTCAGCAAATTAAAATAACACAAAATTAATAAGAAAACAACAACAAAACTGAAACTGAATCTGAAACTGGAAGACCAGGGGAAGGGTGTCCGTCGTTGTACCCTCTTTCTCAGTAAAGTGCTGCAGTAAATAAATAGAGGGTTATTGAGATTGTAAATGTGGCATGCAGGACGGGCAGACACGCCTGAGTTGACTGTCTGGTGCTGAGAAGTGTCTCGTTCCTCTGCGTGTTCAACGACCGTTAAAATAAAGATCTATCTCCACCTCCTCTCCCCCCCCCCCACCCCCTCCAACCCTGCCCCGTCTTTAGAACACAGACGTAGTACATCTGTAACCAAAGCGAGAGGTTTGTTTCGAGTCCCACTCGGGGCAAAGAATGTGTCTCTCTCGTATGTGGCACCCTTCATTCAGGTCGACCGTCCGAGGTTCTCTCCGGGTACTCCGGCTTTCCACTTCGGCCGGAAATATTCACGCCACAGATTTTGAAAATAAATGCAATTCTAAAATTCCGAAACTTGAATTGCTGATTCCGGAGCTGAACCGTCGCACCACGTGGTTGTAATGTACGTGTTCATGTCTATTGTGTTCATGTCTAAAATGCATGTGATTCACGTTATCCGTTTTGGAGTACTTGTTCGGCTTATCCGTGGAAAGTGTGGTCCTATAAAGAACAAGTCTGGCCGGGAAAAACAGTTGAAGCGACTTATCCGAAGTTCGACTTAAGCGTGTTTGATTGAAGTGTCTGCCTCGGTAATTGTTTTACTCACAGCTTATACTAGTTATAGCCAACGTGGTCTCGGACTTGCCTGCTAGTTTCTCTCCATACATCCCGCCCCGTCTTTGATATCACCCATACGTGGTGGAAAATGACGTTAAACTCCCAAACACCCACCCACCCTCTCTCCATACATCCGGCCCCCGGTGTTGTGTAGACTACATGTAGAATAAAGTCACGTGGTGTACGATGCACGCGGACAACAAGACAGCGGAGCGTGTAGTTTTTCTGACGTCATTGTGACCTGTTTGTTGTGTTTCAGTGCTAAAAGTTGCGTTGTTTGTGAGCAGGTCAGTATGTGACAGGAGATATGTGTACCAACAAACTGGAGACAGCCAAGAGACAATGTTCTCATCTTCTGTCTGATGGCGGGGGAGACTACTGCGGGCAAGTTGTAGCTGTCTAGCCTCTGTGCGTGCGTGCGTGCGTGCGTGCGTGCGTGCGTGCGTGCGTGCGTGCGTGCGTGCGTGCGTGTGTGTGTGTGTGTGTGTGTGTGTGTGTGTGTGTGTGTGTGTGTGTGTGTGTGTGTGTGTGTGTGTGTGTGTGTTAGAGAGACAGACAGAGAGAGAGGTAATTCTGACAGTGTTACTGAAACATCCAGAAACATTTGAAGTTTCCTCGTCGCCTTGACAACAGGGTTGAGTTTGGTGTTTGTGTGTACAGGTCTTTGTCAAAGTTCATGGGTTGTGTTGACAACACACTGACTGAGTGCCCCAACAAGGAGGTGATGGCGGAAATGCGAAATCAGTTTGATCACCACTGTAAGTACACAATTATCTCTACGAACTCTACTCTCAAATGATAAACGGGACTCAATATTTATCGGCAGCAATGGTATTAAGACTATAGTGAGCAAAACTTGTACAACACACCGCTAGTACTGACACAACACACCGCTAGTACTGACACAACACACCGCTAGTACTGACACGTTCAGTACACACTGTCACGCCCTCAATAGCAAATAGAATATTACAACATTTCAGTTTGTGATCCAAAGGTGTCCTAGAAATGAACACTTCGTTTGTCTTAAACGAACATTACACCGTCTATGTTCATTAATTTTAGATGAATACTACACCTTTTCAGTCTCGTAATATCACACGAATGTTACATCTTTTAAAGGCCCTTGGTGTCAAACAAAAATGAAAATGAGTCAACGTGCAAAGTTAAAGCCACACGTTTTGACGTTTAATCACTATACTCTGTGGGTTAACATGGAGTAGTATACTCTGTGGGTTAACATGGAGTATTATACTCTGTGGGTTAACATGGAGTATTTTACTCTGTGGGTTAACATGGAGTATTATACTCTGTGGGTTAACATGGAGTAGTATACTCTGTGTGTTAACATGGAGTATTATACTCTGTGTGTTAACATGGAGTATTTTACTCTGTGGGTTAACATGGAGTATTATACTCTGTGTGTTAACATGGAGTATTATACTCTGTGTGTTAACATGGAGTATTTTACTCTGTGGGTTAACATGGAGTATTATACTCTGTGGGTTAACATGGAGTATTATACTCTGTGGGTTAACATGGGGGCGGTCGGTGGTCTTCGTCAAAGTTCATGAGTTGTGTCATAAGAGACTTGTCACCAATGCGAGAAGGCAGGGGTTCGAGTCCCACTCGGGGCAAAGAATTTTTCCTTCTCATATGTGGCACCGTTCATTCGGGCCGATCGTCGGGGGTTCTCTCCGGGTACTCCGGCTTCCTCCCCTTCTGCTTTGGAAATGTTCAGCCCACAAATTTTGAAAAATACATGCAATTCTAAATTCCGAAACTTAAATAACTGAGCTGACCCTTCGCACCACGTGATTGTAATGTGTTTATATCCAGTGTGTGAGAGAATGTGTGTAATTCACGTGAGCGTGTGTGTTGGGTTCAGTTCGCGGCGCTTTGAGTCGATTCATGAAATTGGGTAAAACGCCTATACAATTATTATTATTATTATTATTATTATTATTATTATTATTATGCTCTGTTTATTAACATGGAGTATTATGCTCTGTTTATTAACACGAAGTAGTTCAGTACAAGTGCTGACTGTTGACTGTGTGACGTCACTGCAGGTCCTCTTGGAGGTGGCGCCACCTGTCCCTACGACCTTCGACAAGCCATGCAAACCTGCTTCCGGTCCAAACCGGCACAGGACACGCGTGTTGTGGCCACTTACTGCAGGTACACGCTGGCGCTGATAGAATGAACACAAATTTAAATGCCCATCACGTGACCATTATTGTTATCACTCTTGTCTGTACCCGTATTGTCACTGACGTCAGTTTGATCATAGGAGCAGAATGAAGATCATGATCGTCATCGCACATTAGGTCTTAAGTGTCGTCGTCGTTGTTGTTGTCGCCATATTGAATATCACCGTCACGGTCTTCGCCGACAATACGATACCGCCAGCAGCACAGTCAGAGTTGTAAGAACATGATAGTCTCCCCTTATTATTGTCTACGTCAGCTGTAACGGTTACACAAAGGTAACAGCTTCCGGGACGTGTACTAACAATTCCGCTCAATATACTACAGAATTCCACTCAATATACTACAGAATTCCACTCAATATACTACAGAATTCCGCTCAATATACTACAGAATTCCGCTCAATATACTACAGAATTCCGCTCAGTATACTACAGAATTCCGCTCAGTATACTACAGAATTCCGCTCAGTATACTACAGAATTCCGCTCAGTATACTACAGAATTCCGCTCAATATACTACAGAATTCCGCTCAATATACTACAGAATTCCGCTCAATATACTACAGAATTCCGCTCAGTATACTACAGAATTCCGCTCAGTATACTACAGAATTCCGCTCAATATACTACAGAATTCCGCTCAGTATACTACAGAATTCCGCTGAATATACTACAGAATTCCGCTGAATATACTACAGAATTCCGCTCAATATACTACAGAATTCCGCTCTGTATACTACAGAATTTTTGCCTCCTTTAAAATTTGTTTGCAGAGTAAACAATGGCAATTGCTGGTTTTGTAAACAAGTTTCATGCCAGGTGATAATAAAAACAGTCAAATCTAGTCGCTGCTAGCATTACAAAACGTGGAATCATGGAATTTGTTGAAATGTACTCAATACATGAGTCTCTGGCTGCTGGAGTTTTGTGAGTTTTAAAACATTGCTCGGGTGTCATGTGCAGCATAATGGGTGAAAGGGGAAACTGAAAAGTTCTTTTGTTTGAAATCCGTATCAATATAGTGTATCGTCTCAGTCAGAACCATCTCGTCCGTTTGTTGGGTACAAGATCAAGCACGACCACATAACTCCCCATCTACGCATGACATGTTTTAGTCACGTGATCGTGATCTCATCTCGTAAGACTTCTTATCTGTCTGAAACGTTACTTTCATCAGTCCGCATTCTTTTTCTCGCAGAAAGTCCATGGACTTCCTGTTGTGCGCCGAGGACCTTGTCGACCGTTGTCATGCCGACACGCGCCTCCCCGACATGGGCGTGACGTCGGCAATACAAGAGACACGTCACTGGATGTGGGGACTCTGTGCCGGTTAGTTCATTAACCCTTTCTGGGTGACGCGTTTTACTGTGGAACGATGCAGGGGCTTTCTATCGGCGTCCAACCGACCCAGTCATTTCCGAGTTGTCCCATTACTGTCTTACATGTCCTATCATTTGTGTGCCACAGTGGACAGTATTTAGGACACATGTCCTATACTTTTACCGTCAGCCACGACATTCGTCCTATCATAATTTCCAGGGATATGAGTAGGCTCGGTACAGGTTCAAGAACGATAACTATACATGTGTACTGTGTTGAATTCTGGGTTGTGGTTATTGCTATTTGTTGTCTGCGCTTTTTTTTTGTAATCGGGAGTTCGAGAAATTAGCATGAAGGTGCAGCGTCTCCTGCATGTCCTAGGTTTATATTGCCCCGTAGACCAGTTTGCATCCTTTGTCCAACGTTACATTTTTTGTGTTTTTCATTGTAGTGCAGGCACACTCAGCCGCGAATTAGTCTTTGTGGCTTGCGCGGCTTTAAGCCCTAAAAACTCACTCACTCACTCTTTCTTTGTGTGTGCAGACAGCGACATCTGTTTAGTCAGTAGTTGCCCGAGAAATCTGAGGGAATTTTTCTTCAGGTTACAGATGTTGTTTGATCCGCACCCTGACGTCATCTGCACGTAAGTACACACACACACACACACACACACACACACACACACACACACACACACACACACACACACACACACTGTCCTAAACTGCGACGTTAGGAAGATCAAGTAGATCACCGATTTCTCATTAATTTTTTTCTGTCTCCAGCGAATGGCGACAAGTTTTGACATGCGCAGACCAGCTGATGAGCGCTTGCGAGGGGGAGCTGTGGCTGAGGGAGGGGCAAGAGAGCATCCACACACATCTGACAGCAGCACGAGAAGCGCTGGCTCGCTGCCCCCCTCCCCCCTAACCCCACGTACCTGTTTCAGCATCACGTGACACACGACAACCAATAGAATGCTGACACGAGAAAATGTATGGCAGAGTGAAAAGATCCGTCGGCAATTTGTATATGTCCCAGTAAAAACCTATAATGCGTATAGCGCATTTCACCGTCTGTGTGTGTGTGTGCGTGCGTGCGTGCGTGCGTGCGTGCGTGCGTGCGTGCGTGAGTGCGTGCATCATAACGCAAAAAAGGTCAAAGCATCTTGACAAAACGTATTTGATTTCTTTCATCTAGATGCGTCTGGTAGTCACTGATACAACTTTGATTTATTTCATCTAGATGCGTCTGGTAGTCACTGATACAACTTTGAGAAAATACTGATAATAGTAACAGTGAGGAACAGGCTGCTTTGTTTTGCTAAACATAAAAAAATGCGTGAACGTTTATGAAAATGACATCACATATGATGCTTGACGTCACATATGCGTATGACGTCAGGCCAATCACATTCCTGAGGAAACCCCCTCCATGGCTTTGTGCTGGAGGTTGGTGGAGAAAGCTGTATCACATACGTCGTTGATAGTGGGTGTTGTGGTTATAAGGTACGCCTTGCCTCGTTCCTCTCCTGTCTCCAACACTTTGTCTGAAATACACACAGTACAAGTCAACCTTCACTCATTGCGTCTCCTCAGATCTGTCCTAGTTTAACTCATTTCAGCCCAGCGTCCTAAACTAGTTTTAGGACGCTCTGAAACAGAGCATCTGTACACTGATTTTGAAAAGTACCCATTTTGCCAAACGAAAACTATCCTGAAGACTGTCCTGAAGACTATCCTGAAGACTATCCTCAAGTGATTCTTTCTTTTACGAAAGTCATGTACTTTGTAGCCTCCCTTTTGTTAACCCTTGCAGAACTGCAGAACCAGTTAACACACCACCCCGTTAAATAATTTGGGCACAAAAGAGTTAAACACACACCCATCTGACGAAGCGCGGAATGTTGGCTAAGCGTGGATTTGTGGAACGTCAAATCGCCAGAAGAAACATACTGTTGCTTGCTATCAGCTAATGGTGCTCTATTTGTCATGTATCCTTTGATAAGGCGTTGGTAAAATGTCTACACACTGAAATATAAATGATCTGGACAAGCAAAATCAAGTGTGTGGGGGGGGGGGATGAGGGAGGGGTGTGCGGGGGGGGGGGGCATCCTTTACATTTCCTATCTCTTGCATCTTTATCAACATTAAACAGATACTAAGGTGGTATGATGGCTGCTCACCTGACAGCTCGTACAGTTTGTAGCCTGTGGCAACGGCCTGCAGACACCAGCAGAAGTAGATCTTCACCGCGTAAGAATCAAATAACGACGTCTGCTCTGAACTGAAACAACACAACATAATTATTCACCCATTAACTTAATTATTCGCTCCCATTTTCGCAAAATTGCGAAACAGAGGCCACGGCCACAGTCCGACCTTAGGAACCGCTGATGTGGAACATGTTCCACAAACTGGATACAAGAATGGTTAGGAACCGCTATGGTCGAACATGTTCCACAAACTGAATACAAGAATGGTTAGGAACCGCTATGGTGGAACATGTTCCACAAACTAAATACAAGAATGGTTAGGAACCGCTACGGTGGAACATGCTCCATAAACTGGATACAAGAATGGTTAGGAACCGCTACGGTGGATCATGTTCAACAAACTGGATACAAGAATGGTTACGAACTGCTGTGGTGGAACATGTTCAACAATCTGAGTACAAAAATGGTTAGGAACCGCTATTGTGGAACATGTTTACAGTCTGGATACAAGAATGGTTAGGAACCGCTTGTTTGGAACATGTTCCACAGACTGAATACGAGAATGGTTAGGAACCGCTTGTGTGGAACATGTTCCACAGACTGAATACGAGAATGGTTAGGAACCGCTTGTGTGGAACATGTTCCACAGACTGAATACGAGAATGGTTAGGAACCGCTTGTGTGGAACATGTTCCACAGACTGAATACGAGAATGGTTAGGAACCGCTTGTGTGGAACATGTTCCACAGACTGAATACGAGAATGGTTAGGAACCATGTTGTAGAACATGTTCCTCAGTCTGGATGCAAGAATGGTCATGAACGGCTATTGAGCTGAACGCGAGGACTTTTTGTGAAGAGATTAAGTTCACACAAGATTGTTGGCACCTGTACTGTGACTAAAGCCACAGCAATAGGACCCCTATCACACTGACAACATTTCCTCAGTGTGTGTGTGTGGGGGGGGGGGAGGGGAAGGGGGAATCAAATTATACTGAAAACTCTACAACCTTTTATGACGCAGAGCCTGTTATGAGATAAATCTCGTAGAACCAAGGCCGAAATTGTACACCTGTTCTCGGTAGTGCTCTCTCTCTCTCTCTCTCTCTCTCTCTCTGTGCGTGAGTGACTAACCTGTAGACATAGTAATCACCCTGCTGCTGGAAGCAGTTGTAGGTGAGAGTTTTGTTCCAGACAGTAAGACCGGTCAGTGTCGTGCTGTCCACCGTCACTGTGTTGTAGGTGAGAGTTTTGTTCCAGACAGTAAGACCGGTCAGTGTCGTGCTGTCCACCGTCACTGTGTTGTAGGTGAGAGTTTTGTTCCAGACAGTAAGACCGGTCAGTGTCGTGCTGTCCACCGTCACTGTGTTGTAGGTGAGAGTTTTGTTCCAGACAGTAAGACCGGTCAGTGTCGTGCTGTCCACCGTCACTGTGTTGTAGGTGAGAGTTTTGTTCCAGACAGTAAGACCGGTCAGTGTCGTGCTGTCCACCGTCACTGTGTTGTAGGTGAGAGTTTTGTTCCAGACAGTAAGACCGGTCAGTGTCGTGCTGTCCACCGTCACTGTGTTGTAGGTGAGAGTTTTGTTCCAGACAGTAAGACCGGTCAGTGTCGTGCTGTCCACCGTCACTGTGTTGTAGGTGAGAGTTTTGTTCCAGACAGTAAGACCGGTCAGTGTCGTGCTGTCCACCGTCACTGTACTCGTACTCCCGCCGCCACGCACTTGCCACGTGCCCTGCACGCTCCCGGGAACTGTACACTGTTCACTCCCTGTGCACAATAGTGGTTGTAGTAATAGTGGTAACAGTAGTAGTTGTTGTTGTTGATGTTGATGATGATGATGGTGGTGGTGGTGTTGATGGTGATGATGATGATGACTGACGACACCTAACTGACGATGATGATGATGATGATGATGATGATAAATAACAGTTTTAAGCGGTTAACGGTAATGTAAAATGACATGTGAAAAGGAAGAAATGATGATGATCGTTTAACGATAATGATTTTGATGCTAATGACTGGTCCCATGTTTGTTGCCTTTCCTTCTACGAATTGCATTCATCCATAATTACTAATAATGTACATGAACATGTAAATGATCAGTGTTGATTCCCAGTAAAATGACGTCACGTCTTACTATAGGGTTGTGAGTGTAAGGATACGTTACACCGAGTACAGTTTACCTTGAACAACGAATCCAAGCCAAATGGTGAGGACCCACCACCAGCCACCAGAGACCGCCATTACAGACGACATGTGTGTGTTTGGAGAACTCCAAGCCAAATGGTGAGGACCCACCACCAGCCACCAGAGACCGCCATTACAGACGACATGTGTGTGTTTGGAGAACTTGACTGTGTACTGTAGCAACACCCGGTCTGTGTTCACGTGAAGGGTGACCGTTGAGCGTGTCCAGCGCACTAATCTTGTTCCATAAACACCTAATCCTCCATGCGCCATGCAGCTGCACACTTCTCACTGTCCGTAACTCGTCACGCGTTGTACCATACGTGTAGGCGACGACTTAATCCTAATCACGATAATCCACTTCATGTTCTTACCTGGTTAATCCTCACTCGGTGCCGGCTTTACCTGACTAATGTTCTGTTTAGTTAGCGTAGTGTGACACTATTCCGCCATGATTACCGTCAATCACTGTGGACCAAAACTGTGCTTTCTGACGTCAGTCACTGTCTACACTATGTGTAATCAACTCACTTCTACAATTCATATCGTCACCGCCCCGAATACATGAAACGGGTTGTTAAAATAATGAGTTTTGTGTAATGTTTCCCATCAGTTGTATGTAGTGTAAACAAAGACCGTATTATCTACGGTCTTTGGTGTAAAGGTGTGACTACGGGTTGCCAACAGGTTGTGAGTGGTGTAAAGCTTTGAAATGTTGGCTGACAGGTTGTATGTAGTGTAAAGTTGTGAAACGTTGACAGGCTGTGTGTAGTGTAAAGTTGTGAAACGTTGACAGGTTGTGAGTGGTGTAAAGGTGTGAAACGTTGACAGGTTGTGAGTGGTGTAAAGGTGTGAAATGTTGACAGGTTGTGAGTAGTGTACTGGTTTCAAATGTTGACAGGTTGTGCAGGTGTTCACGATCAACACACGTCTGAGTTATGTGAACGCCTATCAACCGCTCTCATACAAGGGAAGCAACTATACAAGAAATACTCGTAAAGTCATACATAAGTAGTGAGGTTGTTTCCCTTATCCTGGTAACCTACCAGCAGTTAAGTGTTCGGCCGTTCACTCCTCACATCTCTCATCCTGCCCCCCCCCCCCCCCCCTCCACTCCTCACACACATACACACACACACACACACACACACACACACACACACACACACACACACGCACGCACACACATATTCCATTTTGCTCATCAATTCGGAACAAGCCTGATTTGATTCTTCACACGACAGAGTGCGTTTCGCCTCAACAAGAGAGTAGCTTCTATAAAATGTTTATTTCGTCAAAACAGGGAATGTTATATTCCAATACACAGACTGAATGGCGACTCGCGGGCACTGGACAAACACACTGGCCGGCAATATACAGTCAGTCTACGAGAAACTGGAAAAAATCAGGTTCAAGTGAGAAGAAGCTAAGTTGGAACATACCAGTTTTCATGGAGTTGATGGCAAGAAGAAGGAAGAAGAAACATACAAACACGAACTTGTCAGTGTCTGCTCGCGTGTCATTCAGGGTACATAACCCCTTTATCAACGCCGCTAGGTGGCAGTTCAAACTACACTGTTGAAGTACACTAATGATGATGTTAGACAATGTACAAGACACGCGCTGTAACAATGACCTGCTGAGCGGCTGGTAAGTGTGCGTGCTTAAGGGTTTAACGTCATTTCCGCCACATTTGGGTGACGTCACAGAGGGGCAAAGAGGGAAAGGCCAGCACAAATGTTTCGCGTAAAGTCAATTCATAATCAAAAACATCAAGTCAGCCTACACCTACTTCTGTGTTCAATACGTACTGCAGAAAACCATGTCGACGACTGGTGTGAAAAAAAGTGAGAATAGCAAACTAGCCTGGAAAGGATTGTACGTGCATAACTGTGTATTAATATGATGGAAAAAGCCCAGTTAAAAGTCCATGGAATCCATTTCAAGTTCTCACAAAGACTTTGTCATTTTAAATGTGATTTACCAAAACACATCATAGTAACACTGATAACCCGAACAAATGTCGTGGTAAGCGGGCTAACCCTTACAAAACTCAGGTTAACTTTACTTGCCGGCAAAGCATTCACGGTAACACTGATAGTTCGAACAACGTTCGCGGTAACACTGATAAGCCGAACATACACTGTGGTAACTGCAAGACTGAGCAACACAAACTGTCCGGCTGCAGTGCAGACAATAAACAGCTCGTTATACACGTATAATACAAAATGTGTGAACTGTCTTTCATATGCAGCGCAATGTCTTATTATCGTGCTGTTTCTCCACGTATCTCACAAGTTATCAAGGCGGGCTGGCTCCTAATTTCCATATCAGGTTCGCGAGGTGTTTTAAGGCCGATGAAGGTGGAGAGGGGACACAACTGTGGTGTTTGATCCCAGGCCTGCTGACTTCCCCTTATTTATCATCAGACCGAAAGGTAAAATAATGTTGATGGACGACAATAACAGAAAACTTGAATGGTCAACCTAAAACTGTGGGCTAATGTTAGGGCAAACAGACGGAATGGTTGTACCTGGAGAGAGTTAGAACTTGATCGGATAACTGTAGACTGAAGGTATCAGGAAAAAGGACATTTCACTGGAGATTGAATAAGTACCGGAACAAAGTGTGAATACATCTAACCAAAAGCACCTACAGGCAATCACGCATAATTATATACATGTTATGTCAATCAATACTCGAAAGACGGAGTGTATGTATCGGTAGATAATAATCAATGTACATGATACATGACAAGAAACAAAACCAACCAGCAAAACAAGCGACAAAGCAAACCTGAAGACATGGAGTGTTGGACAACAGGTAGAGTGACCTAGTGACCACGTGACATGATGTGCCAGACAAGCATCAGGAATTAGAATGAGAGTAAAACAGACGGCATTTTACACTGTCAACATAATTATGTTGTTCACAACCAGAAAATCCCAAACATTGCCACACAGTAGTGGACGGTAGACGCTTCAAGAAAACCTGGGAAACTGAGAGGAGAGGGTGGGAGAAGGGTAGGGGTGAGGAGGGGGGGGGGGAGCTTTAGGGACGTACATGGCGACCCCTTACACACACACACACACACACACACTCTCTCTCTCTCTCTCTCTCTCTCTCTGGCCGATGGCCAAAATCTTCTACCGTTGAAAAATAAAGGTTTGTCATTGTTTGTCATTCTCTCTCTCTCTCTCTCTCTCTCTCTCAGAAGCAAACAGAACCGTGTTTTCCAACTGTTTCCTAACTAAAGTAGCTATTTCCTGTGGATACGCCAACCTTGTGTAAAATAAAAATATAAAAGAAAACTGGCTGGACAGACAATCTACACAAACAAGGACAACAACAAGAACCACATGATGAATCATGTTGTGCACCATCCCCATCTTTCCCCATCACTAATCATGTGCATCTTTCCCCATCACTAATCATGTGCATCTTTCACCCGCATTAGTGTCACTTACTGTATTTCCTGATGAGACGATGTATAACAACAACAACAACAACATCAACAACAACAGGAACAAGATGAACAACAACAAAAATAATAACCACTATAATAAAATTAACAAACCCAAAACAACAAAATGAAGATCGTCCCGTTAGAACATTTGCCATTACCATTAAACATTCAGTTTTCCATTACTTAAAAAAAAAAAAAAAAAAAAAACCTGACTAGGCCAAGACGCGGACCCTGTGGTAAGGCCACATCACTTTGTGTACGACAGACATGTAAACCATCTTAATGCCACCAGTGTGTACTTACAGGAAATGCAAACGACCCTGTGAAATCCATTTTAAAAAATTCCGCATAAAAATACGGTAGGAGTCTGTTTCTAAAAATAAATACACAATGACGTCACGTGTGTCTGACCTTATGTGTAGGACAAAAGCCACAGGCACTCTGCCCGATACGATCTACACATTAGAGTGACGTCATTGTGCAACATTAGGGTCATTATGCATGCTTCACTAACTCGAACCGCGATAACGTGAACTACTTCCCTCTAGCAATGCTTGTGCCCGCTCTTCTGGTGGATATAAAAAAAAAATGACACGTTACAGTCACGTGACTAAAACTAGACTAGCTCAAGATCTTGGGATCGTATTTATAGTGCAGTCACCAAACACGTACATACTAACGTACAGAAGCCTGTGTTCTATCAAATGACAGCATTACAATAACTTACAACATACTGTTTAACACTGTTCATAGGCTCCATATGTTGTGTGATAAAAACCCTTCCTTTGATACACGTCAACAAACATTCACCACACACACTGGGCTCGGTCGCGCCCTGTATATTAAACTTTTACTTTAAAAAAAAAAAAAACATTCAAGATCCTCCAATCAAAAGAAAACAAACTGGACTATGACTTGTTCGTTGCTAATCGTCCTTGACCTGCTGCTCTAGATCTAGAAGACTGGGTGACAATTCATTGACATCAAAACGTACAATGACGATCACGTGATGCTGGACAATCACGGACACCAATAACAAGGGAGCAAAGTCACGTGACAGAACAAAGAAAGTTAACTAGGCATTGTTTACACGCGGGTGGGCTGGATGCGTGTCTGAGGGTTTAACGTCCTTTTCCACCACATAAAAATTATGGTACACACAGGCGCGGACACTTGCGAAGAGTAGGCCTATACACTTGACCTGAATACAAATGAAAAGTGTAGAACTGTACTTTGTTATCATAGTCCGGGACGCTCAAACAAACACGCACATAAAACCAAAACCAAAAGTCAAGTCAATATACAAGTATTGAGGAATGTCACGTGACATGTGACGTAAATGCAATGGCGCCAAGCATGAGCTTGTGAAGGTCAAGGTCAGAATTATACCAAGCTAACAGTGATACGAATTAATATGTAATGGTATGGAAACACGACCAAGAACACAACATTCAGCCATGTTCAAGCCCCAACGGAAGTGACGTATCTCTTTTGTCACATTGTTGGACATTCGTGAAACGCTGTGCATGTAGCACGCGCGATGAAACCAGACGACAATGCTAAAACTATACAGTATGTCTGACTGGGAACCAGACGACAATGCTAAAACTATACAGTATGTCTGACTGGGAACCAGACGACAATGCTAAAACTATACAGTATGTCTGACTGGGAACCAGACGACAATGCTAAAACTATACAGTATGTCTGACTGGGATTCATATTTATCTTCCATTCAACCAATTTACAACGTACTGTGTCGACCATGTGGCAGCTTCCCTACATGATGACCGGAAAGAAACGTAAAATGTCGATTGTAAAGAAGATGGTGAATATAACAATAGGAACGTCCAGGTCACACTTCCTGATTTGCAAGCAACCATCAGACGAACACACAATCCATCGGCCATCCTCTCTCTCTCTCTCTCTCTCTCTCTGGGACGCACGCACGCACGCACGCACGCACACACACACACACACACACACACACACACACACACACACACACACAGATCTCTGCGGAGTTTCTGATCAGTCATGTAGAATCTGTCAGATCACGTGATGAAACACTGCGACACAGTATCCGTTGACGGAAGCTTCAGACACAATTCTGTCGTCATAGAAACAGTCTGTAGTTCACGTGCACTCCTTTCCAATCGCAAACTGGCAAATACTTGAAACAAACGCTTATTCTATCGTACACCAGACAGTTTCTATAGCCGCTTGATCCGTAGCAGCACATTGTCATGTACACAAAGCCTGGCTGGCTCACTGGCTACGACATTCAAGTCAAAGAAAGGCACTCGTGGTGTTTACGGACGTTTGGAAACTGCATGCTTTTAACACTCATCACTCGAGTGTTGTCGTTTCCAGACTCGCACAACTCTCTACAGCACGTTCACTTCCTCTCCACTAAACCACCAATGACAATCACGCTTGCTTCAACTTACAGTCTACATTTTTTCCCCACATCATCTTTCTTTTAAAAACCTCTCCCTAAGCGCCGTGAGCACTCAGTTTGGGTGGAGCCGTGCGCTATATCAAGTCTCCATCATCATCATCATCATCATCATCTTTCGCAAAACGTACCTGGCGACTCTGCCCATACATCAACTTCACCTTTCACATCCAGTGTCACGCTCGGATCACTCAATCAGCTGCTTGAATGTTAATTTACAGTCCTTTTCTTTCCCATAACCCATCAGCGTTTCGGAGACTTCATCACATGACATTCGGCCAGAAAAGTAAGTCTGACACAATGGAACATTCCCGAGAACAAGGCTCCTTTCGTTTTAAAAAAAACAACAACAACATTTTCTCCGATCCACAGATTTATGATGAATGAATTTATGTGCACCATAACCGTATGCCCTTGTCACTTACACAAGCCAAAGCCCTAAACAGCAAACAACCACAGCAAGACATCATTATTATCAGTGACGACTTGGCGCCAACCAACACAAGCGTGTACCGTGTCCCATCACACTGGTGAATGTATATATACATCATCCTGGAGCAGTAACAACTACAGCACGCTTCCCTCGTGTCGCTGACCACCTTGTACTCCCAGACGGTCACGTGACAAAAACAGCAGCTTTCCACAATCTCCACAATGTTCCAGTCACTGAAGAACATCTCCTTCCGGCTGACGTCAGTCATGTTCTGTCTTACTCATTAGTGTTTGGTTTTCGTTTATTACTGATCAACAGCCGATACGTCACAAACACTTCTCCTATTGGTCCGCAGTTATATATGATGTCATTGGTGATGAAAGTGGTGATTTCATGTGGTGATGACGTCACTACCTGAAGAACGAGATTCAGACACAGACCCTGAGGGAAGAGTACTCAAGCGTAACAGCATTTGCACATACACGCACCATCTTCACACCTCCCAAACACACTGCTTGCGTAAGTGATGCATAAATGCATGTTCTGACGTCATGGCTACCAGGTCATGTGATTCGCTAGTAATGCCGCCACGAGTGACGTCATCATGACTACGAGTGCTGGCGTGGAGCTTGAGGCATCTGAAAAAAACAAACAAGAAAAATCTTGAACGATTGCCAGTTTAAACGAAACAAGGCAGTGTATGTGCGTACGTGTGTGTGTGTGTGTGTGTGTGTGTGTGTGTGTGTGTGTGTGTGTGTGTGTGTGTGTGTGTGTGTGTGTGAGAGAGAGAGAGAGAGAGAGAGGGAGGGAGGGAGAGAGAGAGAGAGTTGAAACTGAAAAGGAAAGAACAAGCGGTGCACTTTATACAATGAGGATGAATGCAACAAAATAAAATAAAAACGCACTGGAAGCAAGCACACACACACGCACGCACACACACACACACACACACACACACACACACACACACACACACACACACACACACAGTGACATCATACGCATTCATCCCCACCACCACCACCACATCATCATCATCAACAAGAACAACGACGACAACGAGGCTAAAGATGGCGATGATGCGTGATGAGTCACCTGCGCCAGAGCGTGAATAATGAACACGACCAAGTCCGTAACCTGAACCATAGCGACGACAGTCCATCTCGTCTGTCCCATCACTACACTGTACCGTCCCATCACACCGTGACGACTTGGACACACACATCACCTTGTTGTCACACATCACCATGCCGTCGTGACGACACTGTGACAGGTTGAAGTTGGGTGGCACCGCTACAACACAAAGGAAAAAATAATATAAATAATTTTGGATTTTTTTTTTAAACGGAGAAATGCACATAGACAGACATACAATGAGACAGACGACAACAAACCACAAAAATATTACACACACACACACACACACACACACACACACACACACACACACACACACACACACAGATTAAAGTTCGGCACCATGGCCGCAACCAACAGGAAAAATAAAATGAATTTTTAAGACAGAAAAAAAAATCATGCCGCAGGACATAATTAGCAAAATGGGGAGAAGTCTGTATTTTCCGATATTCGACAAAAATAGAAACAGAAAGATCCCCTCAGGGCAAATTCTTGCCAACAGAAAAAGGGAAACTTAAAGTGCATTTGTAATTATGTACGTTCCATGGTATGTCGAGTAGGACATTGTGAAGGAGGTGCAGAAAGGAAGAGCATATGATGTCATAGCGTTTCTGACAATCCTACACAGGTTTGTACACTGAGAGCAAGTAAACATTTCTAAAGCAGGTTCAGAAAATCTGAATGAAATTAAAGAGCATATGACTCACAATGATATTTTCGGGGGAGGGGAGGGGGGGGGGTACACTACACAGGTGAATCTATCAGGTTGAGTAACGTTCCGGGAGAGAAAAACATGTTGCACCAGTCAGAAACTGGTCTAATGAAAGGTTTCACCGAAAACCAAAAACCACATCAAGTCGTCTAGCTAAGACACAGAACAGAAAGGACTGTGTAAAGGACTGTGTAAAGGACTATGTAAAGGACTGTGCAAAGGACTGTCTGAAGGACTGTGTAAAGGACTGCGTAAAGGACTGTGTAAAAGACTGTCTGAAGGACTGTGTAAAGGACTGTGTAAAAGACTGTAGAAAGGACTGTAGAAAGGACTGTAGAAAGGACTGTGTAAAGGACTGTAGAAAGGACTGTGTAAAGGACTGTAGAAAGGACTGTAGAAATGACTGTAGAAAGGACTGTAGAAAGGACTGTGTAAAGGACTGTAGAAAGGACTGTGTAAAGGACTGTAGAAAGGACTGGGTAAAGGACTGTAGAAAGGACTGTGTAAAGGACTGTGTAAAGGACTGTGTAAAGGACTGTAGAAAGGACTGTGTAAAGGACTGTAGAAAGAACTGTGTAAAGGGCTGTAGAAAAAACTGTGTAAAGGACTGTGTAAAGGACTGTAGAAAGGACTGTGTAAAGGACTGTGTAGAGGACTGTGTAAAGGACTGTAGAAAGGACTCTGTAAAGGACTGTAGAAAGGACTGTGTAAAGGACTGTGTAAAGGGCTGTGTAAAGCGCTGTGTAAAGGGCTGTGTAAAGGACTGCGTAAAGGACCGTGTAAAGGACTGTAGAAAGGACTGTGTAAAAGACTGTAGAAAGGACTGTGTAAAGGACTGTAGAAAGGACTGTGTAAAGGATTGTAGAAAGGATTGTATAAAGGACTGTATAATGTACTGTATAAAGGACTGTAGAAGGACTGTGTAAAGGACTGTAGAAAGGACTGTGTAAAGGACTGTGTAAAGGACTGTGCAAAGGACTGTGTAAATGGCTGTAGAAAGGACTGTAGAAAAGGCTGCAGAAAGGGCTGTGAAAAGGACTGTAGAAAGGACTGTGTAAAGGACTGTGTAAAGGACTGTGTAAAGGACTGTGTAAAGGATTGTAAAAGGAGTGTATAAATGACTGTAGAAAGGACTGTAGAAGGACTGTGTAAAGGACTGTATAAAGGACTGTGTAAAGGACTGTGCAAAGGACTGTGCAAAGGGCTGTAGAAAGGACTGTAGAAAGGACTAGGGACTGTAGAAAGTGAGTGAGTGAGTGAGTTTTTAGGGCTTAAAGCCGCGCAAGCCACAAAGACTAATTCGCGGCTGAGTGTGCCTGCACTACATGGAAAAAAAACACCAAAAATGTAACGTTGGACAAAGGATGCAAACTGGTCTACGGGGCAATATAAACCTAGGACATGCAGGAGACGCTGCACCTTCATGCTAATTTATCGAACTCCCGATTACAAAAAAACGTAGAAAACAAATAACAATTACAACTAGGTAAAACAAAGATAAATACCAAGCGCATATACAGCAAATATTGCAACTCATCATCTCTAGGGACTGTAGAAAGGACTGTAGAAAGGACTGTAGAAGGGACTGTAGAAAGGACTGTAGAAAGGATTGTATAAAGGAGTGTATACAGGACTGTGTGGTGAAGGATGAAGGCGACTCACGTGGACATGGTAACGTCTTGCACTCCTCCTCGTCATACTTGTGACCTTCACATTCATTACCGCCGTTAGAGGGTGGGGGGTTGTTACAGTCACGATGACGTTTCCTGACTCCCCCTCCACACGCCACCGTACACTGCCCCCACATCCCCCACTCCGACCACGACCCGTTTTCTGTAACAAAAACAACGCTCAGATAAACACAACAAAAACAAATGTTTCAATGACAAGGACGTATGTTACAATCTGTCTTTTCTCCGCACTACAAAAATTGGGTTCTTCTTCGATCAGCATCAAGACTGTTCCTATGTCACAGTCCGGATCGGCCACCAGGGTTCTTGTATCAGGTTCAATCCGTTCATGGTTCTTCAAACAAAACTAATCTGAGTTCTTCGAACATCAAGACGAGGTGCCTACGTTCAACAGGACCAGTCAGTGTTTCCTGTGATCGACATGAGTTTGTAAGACTCAGTCTCAACAACAAGTCTTCACACGTCTAAGTGAGTTGCTTTATACAGTCATACAGTCTACTCACGGGGACAGACAGATAGTTGAGGACCATACAGTCATACAGTCTACTCACGGGGACAGGCAGATAGTTGAGGACAATACAGTCATACAGTCTACTCACGGGGACAGGGCAGATAGTTGAGGACAATACAGTCATACAGTCTACTCACGGGGACAGGCAGACAGTTGAGGACAATACAGTCATACAGTCTACTCACGGGGACAGGCAGATAGTTGAGGACCATACAGTCATACAGTCTACTCACGGGGACAGGCAGATAGTTGAGGACAATACAGTCATACAGTCTACTCACGGGGACAGGCAGATAGTTGAGGACAATACAGTCATACAGTCTACTCACGGGGACAGGCAGACAGTTGAGGACAATACAGTCATAACAGTCTACTCACGGGGACAGGCAGATAGTTGAGGACCATACAGTCATACAGTCTACTCACGGGACAGGCAGATAGTTGAGGACAATACAGTCATACAGTCTACTCACGGGGACAGGCAGATAGTTGAGGACAATACAGTCATACAGTCTACTCACGGGGACAGGCAGACAGTTGAGGACAATACAGTCATGCAGTCTACTCACGGGGACAGGCAGATAGTTGAGGACAATACAGTCATAAAGTCTACTCACGGGGACAGGCCTGCTGGAAGCACGAGTATTGTTCCGTGTTGGTGTAGGGGTTTTCCAGTGGTTGCTCCCCCTGCCCCGTCAGCCACTCCCTCCACCGGGTCTGTATGCCCATGTCACATGACTTGGAACAGCCAGACAACGGGCTCCATTCTCCCCAACCACCGGTCGACCGCCCCTGCCCTGTCGAACCTGTAACAAGCACGGCCATTGGTTGTTAGACTTCAAAGAAATTCTGACTGGGTCTTTTAGACCAATCAACACTTTGATTCCAACCTACTGATTCATCACAAGACCCTATCCCAGCATCCTCCCCGCATGGAATGAAATATTGAACATACATACGATATAATTATGTGCGCTCATGTGTACACAAAGAAGGGAAAGTCATCATGAACAAGTCTGCATGCGAATTTTGACTCGAATTCTTGAAGAAAATCCGCAATCGAATTGCTTCCCACCAGAACCAAACCCTCTACAACTATGACACTATATTCGTCCACAGGTTCACGCGAAGTTTCGTAAGTACATCAGGTATTTTGAAAATGACCACAACCATCAATATTGTAGACACATCACAAAGACTTGACTGACTTACCATCCAAACAGAAACACAAGAGGAGGATGCTTGGCGCCAGCATCACCTTCCACAACTTGTCCATGGCCATCACTTCCTGTAACACAACACACAGTTCCCTTAACCTGGCGGCCAGACGGCGAGAACTCTCAAAGGAGTCTCAACAAATTAAACACGTTAAATAAATTTTAAGTTTTCCTAACTTTTGCAGCATTTGAAAAGCGTAATTTGCTGTCTCGCCATACTGCATAAGGAAGAGACGGCGAGACTGAAAGACATAGTGCGGGCAAGTTTCGGTAAACCAATCTGCTTCTCATTCAAGTGACGATCCCTACTCAATTCCTTCCCTTCCCGCCTTTTTCCTGTCCCAAACTTCACCACGTTGCCTGCGTTACGTGGGTTTCTCGCCGCCGTTAACAAACTAAAGTGCGGCAGTTGCCAATCTTTTCACACCGCCCCCCCCCCCCCCCCCCCGCTTCCCATGCAAATGAGCCGCCTGTAGTTTTATCAGTGCAGGCGTCAAGGCGCGTAACTCGGGAGCCGTGTCATCGTGAAAAGTGGCCGAACTGTGAAAGCGGGTCGATTTGGGATCGACGTTTGCACGTTTTTGTTTCACAGCTGACAAACTACAGTAACCCATGTTTGGGGGCGGGGGTAAAGGGGGGGGGAGGGGGGTGAAAGGAAGATTCGATTTTGGAAGCGGAGAATGTTAATAGCATTGTCAGACAACATAGATAATTATGACGCATACAAGCTGCACATTAATTACTCTCTCTCTCTCTCTCTCTCTCTCTCTCTCTCTCTCTCACACACACACACACACACACACACACACACACACACACACACACACAAAGGAGGGGGTGGGGGTGGGGGGTAGGAGGGGGCACTGGTCCGCTTAAAAAATATGATCTACATACAGCCAAACAAGCTGGTGGAATCCACTTAACAACTGACACGCGAAAGTAAGAAAATGCTATCATTCTTTAGTGACCATTCTATTCAGAAAAAGGGACTAGAGATCACAGTGCAGGACTCAGCCCGGAGACAGCCCGGTGAGTAGCACGCACACCTCACGCTTGAGTTGGGTTTGCTTTTAGCTGAGTTGTGATCTGGATACAAGCAAACACAAGACATCGACAGTCACATGATCATGACGTAATGTTCACGTGTGACACTGTTTCCATTGCTTCATGACAGCGTCTGTCTTCCATCTCATTCGCGGCATCCACCCCTACAGACACAGACAGGTCACGTGATGCCAGAAACAACATGACAACCTGCATGACGGTGCTGCCTGACAATCTTCAGCAACGTAACGCAACATAACGCTGTGTCTTGTGTTTCCTCCTACAACACACACAGTCATATGGTCAACCTTGATTGCGTCTCGCTCGAAAGGACACGGTGCAACCAGGAAATACCAGGGAACATACGGAGCAATAATGTCAACGAGGTGCCCCCCCCCCACCCCATCCCTGCCCTACTGCCCCCCCCCCTCCGCCCATCAACCTCCCCGCCATATATCTATTTAGAGAACTTGTTCCTGTCTGTATATCGTACAAGGAAAGATGCATGATTATGTTCCCAGCTTACAGACAGTAAAACACTGCCCGTGTCTGTAGACTGAGGAAGACATTACTGCTCAACTTTTTCTTGTCCGTTCACAGTTAGTGTAGTGCTGGTTGTCAGAAGCAGGGCCGATTTCTGTAGATCGTTTTCGTTCCCGGCGAGTTTTGCTGGACTATAATGTGCTCTTTACTATTTTCCTTTTAACCTGAAGCACTGTTTCGCCCTCGTCAAGTATCACGTTCGTTTGTTTTCAGGAAAGAACTAACCTTGACACACTTCTTCGTCTACGTTTTAAATCTTTCAACTTTCACGGACTCGAAAGTCCGCAGTTCGGGTGCAACTTTCAGTTTCAGCTTGAAAGGCGACATCCAATCAGATGACAGGAATGCTCTACAAAGTTTCAACGCTACAAACGTTAATGATGATGACGTGGACAGCCAACTGTTTACTATCGGCGGCTGACGTTAGTGAAAACTCGAAAGACAAAGTCTGGTTGACTAACGTGATATCCTACACAGGCTTCCTTTAAACGTACACAGATTCACACGCATGCAAACCCATGCACGCCCCCGATCACAATATTCCACCTGTGATACGTCTCCAAGACGTGAAAATAAAACTTCAGCCGGTGTAAAGTTCCTAATGCAGTCAGGGCGTGGCTGTCACCGACCATACATCTCTTCCCGTCTTCTGCTGCAGACACGGCCAACGTGACGCTCGTGCAAACCACGACTGGGGACGGACGAAGGGGTGTGTGCGCGCGGGGGGGGGGGGGTCCCGATGAATGGGTGTCGTGTGCCGTGGCAAACGAGGATTCATTTCATGGCTATCGACACGCACTTCCGGTGACATGACCCGCACGCTTTGAGGACTGTTTGATGTAAAGCGGCATCTCACACACACACACACACACACACACACACACACACACACACACACACACACACACACAGACACACAACACACACACACACACACCACACACACACCGTGACGCGCGCGCTATCAACTATCACGTCCTTGAACTTGCAGCATATGACACACACACACACACACACACACACACACACACACAGACACACACACACACACACACACACACACACACACACACACACACACACACACACACACACACCGTGACGCGCGCGCTATCAACTATCACGTCCTTGAACTTGCAGCATATGACAGTCACGTGCGACTTGTGGCTACACACGGGCTTCGTTCTGTACACTCTGGCACTCCGTGGCTTTTAGTCTGACCAGTAAGACACACAGCAGGCTGCCGGTGAACTGTGAGTGTGTGCAAGTTCCCGTTTGGAATCTGTCCTATCTTCCGGTCTTCCCGATTGGCATAACTGATATAATGATGCGATGGAAGTTACGTAGTCCAGTAATGAACCAATCCCATGCTGACTCAGCAAAAAAATCCTCAAACAGCCATTCATTTTCTGCCTGCCAACTGTCGGAAGGGAAACCGGCGATGGAATACACAGAAACATACAATCCTCCCTATCGGATTTTTAATTACTCCTCGTGACGAAATAATGAGGTGGTAGCGAGGAACTACACAACACACAACAGCCGTAAACCACAGGGTCCTCACGTGGAAACCAGTATCATGATTACGGCAGTCTCCCTCACAACCTTACTCTTCATATCAAGAAAGAAAAAGGAGAGAGGAGGGGGAGTGGGGGGGGTGGGGGGGTGGAAGGGGGGAGGAGTGTTTTGACAAAGCTATAGTAAATTAAAGACATCAGTACCAGACATTATTAGCGTTTTCTTCAATGTAACGAAACCATTTTCCAAAACACGGTTGTGTGCCTGTTATACGATTGAGACTTTAAACAAAACTTGAAAGATTACTAACACATTACCATGACGCAAACTTCACAAGAAAATCTCATTAGCTTAAGGAAGACGGAGTTACTTATTCCATTAGCAAAACCTGTTGGTGCATGTTAACTTCCAACGAGCAATAAAAGTGCCGCAGTGTCCTTAGTAAGTATTCTGACGCCATCTTTCCCCGTCGACTGACTTCACCGATGGGTTCAATTTTCCGTGATCAAAACTGAAGAGCGCGTGCAAGGCACTTAGTGAGAACTTTCTGGATTGAACTTAAACCGCTTCTACAATCCTCTTACGCACACAGTGGGGACGGTGGACGGGCCAATGACGAGGAGAGGGTTGGGGGTGGGGGGAGGGGGGAGGGAGGAAGATGGGTTAAGCCCAGTTCTTGTCTCTAAATGGCTTTAAGTGCGAGGTGGCAGCAGAGTGCAGCCAAGTGTTAAAGACATTAAAAGCTTAACGGGAAAGTCAGCAAACATTTTCTCTGCTTCAGTTACAACCAGGCTGGTTATACCGTCTCACAGAGACAGACACAGACAGACAGACAGGCAGGCAGATAGGCAGGCAGACAGACAGACACAGGCAGACAGACAGACAGGCAGCCAGGCAGACAGAAAGACGGAGGCTACAAAAGAACAAGAGAGAAGCAGAAGAGCAAACACACACACACACACACACACACACACACACACACACACACACACACACACACACACACACTGTGACCACCCTGTAAATGATCAGACATTCCGACAAATAGCGGCGTTTGAGTAACATCACTTTTCGCTACCAAACCACTCTCATTTTGCCGTCCCTGTGTTATTTAGGTGGGGAATTCCAACAATCATTTGCCGTATCGTAATCGCAGCAGCAGAGAATGTGTTGACAATTTATACAGTAGAGTCGGACAGGCCTGACATTCCACGTAGATAAACACCACAACGTACCACATGACTCACGGCGCAACCCTGGCTAAACTTTTCCCTTCACAACATACATACACTTTATACAGGCCAACTGATTACATACACAGTCTTGTTAAAAGGTCAGGCAGTAAAATATGGCCGATAAAATCAGTTGTGTGAAGCCGACTCTGTGTAAAGGTTACAGTGACAGCCTAGCTATATCTCTACCTATCTGTACAGTCTATAAATATAGCATACCTTTATACATCTCTAGTCAACTCTACGTTTTCTGTTTTCTGTAGGTTTTTGTTTTGGTTTTTTTGCTGTGAAAGTGACTGGCGCGTTACAAAGTGGGGGATTGTTTCCGTTTGTAAGACAGAGGCAGTATTGGAAGCTGTCACTAGCGGTTTATATCCACCGTCATGTCATCGGATAAATCTTTTTATTCTAGCTGCAATATAAGCCCCGGCCATAGCCACCTTGTATCACACACACACACACACACACACACACACACACACACACACACACACACACACAACCTATCAACAAACCAAACTTACCCGGTTACCGCCACGGAATCTGCGCCACGCCTGAACACTGAAGGCGCTAACTCGTACTGAACTAGCACATGTAGTGGTACTATCTGGACAGGCGCTAATTATAGTTCACGATAATCCACACGCGTCACGCAACAGGTGGTCAGTCAGCAACGTCTCCAGTCACCTCCCCAGTGCACATCGCCCCTCAGTCCATTGACAACACGGCAGCATGAAGACAGAGGACATGTTGGTGGCTATAGCACATAGCACGGGGAGTGGAGGAGCGGGTGTCGTGCAGGAAGAGAGAGAGTGAATGGGGAAGACGCTGTAGGTATACGGAATGTCTAGTGTTACTGGGGGATCGATGTTGGGCACATGACGCCAGGTCCCACCCAGACTCACACTCACGTTCCAACACGGTAACACGCCGACCGTCACCAGCAGACTCTCTCTCTCTCTCTCTCTCTACATAACGTTTCCAGCCGCCATACCAGCTGGAGGACGGTCGATCACACTCAGCAGTTACAGGCACAGGCACAGACACACACACACACACACACACACACACACACACACACAAGCGCGTGACTGTGTCCTACCTAGTTCAGCAGGTACATCATCTACATGTACTCTGTCTCTAGCACTCACTGATCTGAGACACGTGCTCCACGGCAAATGTCCTGTTGTACTCGCTCCATCAACATCAACAGGTCTCTAGCCTGTACTAATGTTGCCACACATCATGCTTGTAAGATATCAAAACTAACGAGGCCAGATACAGCGGGTGTGTGCCGACAACTTTCTACTATCCACAACAACCCGTTAAACCGCTGACCTCCCACACCAAGATCTCTAGGTCAGTAACTGTAGGTATCATGATTGACAGAACTGTAGGCCAGTAACTGTAGGTATCATGATTGACAGAACTGTAGGTCAGTAACTCTCGGTATCATGATTGACAGAACTGTAGGTCAGTAACTGTATCATGATTGACAGAACTGTAGGTCAGTAATTCTCGGTATCATGATTGACAGAACTGTAGGTCAGTAACTCTCGGTATCATGATTGACAGAACTGTAGGTCAGTAACTGTAGGTATCATGACTGACAGAACTGTAGGTCAGTAACTCTCGGTATCATGATTGACAGAACTGTAGGTCAGTAACTGTAGGTATCATGACTGACAGAACTGTAGGTCAGTAACTGTAGGTATCATCATTGTACAGAACTGTAGGTCAGTAACTGTAGGTATCATGATTGACAGAACTGTAGGTCAGTAACTCTCGGTATCATGATTGACAGAACTGTAGGTCAGTAACTCTCGGTATCATGATTGACAGAACTGTAGGTCAGTAACTGTATCATGATTGACAGAACTGTAGGTCAGTAATTCTCGGTATCATGATTGACAGAACTGTAGGTCAGTAACTCTCGGTATCATGATTGACAGAACTGTAGGTCAGTAACTCTCGGTATCATGATTGACAGAACTGTAGGTCAGTAACTGTAGGTATCATGATTGACAGAACTGTAGGTTAGTAACTGTAGGTATCATGATTGACAGAGCTGTAGGTCAGTAACTCTCGGTATCATGATTGACAGAACTGTAGGTCAGTAACTGTAGGTATCATGATTGACAGAACTGTAGGTCAGTAACTGTAGGTATCATGATTGACAGAGCTGTAGGTCAGTAACTCTCGGTATCATGATTGACAGAACTGTAGGTCAGTAACTGTAGGTATCATGACTGACAGAACTGTAGGTCAGTAACTGTAGGTATCATGATTGACAGAACTGTAGGTCAGTAACTCTCGGTATCATGATTGACAGAGGGTGGGTGTTTGGGTGTTTGGAGGTTTAACGTCCTTTTCCACCACATAGGGTGATATCAAAGACGGGGCAACGATGAAAAAGCCAGCACAAATATTTGGCCCCAGCCGGGATCGAACTCACGACCCGAGCATTGGAAGTCCAACGCTCTACCATTCGACCACCCCGGCTCCATGATTGACAGAACTGTAGGTCAGTAACTGTAGGTATCATGATTGACAGAACTGTAGGTCAGTAACTCTCGGTATCATGATTGACAGAACTGTAGGTCAGTAACTGTAGGTATCATGATTGACAGAACTGTAGGTCAGTAACTGTAGGTATCATGACTGACAGAACTGCAGGTCAGTAACTCTCCGTATCATGACTGACAGAACTGTAGGTCAGTAACTGTAGGTATCATCATTGTACAGAACTGGTGTGTCAGTATTGCCGGGGACTGGCTGATACAAGTTGACCCTAGAGAGTTTAATTACTGGGTTACATTTAGCACAGTGCTGAAACAGGACTGACTGAAATAGAATGGTCACTGTACCGGGTCAAAACTGTACCGAATGAAGATTGTGACAAATTCAAACTTTACTGAATGTACACAGCACAAAAATATATTGCACTGAATCTAATCTTTACCCACTGCAGATTGCGCTAGATCAAAACTGTAAGGAATCCAGATTTGCACTGAATCCAGATTGAACTAAATCCAGATTGAACTGAATCCAGATTGAACTCAATCCAGATTGAACTGAATCCAGATTGACTAAACTAGACAGAAACTGTAGTGGAGAGACAAGTCACTCCGTGCCCGCCTCCTTCCTTATGAATGCGTCGGCGAGGAAAACAAACAAATCGTCAAACAGTCCGACAAAGGAAAACTCACACGCTGATTACTTCCCAGTGAAAACAGGAGAAAAAGAAATTCTAAAACCACAAAAGAAAATTGCAGTTACGAGACAGACAGACAGAGAGGGTGGGGGGTTAGGGGGGGTGGAAGGGGGGGGGTGATGCCGGTTCACAAATCACGTTGAACTTGATTGTGTTTTGGCGAAAAGTCGGCACCAGTTGCTGAGAATACCACTTTTCTCCAATTTGTTACCCAAACTCATTTTCCCGCCTGACAGAACGGTGAGTGGGGCGGAGAAAGCAAAGCGGTGTTGAAAAATGGCGGCTCTCTGATCGACCGGAAGCCCTCGTCATCAAGATAAAGAATTGCCCGGATCATACACACACAGCGCAATATCAATCAGGGGGTGCGCGGTGGTACAGTGGATTACAGAACTGTATTCCCATGGGAACAGCGTCAAGAGTAGCAAGAGGGGGTGGGTGTGGGGGGTTCATTAGGGATGAGATGGGCGCACATGGGCTTTCCCGAACGCAGAGGGCAGATGTGAGTGTTGATAATCACAGAGGGTAGATGTGAGTGTTGATATTCACAAGCTTTCTGTTCAGTGCAGGAAACACATGGGGTGGGTGTTGGAGGGTTTAACGTCCTTTTCCACCACATACGGGCGATATCAAAGACGGGGGAAGGAGAAGGCGGCCAGCACAAGTATCATTCTGTCTCAAGCTGGGAGAAACACAGGGGTGGGGTGGTGGGTGCTCTACTGTTTCCCAGCGATAGGATAATAACAAATTTTCATTTATCTGAAAAAAGGGTCTAAACGTCAGGCGTTGTCGCCCCTTCTCTCCAGACGACAGTGTGGGTAAAGTTGACTGACTGACTGACTGGCTGACTGACTGACTGACTGACGTTGAAAGGAAACAACTAACGGGGCATGATAACGTAACAGAAATCATCTGCATCCTATCTGACGAGCCGGTTGATGATATCTGATGTTGCTGCTGATGATAGCAATTTGTCAGCGGTCCCGCGACCCCCTGCTATTGGTGAGAATTGATTTTTCACAAATCCTGCGCGGGGTCGGGTGGAGGGTCTACACACAGGTGGCGCCACTGTCTGACCCTTCACAGAAAGATGAAGAGGACGGGCGTGAAATGGCATGCGCATACGGCACTTGGGGAAAATGAAAACTGAATCAAGTTATGTGTCTAGGGAAGACAAGCAATTCTCATTACAGAAATACTGGCCCCAGCTCAACATGCAGCAACAGACACCACCCCGACAGATGATCAAACGCCATGATTGTGTGTGGTAGTGGTGGTGGTGGGGAGGGGGAGGGGGTATTTTCGTTGTTGTTGTTGTTGTTGTTGTGTGTGTGTGTGTGTGTGTGTGTGTGTGTGTGTGTGTGTGTGTGTGTGTGTGTGTGTTTCAACACCGTACGCTAGAGTTTGGGGGTTTGTTGTTGTTCTTTTACAAAACGAAGCACATGGATACAAATACCAGAGGCAAACAGAAAACACTAACAGCCACTTGTTTTTTCTTCTTTTTTGTTTGTTGTTGTTGTTGTTTTGTTTGTTTTGTTTTGTTTTTTGGTGTGTTTTTTTTTTCTTGCAGACACATTAATCACTGAAAGGTACATCTATTACATAATGAGATCAAGGATACCAAAAAATTAATTCAAAGTGCGCCAGGGACAGAACGCCTGTGTCAGGTGAACTAATAACAATACATACTATAGACTACAGGCGTCAAAAGCTGCCAGTTTCAAGATGAAAGAGTTGTAGTTTGTTTGTTGAGACTGTAGACGTGCATGACGCCGTGTCGTGTCCTGTCCCATAATCCCGGTCTGATATAGATCTGCTGGGAGGTAAACTATACAAATCTCGTCAGACAAGCTTTATACACGTATATATAAACTATAGTGAAGCTCAGTCAGTCCCAGTGCCGTTCCCATGGCAATACATGACGATGTACTAGTACGTATGTATCTCCCCTGTACACAGTTCCTCTCCTAGCCCGCCCATACTTTAACCACGTCTGTGAAGAAGTGTTACGAGCGTGGCTGTGCGTTTTGTTTGTGTTTTGTTTGTATGCTGTAGGATAACAGCTGTAATGTTGTTGTTGTTTTTTTGTGGGGGTTTTTTGTTGTTGTTTTTTTGTAGTTTTAGTGAGACAGAGAAGTTGCTACGTTTAGCTCATATCGTGTTTTAGTAATGTAAATCTGTTTCCCGCGATCAAGAAGTTTCTATTGTTATCACGAGTATTCGAGAAGTGGTGACCTTGTTTTGACTGTAGCTATTTCGCCTCGGGCAGCGGCTCGCACTTAGGGCCAAGGTCTGAGTCGCTTGGAAATTTCGTGCAAATCGCTTTGTTCTGACTTGTTTACCATTAGAAGATGTTGTATAACGCGCCTAGGTTCGGCGGGCAGGTACTTGATTATTCTGCATTCTTCCTTAGTTTTAAAATAGTAATAAGGTGATTCACGTTCTGATTTTTATTTGGTTCTTTTATAAGAGTGGTCCAGAATGTACTAGAATGCTGTAACTGTATATAAGTCCCGGAGATGTTTGCGCGCGCGTGTGTGTGTGTGTGTGTGCGCGCACGAGAGAAGCTTGTATTTGCGAAGCTTGAAAGTGTTGTGTAACACCAGAGAAGTGCTGTAATAAACTCCAGACGGTTATAACTTTTCTACGCGCTCACGTGTTTTCTGTGAGTGAGAGACAACGTGCAGTCCACAAGAACTCGCTTCGTGAGGAAGTGTTCGCCTGTGTGTCATCGTATTCCCTCGATAAGACGACGGGCTCTCCAACACATCTCCGCACGTAACAAGAAGAGAACCGACAATGTAAGGTCTCTAGCGCGTACTGAGAATCATCAAATGGATCAAGAGTGCACTGGATTTTGACTGAACTAGATCTGGATACAGAGTGCGCATCCATTAAAATTACCAGCTGCGTGGCAGTTCCGCGAGAGCTGCGTGTTAAATACAGTCGCCCTCTGACATTCATTGCCGAAAATTAAATCCACAACTTTCCTTAATGAGCTACATTCACACCACAACACTTTACGTGCAATGCGGGAGTCCGCCAGCACTAGCACGACACTTCGCCAGATAAAACCAACATGGCGTTAGTGAGATCAGGGGAGCTAATTCTACAGAGATATCAACTTTCCAATGGCTGGTCCCCCTAAAGTCGTGGCCGGGAAATTGAATCTGTGAAGATTTTCGGTAAAAAGATTCCGCCAATTCCGCCAAAGAAAACTTAATCAATGAACCATTTGGTAAAAAGATTCCGCCAATTCCGCCAAAGAAAACTTAATCAATGAACCATTTGGTAAAAAGAAAATCGAAGAGAGAGAGAGAGAGAGGGGAAGAGAGAGGGAGAGAGCGAGTGGGGGGGGGGGGGCGGTGATTAAGTGGAATGTCAGAAGGAGGTTAGAACTTTCTACTTTACAAAAGCTTCACCTCCCCCTCCCACTTTCACCCACCCACCCCCCCCCCACCACCACCACCACCAGCACCACCACCAGCATCACCCAGCAGTTTCTATTGGATCGTGTGAAAAGAGAAAAGCATGTGAACAAGGCGTGGTGACGCACGGTAGAATGAGGTAAAGCCCTAGAAACATAATGAAAATCGACAATTGGTGGACGGACTGAGGGAGAAATTCAAGCCCTCCACAACTCCTCACACTTTTGTCGATTGCAGCGCCCCCTGCATTGTGCCGTAATCCGGTGCCTCTACATTTGAGACGAGTGTGGAATTGAAATTGACAACAACGTCCTCACCTCCGTCAGCCTCGTTCTGACCTTTCCGTCGTTTGCAGCCATCTTTGTGCCAGACAGAGGGCGGCAGGGGTTAGAAGAGGCGGGAGACAACTCGTGTCACACGAATTTCACCTCCAGACGGCGCCCAGGTTCAGACGAAAACTGTATCAAAGGTTATCTAGGGTCACAAAAAAGAATGGAGCATTCCGGCAACTCGCTCTTCTACCAGAGCCTTCTCCATTTGTGTCAGTGTCTTGAAAGACAGTCCTCCTCTCTCACAAAAGATCGCGCAAGGGAGGTAACAGTTAAGGGAGGGAACAGCCAGCTGAGGAAGTGTAGTGTAGATCTCTACACACAATGCCAACGTTAGAATGAGAGAATGCGTACTGACAGACAGAAGTCCCCCCCCCCCCCAGATGGGGGGGTGGGAGGGGGCTTACGCCTGTGTCGTGAAAACCGAGAGAGATTAAGAGAAATGTCCCCCGTCACATCAACTCTTGCGGTGACTACTACAGCTGTACTTCACTATGCCAATGTCCGTAGGTTCACAAGGTGAGCTGAGCTTCTAGTCAGCTGCAGACGTAAGCAAGTCGTCTCAGTGGTATAACGCTGCGTGTATTATATATATACAATACGAACAACAGCAGGGCGCGACTTGTATTGTGCAGAACTATACCAGCAGTCATTGTCATTGTCTCTCAATTAGTTTACTGCATTGTGTTTAGACAGAGAGACAGAGAGAAAGACAGCTAGATATTTCCCATGCATCACCATCTCGCCGATGGGGACTCTGATGGCTGAGCTGGTTCAGCGTCATCGGAACAGTCTGAATAGCTGGAATCCCGACAGGATACAGCAGATCTCCCCCCTCCCCCCCCCCCCCCCTCCATGTCCGTCTTTGAAATCAGAGTGGCGGTGGATCTTAAACTTCAAAACACCCACCCACCCATGTGGTCCTCCCAGTTCTTCTTGTGTTCCAAACGCGCCCTGACCACCGTCACCCCACCCCCCACCTCAACCCTTCTCCAGCCACCTAGCGGTCGGGCTTTAAAGGGCAGGGGAGATAACTAGAGGCTCATTGGACGTCTTAATCACGGCCTGAAATCACCTACACCAGAAATCAAAGAGCGGCCGCTTACAGAGTTATCGACTCTTGCCGAACTCTATCGCTTGCTGTAGAGGGCGCTGTGTCGGAGAGCGTGTCGATAATGTCACTATACAATCTTACTGCAGGATGTGGACGCTGGGTGGTTTGGCCGCTTGTCGTTACAGTGGCGCTAGCGGTGTCGTGCAGCATCATGCTGGGTGTTTTGCTGCAGGATATTGGGTGTCTTGCTGCAGGTTCACGACGCTGGGTGTCTTGCTGCAGGATGCTGGGAGCCTTGCTGCAGGATGCTGGGTGTCTTGCTGCAGGATGCTGGGTATATTGCTGCAGGATGCTGGGTGTCTTGCTGCAGGATGCTGGGTATATTGCTGCAGGATGTTGGGTGTCTTGCTGCAGGTTCAAGACGCTGGGTGTCTTGCTGCAGGATGCTGGGAGCCTTGCTGCAGGATGCTGGGTGTCTTGCTGCAGGATGTTGGGTGTCAGGCTGCAGGACGCTTGGTGACTTGCTGCAGGATGCTGGGCATATTGCTGCAGGATGCTTGGGTGGACAAGGGAGAGACATGGCGGCGACACAGTGTACACCATTACCACTACTACACTGGTTGTGGGCCTCGTTATCTTATGATTGATTATTGGATCACACGACGACACACTCCATACTCACTGGTTGGTTAAGGAGGAGCAGAGGAGCGCGTGGAGGGGGGGGGGGGGAGGGAGGGGGGAGGTCAGACGGAATGGGTAGTTGGTAGTTGGTCGAAGGCAGAAGAAGCATCTTTGATGGAAGTTGCCAAATTTGGACGTGGTATCTAAAGATGCTGAGGTGGGGGTTCAAAGTGCCCCATAACATGGTGAACACGTACATAATGGTCCGATACAATACAAAAAGCACACAGCTTTGCGTCACCAGGTTCAGTTGCATAACGATCAACATGGAGTTCACTGACGCCAAAAATCCTTACGACTTTGTATTTGACATACGAAATGCGCATCTGATGTCGTAAATGAAGAAAAAAAAACCGGGCTGAAGCTCTGTGTGTGTGATAAATATCACAAAGAATATCCATCATCACCAAGCAGGCGCCAGTACATGCAGCCCATTGATCCGCCAAGAATAATCCTGTCCTAATGCCACGAGCAACAGAAAAAGAGTTGCTGGGGAAGGAAAATATTATTGTGCCAAGCCGCGTTAAGCGTGTGATGTGAAGTGGGCGTGAAGTGTAGTTAGGCATGACAGGCGCGATTCACTGGCGACAACACCATCAGCAGATCCACCACCACTCCACTTGACGTCACCTTTTGACACAACAAACATGATCCGAGTTCAAACAAACACTTTGTGACGTCACAGCGCCAACTGTCCCTACCAGTGTGGTGTAGTGGCCAGATGAGAAGCGACAGTTCAGTCAGTCACAGCAACCTCCTTCACTCTCACCATGTAACGCGGTTAGCCGCAACTGACGAGTGCCTTGCTAAACATTGTGTGGAGGTCCTAACAACAAATAAAAACACGATTGATCCACACACAGACCAGGAAGTCCGTCCTTTCTATCGACTGATTGCCGGCCGTAGGGGAAAACGTTCTGATCCGCTTCTCAGCTAATCTGCCGTGCGATGAGCAGGGGGGTGTGGGTGCACGGCCAAGGGGGAGGGGGGGGGGGGCTGGGAGCAGATTTTGTAGGGAGATCTGAAGAGGCAGAAAATGTATTAGCTCAACCCGCTTAACATCATGTCCGCTCCTTGGAACAACTTGAAAAACCAGTAATCCGATTGCGTGCTGACTTGGGAGGATATGGGAATTGATAGATTTTAACTCGTGTGTGTGTGTGTGTGTGTGTGTGTGTGTGTGTGTGTGTGTGTGTGTGTGTGTGTGTGTGTGTGTGATTGAGGGGAAAAGTTTGGGGACGTGCCCTGAATTTAGCGAGTGAAAACTAATCCAATAATCAGACGAGAGAGAAGAAGCGTACGAGGAACACACGGTCTTTCATACAAACCTTCTATACCCGCGCCCCGCCACTGAGCTATCGAGACTCTGTCAATTTGCACTTCCGCTTTCCCTGGAATCTCCACCCCCACCCCCATCCCCCACCCTTACCCCCTCCCCCCCCCCCAACACTCCCAGCACAAAAAGCATGGAGGCAGCTGTTAGGAGGAAGAAGTGCGATGCTGCTGCACGAACCCTGACAACAGTTTTTTCATGCCCGCTATTTCCAGCTCAGGCAAGCAACAACTTCTTGCATCCAGCTTGCCCAGTTTTTAAGTTAACGGGGCGCCATCTGAACGCAATCAATGTCTGCCTCAAAGGGACGTGATCAAAAGCATCGGCTGATGTGGAATTTCACGTCCTTTTCCACCAGCAAAGCGTGCTATCAGAGACGGGGCAAGGTGGGGAAAACCAGCACCATGTGTAGATCCCAGTCGGGATTGGAACTCACGACCCACCACTGACAGTTCAAACCCCTTATCCCAACAAAATGTGTTTACGCGCTGCAAAATATTGGGTTTGTTCTTTTTTTCTTGTCAAGGGTTGTTGTTGTTGTGGCTGTTGTTGTTGTTGTTGTTGTTTTTGCTCCTGTTTTGTATTTTTTTTTTTTTTGTTGTTTTTTTGGTTTTACATTGTTTTGTTTTAGAATGCAGATTATGTTTGTCGGAGTTGTCAACAAACGAGATAAGTCGACCACAATATCTCACAGGGCAGGTATCCGGCCAGGAGCTGTCAGACACGATACTACGTGTGTTCTACACCACAAGACACTATCAGATTCACATCATACAGTATGTGTCCACTATAAAAACATCATTAAAATATACTGC
Organism: Batillaria attramentaria; assembly: GCA_018292915.2. Lineage (NCBI taxonomy): Eukaryota > Metazoa > Mollusca > Gastropoda > Batillariidae > Batillaria > Batillaria attramentaria. Next base: position 490,839 of record JACVVK020000438.1, read on the forward strand.
ATTCAATTTGTACTTCACGGCAAATCTTCTAAGACTTATGTTCACAGATCATTCTGAGCTGTTTTGCTGGTGTCTAAAATCGTACTGCTTGAACACCTTCACAGTGACAGCGCCTCACAGTGACGGCCCCTCACAGTGACGGCGCCTCACAGTGACGGCGCCTCACAGTGACGGCACCTCACAGTGACGGCCCCTCACAGTCACGGCCCCTCACAGTCACGGCACCTCACAGGATGGCGCTAAGGAATCAGACTGTTGTTGTTGTTGTGTGTTTGTTTGTTTGTTGTTTTTCTATATCGCTGATTTTTGTTGACAACAGAAATTCATGTGGAGACAAAAGGCCTAAGGCGTGTATACAGCCTCCACCTGTTGACATTGACAGTCTGTCAGTGTAGGCGAGGACAACAAGTTTCCTATATAACACATTGAGACACTAACAGCCAGTGTTGCTGACAACCGCTCAGTAGAAAAGCTACGGGCCGTGTGATCGCGCAGCCTACACACATCGTGGTATTGCATTTAGAGCTCTGCTAATCATGAAGATGGACCATTCCCAGGGTACACGCGCACTCACAACTACCACTATTGCGAAACATTAGTATTACTGTTAGTTATCTCCCATTAGTATTACTGTTAGTTATCTCCCATTAGTATTACTGTTAGTTATCTCCCATTAGTATTACTGTTAGTTATCTCCCATTAGTATTACTGTTAGTTATCTCCCATTAGTATTACTATTAGTTATCTCCCATTAGTATTACTGTTAGTTATCTCCCATTAGTATTACTGTTAGTTATCTCCCATTAGTATTACTGTTAGTTATCTCCCATTAGTATTACTGTTAGTTATCTCCCATTAGTATTACTATTAGTTATCTCCCATTAGTATTACTATTAGTTATCTCCCATTAGTATTACTGTTAGTTATCTCCCATTAGTATTACTATTAGTTATCTCCCATTAGTATTACTGTTAGTTATTTTTATTTTATTTTTATTTTTTTTTTTTTTTAGTTTCTTTTTTTATTTTAGTTTTTAGTTATCTCCCATTAGTATTACTGTTAGTTATCTCCCATTAGTATTACTGTTAGTTATCTCCCATTAGTATTACTTTAGTTATCTCCCATTAGTATTACTGTTAGTTATCTCCCATTAGTATTACTGTTAGTTATCTCCCATTAGTATTACTATTAGTTATCTCCCATTAGTATTACTGTTAGTTATCTCCCATTAGTATTACTGTTAGTTATCTCCCATTAGTATTACTATAGTTATCTCCCATTAGTATTACTATTAGTTATCTCCCATTAGTATTACTGTTAGTTATCTCCCATTAGTATTACTATTAGTTATCTCCCATTAGTATTACTATTAGTTATCTCCCATTAGTATTACTATTAGTTATCTCCCATTAGTATTACTGTTAGTTATCTCCTATTAGTATTACTATTAGTTATCTCCCATTAGTATTACTATTAGTTATCTCCCATTAGTATTACTATTAGTTATCTCCCATTAGTATTACTATTAGTTATCTCCCATTAGTATTACTGTTAGTTATCTCCCATTAGTATTACTATTAGTTATCTCCCATTAGTTAACTTCTGTCAAGTCTGGTCACTCTGGAATAGCCGCGCTTAACACGCTCTCTGTCTGTTTGAGTGCAACATCTTCACGTTTCACGTGCTGTCTGCGAGTGTTTGAGTGCAACATCTTCATGCCCGATATTCAACACATGGTTCTCACCCCGGGTCCCCATGGTTCTCTCCCCTCGCACGCTCCAATCAATTAATTGTGTCCTCCCAAAGAGCTATCGTGAAAGCGTCTTTCCCAAGGGGGACAACCTGAAGTGCTCGTCACGCCGCGCGGCGCATGCGTGATGAAAGACAAGTCGCGTCTCGAGGGAATCGAACCTCGGCCCTACAGGGCGGGGTGTGCTGACACCGAGCAGACGACAAATCCATTCCAGTGATTTCAAGCGGCGTGTGAAGGTGCAGGCAGCAGGCAGCAGGCAGCGGGCAGCAGGCACAAGGTAGGAAGTGTTAAGAACCAGCAACCAGTAATTCACATGTTGCGGACGTGTTCTGCTTCAGACCAGTGAGCGCCGTTACATTTTCCGACTGATGGGCACACTTATCGATCTCGTGCAGCAAACGAGAGGACGCGAGAGGGGGGGTGAGAGGGGGGTGAGAGTGAGGACGTCCCTATAACCCTAAGCGAAGGAAAGATTTGTTTTAAAAAGAGACGTAGCGTGAAGGAGCGACAGCGCCATTTGCAATCACAGTTCCCGACACCCATCAGCGCCACATCGACAGCGCCCCCCTGGGGAGGTAACTCTTCCCTCTCCCCGCCACATCGAGATGTGTCCCCACAGTGTTGTAAAGTAGGGTCGGACCCACACACAAAACTGTCCCTCGAGTTAATAGCGGGTTTGAAACACATCCCTTTTTTGCTGGATCGGCTTGTTTTTTATTTTACATGTTATGCATTTCTGTCGTTGTTTACGGACTGACTGGGGTAGGACTGTGTCTAGCATGCAAAGTGGACCTCAGAACAGAGAACTTAACAAGAAAACAAAACAGAACTACACGCTATTCTGAAGACGCGAATTGTGTCCCTGACACTGAATAAGAGCGTCAGACTGTCGGTTGTTTTGTCGTTAGTTGGATTCTTGGTCGAGACTCAGATGATCCTGCTCGATAGGAACCTTACGTGGTGATCAGTGACGGTCAACCCTGCAGCAGCCAAAGACGTCACACTACACCCTGCACTACACGCTGCCAACAACCGTCCGGCGGTGTGTCACGTGACTGTGGCGTGTGTCTGGCGGTCAGCTTCAGCGGACCGGAAGTAGATAATGGGAGACGCTCCCGACGCGCCGGTCTAACTTCACCCAGACAACATCAACCTCCACCACACCGGAAACCGTTTAGGGGAACGATAAGGGAGACAATTACATTGACCCACAAGGGAGGCTACTTGCCAGCCCAGTGTGGCTCTACCAAGGTCAATGTCATGGAGAGGCCAAGGTCCTATCCCTGACCATCCACTGAAGACTTGATATCACACCACCTGGACGGTCGTTATCGGTCAGCTGGTATCATGTTTTGATCATCGGTTGTCTTTACGAGTAAGTCAAAAGCTACAGCGAACAAGCAGCAAGGTACAAGCGAGGGCAAAACGATGTGCAAGCTGATTAGACAATAATGCTATGTCATCTTGTCTGATCTGTACAATCACTTAGTGCAGATTTGTTGCATCTACACTCTTACTCCCTGGCTGCACGTCTAACTCTGTGTAGAACAAATCAATGGTCGCCGCGTGAGTTCAAATCCCGGTTGAGAGCCAAAAAAATTGCGATGGCTTTTTCCTCGTTGCCCCGTCTTTGATATCACCCTCACGTGGTGGAAAAGGACGTTAAACCCGAAACCAATCAAGCAGTCAGCTACTGGATGTAGATAAGGAATGCACGTGGTCACTGACGGTAATGGTACTCACACTCACTGTTGCCATGCTCAGCAAGTCAAGAAATGATTGGTAGGCGGGGTGGGCGGGGTGTGTGTGGTGGGGGGGGGGGGGCGGGTGTTTGCGAGTTTTTACGTCATTTTCCACCACGTAAAGGTGATATCATATACGGGGCAACGAGAAAAAGGCCAGCAGAAATATTTGGCCCCAGCGGGGATTCGAACTCACGACCCGAGCACTGCAAATCCAACGCTCTACCATTCGGCCACCCCGGCTCCCCAAGAAATGATGGGTCAACATGACCTGAACCCCACAGCTTGGCTGGCTGTCAGTTACAAACCACAGCCCGTGACAAAGGGGTATCATTTTCTGAGAAAATCACATAATTGTGTATGATATGATATACTGGCACCAGCAACTTGCAACAACACATACCAGATGGCTGCTGATGATAGAGTTTACACCTAGAGGTGCAACATCATCACGTTTGCCACACTCCGCCAGGAACTCAATCATAATGTACGGTGCACAGTGGATGAAACGAGTGACGTGACGTCACGTCACGTCACGTGAGACGTGACAACTGATATCATACATCTTCTGCATCTCCTTCTACTCAATCTCCACAGTCCTCCCCTCCAATCAGAATCTGTTGTTACGATTCTAAATTCAGAGCAGTGTTAAGGACTGCTGCATGTGACAGTCGGTTTGTTGCTGGGTTTTGCTGTTTTCGTTTTTACCAACACGTGACTGTCTGCATGTGCTGCTGTGGGACAAGGGACCTCGTCGCCATCATGCACAACATCCTGTCCTCGGACAGGCAAGATGGTGGAGGATGAAAATAGAAAAAAAGAAACCGAAGCATGGGTGGGGTTCACGGTGGTTGGGGTGGTTGGGGGGAGGGGGTAGGGATGGCGAGAGAGATTGGAGGACGAAAGACGAGGGGGGGTAAAGGGGGGGGGCACGATCACGAGCAGAAAGAACGATAACCTGTCCATAGCAAATCCGGCAACTAACAATCAGTCCGCCTGTAATTATCTCCCTTACTTCAATACCCATTCTGCCTCAGCAACCCGAGAGTTCGCTTGAAGAGTTACAGTTCCTGCATGTCGCGTGCTGATTGGTGGACACCGGAACCGGAAACCCCGTGAAGTTTTGCTCGAGGGGAATTCTGGGTTCTCAACTGCCTGAAAACTACCCCCCGTGTATACAGTGCTGGGAAAGCCAAAACCTGTGTGTTGGCGCCAAGTAATTGAAAATGGCCAGCGTCAAGTGGAAAATGTGGGTGGTTATTGTTTGCTTGGTCCTACAATGGGCGCCCGGTTATGTTGACTGTCAGACAGATTAGGTTTGCTGTGCAAGTTTCAATCTGTTGAGTTTCACAAGTCCCGCTGATTTAAAAACACGGGGAAGGGGCTTTTGCTTGGCAGAAAAAAGAACAGAGCGAAACCTAAGGAAAGGAAAAAAATAAAACCCGGAGGCAAACTTAATCACACGTCGTTTCCGTTGTGAGCTGTGGTTAGAGCGTTTGGAAACTTCCAGCAGCCTTACGGTGAAGATGGAGCACAAATGAAAAAAGAAAAAAATGCCGGCATGTTTGTCTGGTTTTGAGGGGTTGGGGGGGGGGGGTAGGGGGCAGGGGGGAGTTAAAATAATAAAAAGAGCTGTGTTTGTTGGCGGGCTTGTAAGATCAGGAAAAGAGAAACACAAGCATGGCTCGGCAAAGATTACTACACTTTGGACTTTGGAGTGTTTGAAACGTCATCTGAACTTACAACGGTTCATGTCTTCACATTTCCCGGCGGTACACAGTACACAGTACACAGTACACAGTACACGGCTTCCATGAACTTTGCTGCACACTCCCTCTGGGTGGAAACAAGTGCAGGGTTTTTTTGTTTTTTTTTTTTAAGACAGTGCTTCCTTATCGTTTTCTTGGTTGGTTTCCTTTTGGGAGACTTTTCCTATGTTTGTTTGTTTTCTGTTCTTGTTTTGTTGTTTTTGTTTTGGGGTTTGTTTGTTTTGTTTTCGTTTTTTTTTTCTTTGTTTTTCTTTTTTTTTGTTTGTTGTTGTTGTTGTTGGTTTTTGTTTTTTGTTGTTTTTTTTTTTTTGTTTTGTTTTTTTTTGGGGGGGGGAATGTTGTTGTTGATGTTGGTTTCATTTCCTTGTGTGTTTGTGTTTTCTTTAGTTGTCCAGGCAATGAGTGGGCGTTTACTTTCATCAGTATTGTCCTGTGTCTTTGTGTCCGTCAGTCTGTCATGTACCGGCGTGTCGGTCTTTTCGTGTGTTTGTCAGTCTGTCTGTCGATGTAAATGCAGGTCTATCTGCTTGCGTGCCTGTGTGTCAGCCTGTCTGTCCTCGTGTCTGTGTGTCAGCCTGTCTGTCCTCGTGTCTGCAGACAATTCGGTTTGTCCGTCCCATTACAATTCCTATTTTGAACAGAGAACGGAGTACGAGAGGGTGGCGCGTGTGGAGATGGGTTGTCACAGTGTCTGCACCAAACACATTATGAAGCTACAGTAGCAATACATGTAGAACCTCGCTGAACAACAAAAGCTCCCGAGTTGCAGAGAATGTCAGAACTGTGTATGGTGTGTGAGAGGGACGTGACTACTGAAATGTCATGTACAGACGGGTATGTAGCGCCGTCCTCTCGCTGTATTCCGGTACGACATACGACCTCCGTGGAATGCACAATCAGTGCCTCAATTATCACAGGTCATCGCCCCCTCGTCCTAATTTGGTCTGAGTGTTTTAACGTCCACACGCAATCAATCATTAAGCCGCAAAATGAAGGATACCTAACATTTTAAGTGTTGTCCTGCCATTTGATTGGCTGGGGCATTCAATCCGCTTTCAACTTTCAGTTTCAACTTGAAATCCAAGAGTCAGATCAGACTGCGTGGCTGTGTGTGAAAGTTAACACGTGGACACGTGACACTGGCCTATGCTGGCCACACTGTCTGCTTCTCACAGGTCCACGAGACTTCCACCTCAAAGTTCACGTCTTCATGCTGCTCTTCAACCCGGTCACCGAGATCACCAAGGTCACCAAGGTCACCTCGCCAGTATCCTCAAAAGCTTGAGGCACCTGCCAGTCCAAAAATTACCGCCCCTAGCGCCAGGTTGTGGGCCCTGACTGTCAGCCTCGGTATCGCCCGACTTCCGCCCAAAGCGCCCGAGCACAGAGTGCTAATCGATCTGACTTAATGACAAGGGAGGGAATTGTGTCTGACCAACGCCGACGTGTAAATAAGGACAACACGTTCGTGCCAATAGACAGAGTGTGTGTCGTGCCAATAGAGAGAATGTGTGTTTCACCGGGACGAGTTCAGGTCAGCAGACCGCGTGTTGAAGCACGTAGGTTTAATGGGAAGCATTAGGGAGCTGAATCATTCACAGTCTCTAGTTCACTAGGACGTGGACACAACACAACAGAACACATAACATACACAACTTAAAAAAATATTGCTCGCTCACCTTCGTCAGAGTCAAACGGCAGTTCCGCCGCAACCAGCACCTATTTGCCTTGCATATCCTGACCGTCCCGTCCAATAAGTTCTCGTGAAATCTCGAGCATGACGTGTCTGTCGTGTCTTATCAGACGAGTATTGTCAGACCAGATGGTCATGTTGTAATCACACACACAGATACAACTCTCCATCTCGTCTGGCTAGTTTGGCACTAAGCCATTTGACAGTCATTCCTGGGTTTACAGTACCCCCCCCCCCCCCAACACACACACACACACACACACACACACACACACACGCACGCACGCACGCACGCACGCACACACACACCGTGCCCTCCTGTGTTCAGAAAAGACTAAGCAGGAAACTAGCTGACCAGAAGTAATGAAATGGTCGTTCACTTATGCAATATTCACTATGCAGTCTGCAGTGCAACAGAGAATCACAGGACCACCAAAACACACAAAGACAACAACAACAACAACGACAACCAAACTTTCAAAGATACGCAAGAAAAATGACTCAATCCATCCAAGCCGATTTTGTCTTTCAATACCGACACCCTCAGCCCCAAGTCCCCTCGAAATGAAACGCCATTTACGTCAGAGGGACCAAAAATCACGCGGCCATTAAATGAAGGATAAGGGACTCCAGCCCAGCGGACGTAAGGGAGCTAATTCCCGTAAATCCGGCATCCTATACTGGCAGCAAGACGGATGTGGGTATTAGTGATTATCGCCCCTCGTTGGAAGGGGAGTTCAATCTGTCACACCGTGTTCGGTCCAAGCGCGAAATCGGACACAAAATCTATAAACCTGTCGGTTGCCGACCATCTCTCTCTCTCTCTCCCCCCCCCTCTCTCTCTCCCCCCCCTCTCTCTCTCTCCCCCCCCCCCCTCTCTCTCTCTCGTGTGTGTCACACACACACACACACACACACACACACACACACACACACACACACACACACACACACACACACTGTGACAAACGAGAGCTCCATGTAAAGGGAAAGAACCCCGCGTTACCCGCATGAGAAGACGAGCAGCACAGCATGCAAAAGGTCAGACAGAATTACATGTGACGTATGTTCCACTGTCCACAAGGGAGCTAATAATCACGTTTTTTACACTGACAATTGTCCCCTCTTGGCTATCGACGCGAGCGAGCGCCAGTTTTCGCTATTTTATGTTTGCACTAGGGGCGATAAAAAACCTTTCACGGGAAATAATCCGCGTCAGGGTCGGTAGCTGAAAGAGCCTGAAGCGAGGAAGGCAGGAGGGAGGCTGGTATTAAGGTACTAGGTATCAGGCCGTGAAAAGACGTGAGACAAGATGTCACGCTAGAAACCTGATCTCTGGCATCTGGAGAAAGTTGAACCAAATTAAAACGCCAGAGGACACACGAGCTTCGGCGAGAAGCAAAATGACACTTATCACCTCCTCACATGTAGAGAGGCGGGTTGTTTTTTCATCTTGTGTCTTCACATATAGAGCGACAGGTTGTTTTGTCATCTTGTGTCTTCACATATAGAGAGAGACAGTTTGTTTTTGTCCACTTGTGTCTTCACATAATTATATAGAGAGAGGCAGTTTGTTTTTGTCAATTTGTGTCTTCACATATATATATAGAGAGAGAGTTTGTTTTTGTCAATTTGTGTCTTCACATATATAGAGAGAGAGAGTTTGTTTTTGTCAATTTGTGTCTTCACATATATAGAGAGAGAGAGTTTGTTTTTGTCAATTTGTGTCTTCACATATATAGAGAGAGAGAGTTTGTTTTTGTCAATTTGTGTCTTCACATATATAGAGAGAGAGAGTTTGTTTTTGTCAATTTGTGTCTTCACATATATAGAGAGAGAGTTTGTTTTTGTCAATTTGTGTCTTCACATATATAGAGAGAGAGAGTTTGTTTTTGTCAATTTGTGTCTTCACATATATAGAGAGAGAGAGTTTGTTTTTGTCAATTTGTGTCTTCACATATATATAGAGAGAGAGTTTGTTTTTGTCAATTTGTGTCTTCACATATATAGAGTGAGAGAGTTTGTTTTTGTCAATTTGTGTCTTCACATATATAGAGAGAGAGAGTTTGTTTTTGTCAATTTGTGTCTTCACATATATAGAGAGAGGGGTTGTTTTGTCAACTTCTCCTCACTTATATAGACAGACGGTTTTGTTTTTGTTTGGGGTTTTTGTGTTTTTGTTTGTTTTGTTTTGTGTTTTTGTTTGTTTTGTTTTGTGTTTTTGTTTTGTTTGTTTTTTGTTGTTGTTGTTGTTTTGTTTTTTGTTGTTGGTTTTGTTTTGTTTGTTGGGTTTTTTTTTTTTTTTTTTTTTGGGGGGGGTCATCTTGTGTCTTTACATACACAGAGAGACGGGTTGTTTTTATCAACTTGTGTCCTCACGTATATAGAGACGTTGTGTAAAATGAGAAAGGTATCGAGAACCTGACCAATTTGCGTCGAACTACAGCTGGATACAGGTTTGGGGTGTTGTTACTCTTTTCGTTTTGTTTGGGTTGGAGTGTTGGGGTTTTTTGTTTGTTTGTTTTGTTTGTTTTTGTTGTGGTTGTTGTTACACTTTTACCCGTACGTAATAATGGTGTGTGTGATATTCCAACAACTCAACCACCACTGGTGTCATGTGTGGATACTGTTTGAACGAGTGTTCTTTCCAGCCAGCCAGGATGCTGCGTGGTGACGTCACAACGTCATAATGACCAATAATCACGTGAGTCGATTCTGCCTCATCCATCATACCAGACGGGCTATCGGGGCTGTCACGCTACTCGGTTACAATGAAGGATTTCCCTTGTCGTCCGTCGCCAGGCACTGAACTGCGTACATTCGCCAACTGCTCATTGAAACAAAGTGAACTTTTCCTGTGTCGTCAGCCCGACACTTTCTCTCACACGTACAAGTGTTGTCAGTTCTGCTTGCTGCACACGATGAGAGAGTTGTCATGGAACAAGGACAGCTGCACGGTGTGTGCTCCCCGGCAAGTAGCTGTGTAAAAACAGGATCTCTATCTATCCAACCGATCGTGAGTGGAATACGGTATTTTGTTTCGTAAGGTGAAGTGGGGAGACTGGAGACAAGGGTAAAAAAGGAGTTTTCAGCAGATCTGATCACTATGACAACGTAAACACAAACATCGACCAGTCAGCAGTCCGGCAATCAAGTAAATCAAAACTAGAAGAGAGAGAGGCCTAAGGACGTTGAGTTTCCGCTGACAATAATAAAGGACTTTGTCTCAGCCTGTACTGCCATTCACCTCCCTAACAGTTCTCCCAGCTCCTCGCAAATCGTCTACACCTCCACCACCCCCAACGCCCCCCCCCCCCCCCCCCCCCCAGCACCAAGGTGAAAGGCGGGGAGGGGGGGATGCTAGTATTCGTTACCGATCCGCTGCAGCAGTTGCACTGTGTGCAGCACGGTTGACCTACTTCAGGGCGCATATCTACACGTGCGTTGCGAGCAGCTGACGGTTGTCGTTATGTGGGTGATGTCGGGGGAGGATGCAGCTTCTGCTAAACATCAGCAATTTTTTTTTCTTAAAAGAAAATCGGCAGCAGCATGCCGGTGATACGCCGGTCATGTTCCCACAAGTCTATGTTCCTCCAGGTCTATATTCCTATTCCCATTCCTATATTCCTGTGCAATAAAGGTTATTGATTGATTGATAGAAACCCTAACCCTAACCTAAACCACTACCCAACCGTAATCATTTAATGACACATAGAAGGAACAGAGCCAGCCGGGAATATAGACCTGGGGGGGGGGGGGGGGAATAATAAAGGGCTGACCCCGTAATGTGCAGGCTGAGTAGGAATGAATGGGAGGGGTGGGGTGGGTGTTGGGGGGTTTAACGTCCTTTTCCACCACATACAGGTGATACAGCCTTATCAAAAAGTTAAGGACCACTTGCAAATATCATTCGACTTTTGTCGTGGTGGCATGCTGGTGTAGTGCTGAACATCGCTGAAACGACGGCTTATGTAGGCAAACAAATGAGCACAGTTCATAACCAGGGATGCATTCTTTGACCTGCATCTCATTTTTGCCGTGCAGAAAGCCCCAGGTATCGCTCACTGAACACTGAAACTCGGTCTAGTTTTGCCGAAATTGCAGATTTTCAAACGCCCCAAGCATGCTGTGTGACGCGCACGTGCCATCCACACAGTGGTCGCCATGTTCACTACTTACCCCTTAACCTTGCTACCGAATTTTACGGGGAAAATCTTATCCGTTTATTTTTTTCTGATTTATTGAAACTGTCACCCATTATGTTGACTGGTCCTTAACTTTTAGTGAAGACTGTATCAAAGACGGGGCAACGATGAAAACGCCAGCACAAATATTTGGCCCCAGCCGGGATGCGAACTCACGACCCGAGCATTAGAAGTCCAACGCTCTACCAATCGGCCACCCCGGCTCCCTGGGAATGAATGGGAGATACACGTTATCCGTCATTTTAAGCAATTTCTCTCTCTCTCTCTCTCTCTCTCTCTCTCTCTCTCTCTCTCTCTCTCTCTCTCAGGAGCCACACTGCCCAACAAAATGTGTACAGATCTTTTCAGGGCCCATGTTCGGTATCTTTAAAATCATTTGTGTAGTGAACACACTCAGACTGTGTCAACTGATGTTAAATAATACTAATAATAAATGTGAAATGTCCACCCTCCCCCCCCCCCCCCCCCTCTCTTCACATCCTGTGATTCACATGGCCACGTGATTACTGACGTGTAATTGTTTTCCTGCTCAGTTCTGAAAGAGCACGTGACAGTATTGCTAACATCAGTCCTATACGTATTCTCGTGTAAGAAAACATTGAAACGAAACCTTGCAACGCCCTCCATAACACTCGCACTAAAGGGTCTTCCCAATCGTGCATGATCACTGAACCATAACCATAACCAAACCGATACGCTTGACTGGAGACGATGACAAAGAAGTATCGCCCTGTGTAGGTGATAGTGACGTCACGCTGAGGAGGGTTGAGTATTGTGACAATAAGCGTTGGGGCGACAAGCCTCATGAAAAATGGAGGACAACACAGCACGTGCCAGTGATCGTGATGGTGTAATGTTAGGGTGTACAAGGTGTGTGTGGGGGGGGGGGGAGCCGGGGGGGGGGGGGGCATGTATGGCGCAATTCACTATAACCCGCTATGTCGGCCGGTGATCCGTTCTGTGGCAACAACAGGACGTAATATACATGCAGACCCAAAATAATGGCTGTTTACGTGTGTGTGTGTGTGTGTGTGTGTGTGTGTGTGTCTGTGTCTGTGTCTGTGTGTGTCTGTGTCTGTGTGTGTCTGTGTCTGTGTCTGTGTGTGTGTGTGTGTGTGTGTGTGTGTGTGTGTGTGTGTTTTGAGAGTGTGTGTGTGTTTTGAGAGTGTGTGTGTGTGTGTGTGTGTGTGTGTGTGTGTGTGTGTGTGTGTGTGTGTGTGTGTGTGTGCGAGCGCGCGCGCTAAACAACGCTACATAGAAGGGTTAGAGAGACAGACACAAAGAAAGAGAAACAAAAATAGTCACGGTGGGTGGGTGGGGGGTTGAGAGTTTGACGTCCTTGTACACCACATATGGGTGTCACCAAAGGCAGCAAATAATGACATACTTTATTTCCACACACCTACAGCTACACACACACACAACTGGTCAAGTGTCCCTTCCGGAAACTTCCGTTGTCCCAACAGGACCACACGCAGTTCGTGACGTGTAAAGTGGTTAGTCATACGGACTAGCTATAGTCTACACACACACACACACACACAACTGCCATTAAACCTTCGCCCTGCCCCAACGTGTTTGCTGAGGACAATACAGAAACGTTATCAGCAGGGGAGGAAATGCATACCAGCGTTCACGGGACTCCAAAAGGTCTTTTTTTTTTCTTTTCTTTTTTCCCTTGGACAAGCACACGCCAGTGTTGGGTTTGCCGAAGGGCTGAGTATCGGGTAAAGAACAAAACCAAACATGAACCAGGAATACGGCTTTGTCACGACCCGTGTACAAGCCTGGGGTCAGGTCTCGTATGACAATGATCACATTCCAAGACACACACACACACACACACACACACACACACACACACACAGGCCGACAGCTGTACATATGATATAGCACCAAGCACTGCGGATTCTTGTCCGCTCAGTTTACAAGCACCAAGAAATTGCGTTTCAGTTCGTTCAGACTTTGGGTTTGAGTTTAATGGTTGGTGAATGGGTTATTTACTCGCGGCTTTCACGTCCTTTTCCGCCACGTAAGGGTAATCTCAAAGGACGGGGAAACGATATATCTGGGCTGCAGCCGGGATTCGAACTCACGACCCATTGAAAGTTCCACGCTCTACCAGCCCCGCTATCCTGGCTTACCGACGTGTTGTGTTACAGCAACGACAGGAACACTAGCGAAGTAGATGGAAACAAGAACTGACAAAGTCAAATTGCTCGGTGCTTGGGAAGTTCATATTTTACTCAGAAACGCGAGACAGCGGACAAATTATACACAGCTCCATACGACCACAGACAGTGAGCCCAGCTGTTGTAACCCTTGCTGGTTTTCGTGGTTTAACGTCCTTTTCCGCAAGACAAGCGGACTGTTAAAAACCGGACACTGGGGATGGGGGAGGGAACCAACTTGGTCTCCGGTCAGAATCTGATTTATAGATCGTCACAGATTTGTCACGACTCGACCATGTAACGATAGATCAACCCTCCCTCACATTCTACCGGCAATGACGACCGTAAACTGTCCAGAAGAAAGTCAATCACGTGATGCTTTTGGTCACTAGGGGTGGGAGGGAGGGATGGAGGGGAGGCCGGGGGGCGAGTTGTGGTGGTCATAAACTGTCTGTGTAATTCCCTGCTGCAGGTCCCGGGTCCCAAGGGAGACAAGTCGTTAGTATGATGGGTGGTGGCCCCTCCTCTTGCCTCGTCCCTATTTTACACACATATTTACCGGTACCAAGACACATCATTTTGTATGGCATTGAACAGACTGTGCCAGGGACACTGAGTAGTTCGAGTGGGTGAAGGGGGAGGGGTGAAAGAGTGAAGGGGGAGAGGGGAGGGGGGAAGGAAGAGACTATGGGGGAGTATCAAACGGGTGTAGGGGGGGATACTGTAGTATGGAGTGGGTGACGAAGCAAAGAAAGGTTAGGGTTGGACAGGAGAGGGAACGGTCTGGTATTTCGAATTGTCCGTGAAGGTACTTTCAAAGTAGAATAGAGGGGAGGGGGGAGGGGGGGGGGGGAGAAGGGTCAAAAACACTTTGACATTACGGATACTCGAACCCAATACGCTCCCTCAGTCTATGATTCAAGCCCCTGTAAATTAGAGTTGTTGTTGGTGGTGGTGGTGGTGGTGGTCGTGGTGGTGGTGGTGGTGTAATGCATTTCCCCGGTTTGGACGCATAACTGCCTTAGATTCGCGAGAAAGCGCATACTTCCTGTCCAGCTGTAAAGACGGTTTGTGCGGTAAACTACTGATGACATCAGCTTTCAATGTGTTGCCTTGTCATGCCAGACCGGTGTGCCATGTGTGTCAGACAACTGCCGACACGCAACCTGTCAATCTGCACTCACTCACTGTCACCACTTCAATAGCACATTCGTCCTGTGTCACTGTCACCATCTCAAACACCAATCACTCACTGTCACCACTTCAATTGCACATTCGTCCTGTGTCACTGTCACCACTTCAATAGCACATTCGTCCTGTGTCACTGTCACCACTTCAATAGCACATTCGTCCTTTGTCACTGTCACCACTTCAATAGCACATTCGTCCTGTGTCACTGTCACCATCTCAAACACCAATCACTCACTGTCACTACAGTACAGTAGTCTATCAGGGGCGATAAGCCACAAAATAAATCTCTCTCTCTCTCTCTCTCTCTCTCTCTCTCTCTCTCTCTCTCTCTCGTGCAGTGTGTGTGTGTGTGTGTGTGTGTGTGTGTGTGTGTGTGTGTGTGTGTGTGTGTGTGTGTGTGTGTGGTCTCTATTTTACATGATCTTTCTCAGTTTGTGTTTGACTTTCTTTCGCTTAATTGTTCTTTGGCAACCGCCGATCGTCTCGGCGTATTATGATTCTTTGTACGTGTGTATTAGTTATCACACCCACCCACCCAACGGCACCACACACACACACACACACACACACACACACACACACACACACGTTTCACCCCTCCTGTACAGCCCCAACCGACAACTCATACCATGGCACAAAACCAAAATACACGTCAGTCGCAGTTGTAAACTGACATTTTGAAAGTGACTCAGTAAAAAACCACGCCGCAGGAACTGTGACAGGAAATGGTAAACTGATGTCCACAACAGGGATGTCCCGGTGTCCGTGTTTCCGAGAAACTCCGTGACCCCGTCAGTAGTAGAGGTTCAGTGTAGCACTAGTTCACTGTCTGTCTCACGACACTGTGATTACACACTGTGATTACTGACTTGGTGCCACAGTGATCACAAGTCGTCATCAGCTACAAAGTGTGTCACTTACGTAGATAGATAACAGCGACACACCACTAGACACACTTTACCGACCCAGTCAGTGACGGAATCACTCTCTCTCTCTCTCTCTCTCTCTCACACACACACACACACACACACACACACACACACACACACACACACCACTGACAAACTATATTTCAGTACAACGGAGACGGATGCCGGACTTGAAACGCGGTGACATTGTGTCGACTGAGAAACTGACAGAGAGACAGGTAGATCACACTAAAGACAGAAAAGTGAGACCACTAGAGCGGCATGCAGTGATTGCGACTTACCAGTTTAATCAGGACAGGTCGGTGACACTGAATGTAAACTGATGTCACACTTAACACCTGCAGCTTTCAACCAATCAACTATCACCTGACGTAAGACGATACCTGAATGAACTTGTCCGTTGTCCGTCCACTGAACACTTGGGTTGTCTTCCGGCCACCTGAACACTGTCACGTATAGAGACCCACGACACTACTGTGCCCGGCACTCGTTACACCTCTACTGATATATAGCTGATCTCTAGCACATCCCGGATACTCGGTGAGTTGTATGGCATCACAGTCGGTCACTGACTGACGGTGTCTGTCGCAACAACACGTAAACGTCAGTATCCTGGTCCCCGCCACTACCCGCCGCTGTCCCAATAGCGGATATTTAGGCTAAACAGAGAGAGCTCGCTGTCCCCAACCCTCGCTACTCCTCAGTCAACTCGGATCGGCCGACAATAACCTCCCCCCCCCCCCCTTCTTCCCTCTTTCTGTACTGACTAACAGGTGCGCTCTATTTCTACAATGTCAACAGGAACTTGCCATGAACAGTAAACTTGTGCAACAAGTTGCAGTGCTTGCTGACAGTCAGTTCACCGTCACTGACATACCGTCTGCCATGGATCAGTCAGTGTGGCCTTATGTGACCTCAACTTATCAGTTCAAGTCAATCAGCGTGATACTAGTATAAGATTAATTCAGCGTGATACTAGTATCACTATACTAATATTACTTCAGTGCCAATATTCCTCCATCAATGATTTGTCAGTCACGGTAGTGACTCGAGTCATGGGGAGCGTGCCAGTACATAAAGTAAGTGCCTGCTATAGAGTATGAAGGTTTTCACAAGGCAAGACTGTGACAGTGTTGGTGGCTGACACTGAGACAGACTGAGGACTGACTCAGACTAACTAATGTGATAACAGAGACAAGACGTGACGCT
>JACVVK020000438.1:512500-545000 GCA_018292915.2 Batillaria attramentaria
ACACACCTCATTTTCCCATGTATATACTGTAGTCTGCGATTATCTTCGCTGCAAAGTCGTTGCTTCAGATGCAGATCGGGTTGTAGACGATGCTAGAGGCGCTCAGTCTGTGAATCACTGTGACAATCATTGTGACTATCACTGTGACAATCATTGTGACTATCACTGTGACAATCACTGTGACAATCCGGCACTGTGACCATCACCCGCCACTGTATCAGCCCACAGACCCGTTAAGTGGGCAGTCGGGTGCATGGCACAAGGGTTAGCGACAGCACCACAAAACCTTTCAAAAGACACGTTGTACCACAAATGCTACAGTAACGACAGCTGGAGTTAGAACGGGATAAGTTATTAGTGTGTGAAACGTGTCCAAGTTTTGTCCCGGGGGGTGGGGTGGGGGGGGGGAGTAGGGGGAGGGGAGGGAGGACAGAGCAAGAGAGAGAGAGAGAGTGGCATGCCAACAGACACCAGTGAGTGTGATGACATGCTCACCCTGTGTCCATAACCCTTTGTGGTAGAAGGAGCAGCAAAGTGGACGAGGTCTGTGTGGAAGGATGGTAGTTGTGTGGCAGCCGATAATGGAGTCCAGTACAGTAATCCTGTGGTAATGGTGTATGATGAACAAATGTGCCCCCCGCGATCAATAGACACAACTTGTAAAGTATGTCGGACATAGTAATACTGATCATCACGGTGAACAGGGTGATGGAAGGGATTGTATGTGTGGTGGAGCATCTGACAACTCACATTGCCTAATGTCCATTGTATTATCCCCGTCAGTCATGTCACAGTCTAGTTCCTGCTTGTATTTCTTGTCTGACCATTTTAATAACCCATGAGTCGTTTCTATTTCCTTGTTGTATGTGTTTGTATGTCAGTAGTTGAAGGATGATTTTCTTCCTGTTGATGACTCGCTAACAAGGAGCGGTGGTCGTTTTCGCAACAAGATCCCTTTGGAACAGGTTTCCCCAAACCATAAGGCATATATATAGATTCGGTCCCCACCTTAAACACTGCAGTCAAAACACACTTGTTCTCAGCCCAGCACCAGTAACGAGAGATTGACAGAACTCAATGTGTGTGTGTGTGTGTGTGTGTGTGTGTGTGTGTGTGTGGGCTTGTGTGTGTATGCGTGTGTGTGTGTGTGTGTGTGTGTGTGTGTGTGTGTGTGTGTGTGGGCTTGTGTGTGTGTGTGTGTGTGTGTGTGTGTGTGTGTGTGTGTGTGTGTGTGTGTGTGTACCGCAATTGCTATGTCTTTTATTGTTCTCTCTGGCATTACTGCCATGTCATTACATTTTTCACCTTGTTGACGCTTAGAGCTGGCCGAGTATAAGCGCTACACAAATACTGATCCATAGTTATTATTGGTATCATTATTAACACACCTCAAGGGCAACTAAACATCTTCGTGGTTTTATCAGTTTTGCCTGCGCGGGTTGCTAATGTCGGTTTGTGCTGAAGTTTTCCTCGTTGCTCCGTCTGTACTACCGCTCTGACGTGGTGAAAAAGAAGGTTAAACCAGCAACCCACCAACCAGCCAGTACTGCCGACCGAATGGTTGAGTGTTGTCTATTCAGTAAACTGTCAACACTCGCTCGGTCGTGGTTTGCAAACCAGCTTGAATCCGGGTATTTTTCTGTTTGCCTCTCTTTCATATCACCCTTTCATGATGGAGAAGAACGTTAAACCCTAAAACAACCAACCCAGCCATGATCCAGTTGGCCGCTCTACCCCCCGCCGCGCCCCCTACCGGACCTCAGTAAAGAGTGCCGGTAACCCTCAGCACGTGCATCCCGCCATAAAGAGCTCATCCATTTCAGTGAGGGCGGTGAGTAGCGGGGGGAGGTGACGGCGTGTTGCCAACATCAACACGACACTGGTGGAGAGTCCGGTCACAGTCTTAAGTCCGCTGTGGTGAAACATTGACCGTCATTCTACTGTCTACCCTGCCAGCGGCCACAAGACCAGACAGACGGAAAAACAGCTCAATAGTCATCACAAAAATCGTGTGGGGGAGACTTCAATAATTCTGAAGCTCTCAGGCACGAGATGCGTACGACCGGTACAGGAGATAATGGGAAAGCGCTAGATCTTGGGGCGGTCGGTGGTCTAGTGGTTAAGAGACTTGTCACCAATGCGAGAGGTCAGGGGTTCGTGTCCCACTCGGGGCAAAGATTTTTTCCTTCTCGTATGTGGCACCGTTCATTCGGGCCGATCGTCGGGGGTTCTCTCCGGGTACTCCGGCTTCCTCCCCCTCTGCTTTGGAAATGTTCAGCCCACCAAATTTGAAAAAATAAATGCAATTCTCAATTCCGAAGTTTAAATAGCTGAGCTGACCCTTCGCACCACGTGATTGTAATGTGTTTATGTCCAGTGTGTGAGAGAATGCGTGTGATTCACGTGAGCGTGCGTGTTGGGTTCAGTTCGCGGCGCTTTGAGCTGATTCATGAAACTGGGTAAAGCGCCTATACAATACTCATTATTATTATTATTATTATTATCTTAAGTCGTTGTTCTTCCATACCAGACCAGTGGTGTTCCGTACGATATCCCATAAAATCAGTACTTATCCCGCGAGGAAAACGTCTAGACTTGTCAATCATAAGATGATTGATGTGTAAGTACTCTCTCTCTCTCTCTCTCACACACACACACACACACACACACACACACACACACGCACACACACACACACACATGCTAACACACACACACACACAAACACATGCTCACAGACACACACACACACACACACACAAGCTAGCACACACCAGCCAAAACACTCCAGATGGAACTGCTGGGCACAGCCACTGAGATCATTAACGTCATACATCATCATCATCATCATCCCCTAGTTACGTCACTGCACGAACACTCGCGGTCATTGGCACCACGTGACGCCAGCCAGACGTCAGCCAGCTTTTGGCAAGCAGGTGAAAATGTTGTGCCATCAATTATAGAACACACCTTGCTGGCAACCCTCTCTCTCTCTCTCTCTCCCTCTCTCTCTCTCTCTCTCTCTCTCTCTTTCTCTCTCTCTCTTTCTCTCTCTCTCTCTCTCTCTCAACACAAGTCCCTGAAAAACTCCCGAAAAATGCCCTTGTAACAGAACTCCCTAAAACTTCTCTAAACAACTTCACTCAGTGATACCGAATTCTCTGAACAACTTCACTCAGTGATACCGAATTCTCTGAACAACTTCACTCAGTGATACCGAATTCTCTGAACAACTTCACTCAGTGATACCGAATTCTCTGAACAACTTCACTCAGTGATACCGAATTCTCTGAACAACTTCACTCAGTGATACCGAATTCTCTGAACAACTTCACTCAGTGATACCGAATTCTCTGAACAACTTCACTCAGTGATACCGAATTCTCTGAACAACTTCACTCAGTGATACCGAATTCTCTGAACAACTTCACTCAGTGATACCGAATTCTCTGAACAACTTCACTCAGTGATACCGAATTCTCTGAACAACTTCACTCAGTGATACCGAATTCTCTGAACAACTTCACTCAGTGATACCGAATTCTCTGAACAACTTCACTCAGTGATACCGAATTCTCTGAACAACTTCACTCAGTGATACCGAATTCTCTGAACAAATACCTACAGAACTCTATAACTCTAACTTTCCTAAGAACTTGACTACCAAAAACTAATACCAACTTGCTGTAGAACTCTTTGTACATTTCCTGATGAACTTCCTAAACAACTCCCTGTAGAACGCCCTGAACAACTCCCTGTAGAACTCCCTGAACAACTCCCCGTAGAACTCCCTGAACAACTCCCTGTAGAACTCCCTGAACAACTCCCTGTAAAACTGGGGAGCTGGGAGAGCCGAATGATAGAGCGTTGGACTCTCGATGCTCGGGTCGTGAGTTTGAATCCCTGCTGGGGCCAAATATTTGTGCTGGCCTTTTTCTCGTTGCCCCGTCTTTGATATCACCCTTATGTGGTGGAAAAGGACGTTAAACTCCCAAACACCCACCCTCCACCCACCCCCTGTAGAACTCCCTGAACTACTCCCCGTAGAACTCCCTGAACAACTGCCTGTAGAACTCCCTGAACTACTCCCTGTAGAACTCCCTGAACAACTCCCTATAGAACTCCTTGTAGAACTCCCTGAACTACTCCCTGTAGAACTCCCTGAACAACTCCCTATAGAACGCCTTGTAGAACTCCCTGAACAACTCCCTGTAGAACTCCCTGAACAACTCCCTGTAAAACTCCCTGAACAACTCCCTGTAGAACTCCCTGTAAAACTCCCTGAACTACTCCCTGTAGAACTCCCTGTAGAACTCCCTGAACAACTCCCTGTAGAACTCCCTGTAAAACTCCCTGAACTACTCCCTGTAGAACTCCCTGTAGAACTCCCTGAACTACTCCCTGTAGAACTCCCTGACGTAGTCCCGGACAACCTGAACACAGCACGGTCTTCAGTCACTCGTTGCTGAAAACAAGCACCGTGCTGCACACTCTAACGCCTTCACAGTTAAAATCCCGAAAGAGGGAAAGAGACGGGGGAAAGAGGGGGATGAAGTGGGGGGCGGGGGGGGGGGGGGTAAGTGGCGTTTGCACGTGGGGGCGGGCACTGTGAAAGAGTTGAATGTGATGGTAGGCCTTTCAAATTTCTTAAAGCCGCAAATTGACTCTGCGTAAGAGCCATTTCCCGGACCGCACATTTAACCCTTCAGTGGCTGTTCGATTAACCCTAGCTGTCATAATGGAATCCTGGAGGTGGCTGGCCAAACGTCTGGAGGCAGGAGCGGTGAAGGGAGAGAACTGTTTCTGCTGGACTGAGCCTGGTCCGGGATGACCGCCTGATTGGACATGATAAAAGTCTTTGTCGTCTGGGCCACGTGAGATTTGCTTGGAATGCCGGGAAGGGAACAGCCGGGTCAATACACTTTGGTTTAGAAAGAGCGCACCCTGAAACCGCCAATCGTCACTTTGCCATATCAAAACAAACGACGGAATCGCCACGGTGACATATACACACACACACACACACACACACACACACACACACACACACACACACACACACACACACACACACACAGATCTATTTCCATTACGCCTGACTTCTTTCTTTCCGTCTTGAGTTACGTCCCTTTTTGTCATAACTGACCAGGCATCTCTCTCAAGACACGTGTCAGTTTTTGTTTCGTTAATATTGTTCTGTTAATACAGGTTTGTTTGTTTGTTTGTTTGTTTGTTTGTTTGTGTAAGTACCCGGTCTCAATAATTATTAAACGTTAAATACACATTGAAACACTTATATTTGATTGTGTGTTTTGTTTGTTGTTGTTGTTGTTTTTTTAAACAGTACGTGAAGCCGTTAAACAAAGTCCCAGTACTGTAACAAAAAGATAAAATCATTTGTGTAGCACTGATGATAAACAGCAAAACATCTTGCTGCACCATTTTCGCACAAAAGACTTTTTTTTTCTTGTAGGTTGTTTCCTTGTGAGACTGGGAAGAAAGTCATTTTGCAGCCAGCAGGATACCTAGCTGTTGTTGAACTGACGCCCTGTAAGCAACAAAACGGCTATCTAGAGGTGAGTTCAGGTCTTCGGGAAGTTTGGAAGACGTCGTCACGGTTGATGGGTCATTATGAGCTTCCGTCCGTGACGTCAGAGCGCTGTACACATGACTGCACGCATGACATGTTCATCTGTGTTCATTGCCGCCATCACTAGCATCCACCAACGTCTGGAGAACGGGTCATGCCATTGGCGCACTGATGCACTGTCCGATCATTCGATTGGTGTATTTGCTTAGAGGATTGACCTATCAAAAAGATGAATAGGTGTCTGGGGAATCCAAACCACGCAGCCACTTCGTGTCTCCGGTGGTTGATCTCGTCCTGGAAACCTCTGCTGCAAACGTGAGCCTGTAATGACGTCACGGTGGAAACACACGACATTGACTGATGTCGACAGTTTACCATAATAATAAAATGGGTACTTAAAGGACGCCCTCCCTCTCGCGGGAGCTCAAGGCGCCTTACAAAGAACACACACTCACTCACCCAGAAACACACACAACATGCCTCCACACATACATAGGACACAAAACACACTTTCAGGACACCAAATAACGCATTTAGTTTATTTTTTTCAAATAACAATAGCCTTCCTTAGTGGATATAAACAAACAAGTACAGTGAAACCCGCTTAATACTTCGTCGCAGGGGACAGTGAAACTGACTATGATTTATCCACACTACGTTTTCAGAGAATTCAAATGATTGCTACCTTGACAAACATGACGTACTATGAGTTTCCAGTGATAATATAATTATGTAACATATAATCAAAATTGTGGCAGAGGTCCTACAATGAGGCGGAACCACGCAGGGAGACTATGAGGTTCCGACAGGGGACTGAAGGAAACGATTAAGTGTTTGCGCGCGCACAGACTCTTTGACAAGAAGGGAGGCAATCCAAACAGAACTTCCGCAGTGCCAGACAAGGCGGCATGCTGCAGGCCGAAGGACGGGGGATACAAACGATTAAACCGATCAATACGTTTTTATTTGCTATTTGACTTTTGGTGGCGAGAGAGAGACAGAGAGAGGGAGAGAGAGACAGAGACAGAGAGAGAGACAGAGAGAGAGAGGGAGATGAACGAGTAGTGGGTGGCAGGGTGTGGGTGGCGTTAAATCTGTTTGATTGAAAATCCCCGAGGGTTGGGGGGGAGGGGATGGGGGAGAGAAACCTGACCTCTCTCACTGGTGGCGGAGTCATGCCCCATTCCCGGGGACCGGACCGGAGTTGACAACTAACCAGGTGTTTGTCCCTTAGCAGAAGCAGCAGGCATGGACATGACATCTAATCGTGACTTTATCACCCATGTTCATGACACTACCCAGTAATGTGCCAACACACGACACTACCCGGTAATGTGCCAACACACGACACTACCCGGTAATGTCCCAACACACGACACTACCCGGTAATGTGCCAACACACGACACTACCCGGTAATGTGCCAACACACGACACTACCCGGTAATGTGCCAACACACTACACTACCCTGTAATGTCCCAGCAGACGACACTACCCGGTAATGTCCCAACACACGACACTACCCAGTAATGTCCCAACACACGACACTACCGGGTAATGTCCCGACACACGACACTACCCGGTAATATCCCCACACACGACACTACCCGGTAATATCCCGACACACGACACTACCCGGTAATATCCCGACACACGACACTACCCGGTGATGTCCCCACACACGACACTACCCGGTAATGTCCCGACACACGACACTACCCGGTAATATCCCGACACACGACACTACCCGGTAATATCCCGACACACGACACTACCCGGTAATGTCCCGACACACGACACTACCCGGTAATGTCCCGACACACGACACTACCCGGTAATGTGCCAACACGACACTACCCGGTAATGTCCCCACACACGACACTACCCGGTAATATCCCGACACACGACACTACCCGGTAATATCCCCACACACGACACTATCCGGTAATATCACCACACACGACACTAACCGGTGATGTCCCAACACACGACACTACCCGGTAATGTCCCAGCACACGTCACTACCCGGTAATGTCCCAACACACGACACTACCCGGTAATGTCCCAGCACACGACACTACCCGGTAATGTCCCAACACACGACACGACACTACCCGGCAATGTCCCCACACACGTCATTACCCGGTAATGTCCCGACACACGACACTACCCTACACGACACTACCCGGTAATATCCCGACACATGACACTACCCGGTAATATCCCCACACATGACACTACCCGGTAATATCCCCACACACGACACTACCCGGTAATATCCCCACACACGACACTATCGGGTAATGTCCCCACACACGACACTACCCGGTAATATCCCCACACACGACACTACCCAGTAATGTCCCCACACACGACACTACCCGGTAATGTCCCGACACACGACACTACCCGGTAATGTCCCCACACACGACACTACCCGGTAATGTCCCAACACACGACACTACCCGGTAATGTCCCCACACACGACACTACCCGGTAATGTGCCAACACACGACCCTACCCGGTAATGTCCCGACACACGACACTACCCGGTAATGTCCCGACACACGACACTACCCGGTAATGTCCCGACACGCGACACTACCCAGTAATGTCCCAACACACGACACTACCCGGTAATGTCCCGACACACGACACTACCCGGTAATGTCCCGGCACACGACACTACCCGGTAATGTCCCGATACACGACACTACCCGGTAATGTCCCGACACACGACACTACCCGGTAATGTCCCGATACACGACACTATACCCTGTAATGTCCCGACACACGACACTTCCCGGTAATGTCCCGACACACGACACTACCCGGTAATATCCCGACACACGACACTACCTGGTAATATCCCGACACACGACACTATACCCGGTAATGTCCCGACACACGACACTACCGGGTAATGTCCCGACACACGACACTACCCGGCAATGCCCCAACACACGACACTACCCGGTAATGTCCCGACACACGACACTACCCGGTAATGTCCCGAAACACGACACTACCCGGTAATGTCCCGACACACGACACTACCCGGTAATGTCCCGGCACACGACACTACCCGGTAATGTCCCGATACACGACACTACCCGGTAATGTCCCGACACACGACACTACCCGGTAATGTCCCAGCACACGACACTACCCGGTAATGTCCCGACACACGACACTACCCGGTAATGTCCCGACACACGACACTATCCGGTAATGTCCCGATACACGACACTATACCCTGTAATGTCCCGGCACACGACACTACCCGGTAATGTCCCGATACACGACACTACCCGGTAATGTCCCGACACACGACACTACCCGGTAATGTCCCGATACACGACACTATACCCTGTAATGTCCCGACACACGACACTTCCCGGTAATGTCCCGACACACGACACTACCCGGTAATATCCCGACACACGACACTACCTGGTAATATCCCGACACACGACACTATACCCGGTAATGTCCCGACACACGACACTACCGGGTAATGTCCCGACACACGACACTACCCGGCAATGCCCCAACACACGACACTACCCGGTAATGTCCCAACACACGACACTACCCGGTAATGCCCCAACACACGACACTACCCGGTAATGTCCCAACACACGACACTACCCGGTAATGTCCCAACACACGACACTACCCGGTAATGTCCCGACACACGACACTACCCGATAATGTCCCGACACACGACACTACCCGGTAATGTCCCGAAACACGACACTACCCGGTAATGTCCCGACACACGACACTACCCGGTAATGTCCCGACATACGACACTACCCGGTAATGTGCCAACACACGACACTGCCCGGTAAAGTCCCAACACACGACACTACCCGGTAATGTGCCAACACACGACACTACCCGGTAATGTTCCAACACACGACACTACCCGGTAATGTGCCGACACACGACACTACCCGGTAATGTCCCAACACACGACACTTCCCAGTAATGTCCCAACACACGACACTACCCGGTAATGTCCCAACACACGACACTACCCGGTAATGTCCCAACACACGACACTACCCGGTAAAGTCCCAACACACGACACTACCCGGTAATGTGCCAACGCACGACACTACCCGGTAATGTGCCAACGCACGACACTACCCGGTAATGTCCCAACACACGACACTACCCGGTAATGTGCCGACACACGACACTACCCGGTAATGTGCCAACGCACGACACTACCCGGTAATGTCCCAACACACGACACTGCCCGGTAATGTCCCAACACACGACACTTCCCAGTAATGTCCCCACACACGACACTACCCGGTAATGTCCCGACACACGACACTACCCGGTAATGTCCCCACACACGACACTACCCGGTAATGTCCCAACAATCAACAGGAGGACAGCACAGCTACATGCACTTTGTTGTTTCACCACCACTCAACTTACACGTTTCACGCATGTACGCTTCGATGACCACGTGTAATCACCCCGACACGGTTGATTTGTTAGTCTCACGGAACGGTCGTGCAGAAAGCAAACAGATAAAATTATTCTTGACGTGAAGTTATGGGGGAAAGAACATTGGACACATTGCCTACCGCAAATATGCGACATGGTATACAGGACAAAGGAGTGAACCACGTGAATTGAAAGTGTACGAGGAGAACGGAGTGTACGATCAGAAGGCATCTACCGTTGGCAGCTGCAGTTGTTGTTGTTGTTGTTGTTCTGAAGAAACAGCAAAAATCCGGTTTGGCTGCTGAAAAGTTTCTTCTGCGGCAGAAAAATGGCACTTTTCTGCAGAAAATCGACTCTCTCTCTCTCTCTCTCTCTCTCTCTCTCTCTCTCTCTCTCTCTCTCTCTCTCATGCCATCATTTTTATTTTTTTTTGCGAGTGCAAGTTGTGTAAAAAAAAAAATAGAAAATTAAAATGAAAGATTCCGTCCAGGGAATAAATCCTCACATATGGAGATGGGAGATAACTGTGTCCTGTTAATGACCATTCTGCTCCAGTAATCCTTAAATCAATACCGCCCGCCCGCCTGCCGAAGGGTTTAAGCCTGAAGATAAGTAGATGGAAATGGAAAACTCATTGTGAGATAGTAGATGCCAATATTGAGTTAGTTCCGCGAATCTACATGAAGGAGAATAAGGGAGGGAGGGGGGAGGGGGGGTAGGGGCGGCCAGTTCACCCCTCTCGCTCTTCTCGCGCTCTTCAATGTCTGTGTGTCAACTTTTAAAGAAATACCATGCGAGATCACAGCAGAGGGAGTGTCACTTTAAAACCTCTCACTCTGCATGTGGATGAACTGACGCCGTATTTCCACATCGTGACCATGTTTACTGTAGACGTTTACTGCCTCTAGTGCTGAACAAAGCACTCTTTCACTGAGGAACCCTTCACTGATCTATTTTCGTCCGCCCTACGGTCGCCACTACTTAGAAGTGTGTGTGTGTGTGTGTGTGTGTGTGTGTGTGTGTGTGTGTGTGTGTGTGTGTGTGTGTGTGTGTGTGTGTGTGTTCTCAACCCACTGACCTTCCTTATTTTATTTTATTTTTATTTTTACAGGTTACCATCCACCCAAACGACTCTACACTGTTTATTTCAGGTACACACACACACACACACACACACACACACACACACACACACACACACACACACACACGCACGCACGCACGCACGCACGCACGCACACACGCACGCACGCACACACACACACACACACACACGCACGCACGCACGCACGCACGCACACACACACACACACACACACACACACACACACACACACACACACACACACACACACACACTGGAAAAGCCATAGAGTCAAACCAAAATTAAGCCCAAGCTGTTATTTAGAGTACAATTTCACAAACCAAGCCATGAAAACAATGACAACTGTAAATGTAGCTTTACCGCCGGTCACGTGTTGACAGCCACTGGATTGTCTTCAGTGAAAGAATTATGGATAAATAAAATAAATGAAGTTGACAAAGGCACGTAAGGGAGATAATTCGGAGTTACAGCATGCTCTTCAAGATTAGGGCATATTCTCCCTTGCACCACAAAAAAAACCTGATAGTTTAGCTGCCGCGAGCACACAGATTGAATATCTCCGTTTTAGATGGCGTTCAGTATGTTAGATGAATTACGAAATAATAATTAAAGCCGGCACCTTCACATAAAGATTAAAATTACAGATATTCTAGATGTCTCGAACGCTCGCCACTCTGGTCGGCAAACTCAGTGATCCGAGTAAAGAAACAGACTTCCCCAATCTTTTCGGTCGGCACAAAATGTCGCTTAAATTTCTGCAGACTGCAGAGACCAATCTAACAACTTCTACAGGACTTAGCGGGGCGGTATGTAAGCGGGGTCTGTCACACAATGACCCGTGAGACAATTCTATACATGTACTTCTCGTTCTGGTCTCAGGCATACTGATACTGAGTGAGGGGCGTCAGTGAACGTCTGACAATAGACGACTCCACTCGCCAAGCCCCGAGGCCGACGCCCCGCCCCTTCACTCTGCCGTGTATTGGCAACACACACTGTGTGTAAATGACGTCATTTTTATTGACACGGGGGTGACTGAGGTGATGGTCATTAATTAATGGTCATTCCCATGAAAATATTATGTTAACCACAAAATCATACACCGTCAACTTTTGTCACTAAATCACTAAATCATGGGGGGAGCCGGGGTGGTCGAATGGTAGAGCGTTGGACTTCTAATGCTCGGGTCGTGAATTCGATCCCGGCTGGGGCCAAATATTTGTGCTGGCGTTTTCATCGTTGCCCCGTCTTTGATATCACCCGTATGTGGTGGAAAAGGACGTTAAACCCCCAAACACCCACCCGCCCCACTAAATCATGGACCATTTATCTGATGTGGACGTTCGACACACCTGGTCACGGGGAGTACTTTACACGCTTCTGACACACGCTTGACGGCCAGAATCAATTCTTTTTGTCGATTCAGAAAGGCTCCATAAAACGAAAATCGTTGGCGACTGAATGAGCAGATGTACTATGTATTATTAGTCGTACTATTACTCGTACTCCTGCAGAGATTTGGAGACACAGCTGTACAGTCGAATGTCTTTGGTAACAAAACAATCATACGTCACTAAATATTGCAGCTGGTAGTTAAGGAACCAGGTATATTTTAAATTGTACATTTTCCTTGAATTTGAGGACACAGTGTGGCAGTGCGCTGTCAATGCATACAGGTTGCAGCAATATTTCTTGTTTATTTTCACCACATTTCATTGGTGGACATGCTGATACCGAACACGAAGCAAAAATGGGTTGCTAAGGAGACTGATCACGTGATGACTACATTGGATGCAGGAGCAAACAATGGCGGTTAACATTCCACTGGCAGCTTGAGCACATTGTCAGTAAGACACCATCCTACTGTGTAGACACTCTGCTCTCACACTTCACTGTGACACCATCCTACCGTGTAGACACGCTGCTCTCACACTTCACTGTGACACCATCCTACCGTGTAGACACGCTGCTCTCACACTTCACTGTGACACCATCCTTCCGTGTAGACACGCTGCTCTCACACTTCACTGTGACACCATCCTACCGTGTAGACACGCTGCTCTCACACTTCACTGTGACACCATCCTTCCGTGTAGACACGCTGCTCTCACACTTCACTGTGACACCATCCTTCCGTGTAGACACGCTGCTCTCACACTTCACTGTGACACCATCCTACCGTGTAGACACGCTGCTCTCACACTTCACTGTGACACCATCCTACCGTGTAGACACTCTGCTCTCACACTTCACTGTGACACCATCCTACCGTGTAGACACTCTGCTCTCAACAACACCTTCCTGCCGCCACACTTCACTGTGACACCATCCTACCGTGTAGACAAGTCCCTGTATGATAGACTGGTCATACCAACAACACCTTCCTGCCGCCACACTTCACTGTGACACCATCCTGCCGTGTAGACAAGTCCCTGTATGAGGACTGGTCATACGCTGTTCTCAACAACACCTTCCTGCCGCCACACTTCACTGTGACACCATCCTGCCGTGTAGACAAGTCCCTGTGTGAAGACTGGTTATACGCTGCTCTCAACAACACCTTCCAGCCGCCACACTTCACTGTGACACCATCCTGCCGTGTAGACAAGTCCCTGTGTGAAGACTGGTTATACGCTGCTCTCAACAACACCTTCCTGCCGCCACACTTCACTGTGACACTATCCTGCCATGTAGACAAGTCCCTGTATGAAGACTGGTCATACGCTGCTCTCAACAACACCTTCCTGCTGCCATACTTCACTGTGACCCACATGAACAGAGACCCTAGACGGCGCTGCACTGCACGTCAAGTCATCGCCACCCTCACCACTTCCAGCATCACTCGCACCAACGCCTGAAGACGGACTTCGGAGCACCTGCCCACCGGAAGGTCCGCCATATTTCTCACCACCATCTTCATCTTGACGTTCACTGACAACAACCCCTTGTTTTCCCGGCTGTTCCCGTACATCCTGCGCCGGGTGTCCCATGTCAACTACGTCGTGTGGCGCGTTTCTTAACGAGTGTTGTAGTTTGTGTAGTCGTCGCCTCCTGTAAGCACATTCACACAGACAGTGGTACAAGAAGACGCACAAACCAGCCAAAAACAGCACCCCGATACTAATACCACCCACCTGACCCGGTGTGAGAGGGGTGTCAGTACACGCTGCTTTCACTGTCACGTTTACGGTGGTATTGCCGATCTTATGTTGCGAGCAACAGCAGTATCTATCCTCATTCTGACATTCTGATGGAGACAGCACTTTATACACAGTCCTAATACTGCAGTTCCCATCCACACTGGTGTCCTCTGGTTCTATAGGATCACCGTGGCAACAGTCGCCACCTTCCGAGTTGTTGAATTTGAAAACGCTCACATTCGGCTTGGAATATGGTCCCTTTGCCAAGCATTCCAGCCGCACCTGTGTGCTTGAGTCAACGCTTAAATAGTCCGCGAGCTTGTCCGCGTAGAATTTGACAATCAAATCTTTCTCACAACGATCTCCCGCAAAACCCACAGCACAGTGGCATGTGAAGTTACCCTTGTCATCGTCTACATCTTCACATGTTCCCCCATTTTCACATGGACCTAGGTCGCAGCCATTCCACAATGCTTTTGTTTCACAAATCGACCCTGCCAGAAATACACACATCATGTCGGCCAACCGGACAGCTGCCATGAAACGGTAAGTTATGGCGCTTTCGCTTTTCAAACTTGCTAGAGAGTTGTCTCGTGGTTGTCCTCGAAAAGTGCGTGAAACAGAAATGTTGCTTTGTCTCGACCTACCTGCATTCCAAGTGGGTTATTTACTCTCTGTTTCGTTCTTGTTTTGGCCGGTATGACGTTTGTATCCACGTCAAAATCTGCACTGCGTCATATACTGTGGTAGCTCAGTGGATCGGACTTCATTTGGTATTAAGCTTAAACCATTTTTGACTAGACCCGCCATGTAATGCGACTGGTATGGTGTGCCGTTCCCCTTGTAGCGTTATAACCATGCACACAAAAACATGTCAACATTTCCCATCTCAGAGATGCCTGCAATATTTATATTATGCCCGATATAGTACGTCAGTGTGTGTGTGTGTGTGTGTATGTGTGTGTGTGTGTGTGTGTGTGTGTGTGTGTGTGTGTGTGTGTGTGTGTGTGTGTGTGTGTGGTCTGTTTGGGTCTTGGCGTATGTGTACACACACACACACACACACACACACACACACACACACACACACACACACACACACTTGTACACACACGTCAGTTACATGTCAAGGCTCGCTACACACACACACACACACACACACACACACACACACACACACACAGAATCCAAGACACACTCTCACACACACCGACACACATAGACACCATGACACACACAGACACAAAGAGTCACACACAGACACCAAGACACATACAGACACCGAGACACTGACACCAAGACACACACTGACACCAAAGCACGCATGCAGTCCCCAAAACACGCCCACAGACACCAAGACACGTGTAGCGCCGGAGGCGCAGCCGAAGTGGTTATTCCATCCTCCGACACTACATTTAAATTTAGGGAATGTCTGAGTAAAGAATGCGTGCGGAATCAGTGTTAGCGCACTGTACAGGCCGCTGAGCGACGCCCGAACACAAACACACACACACACACATCCACACACTCAGACTCGCTCCCGTGCACACGCAACAAAGAAACAAAACATGCAGCACTCCCTGTCTCACGCACTGCAGGCTGACATAACCATAACAAAGAGGAGTCTGAAGTTTCCGTTCTTCTTATTAAACCAAATTTCGAAAAGAAAGAGACAATATTTGGAAACACGGGGCCTAAAACGAAAACTCGGGTTCGTGTGGTGGTGGCTAAATAACAAAGAAAAAGAAAAATAGACGAGACGGGGTACAATACGAATACAAACAGACAAACAGATGGACTGACAAACCAAAACACTGTACAACCACACTGAAATCTAAAAAGAAAGAAATAACTCCTGCAATCACTACATCTTACTTAGAAAGGCCTGAATTTACCGGTAAAAATCTTTACCAAGCCGTTCTGTTACCAAGCCACAATAAAATACTAACCAAACGTTTGTATTCCATTGAATAATGCAGACTGGTAATGCACACTATTGTAACAAACCACACTGATACTATCACGGACCACACTGATGACACTGGTTAATAATCTGCTAGTACTGACACTGATCGAACTAAAGAGATTAGAATCACTTATAAAACTGATGGGGCTGGTGGCCCCAAGAGGCGAGCACTGGCGACGCGAGGTATGCAAACACAAAAACGGTCGGCTGTCTGCTAATACTTATTTTAGTGGAGCTTTTATACATTTTCCCTCCTCTGCCTGTGCACGTGTGGGGTTACGTGGGGTCAACCCGCTGTCAATCAAAAGAAGCGACCGGAAACAATGCTGACTAAAACATCCATAATGTGCACGTAGGCAACTTTTCCTGAATCACGCTATTATAACAGACCAAATAATCTTACCCAAAAAATACACATGAAAACATTCAACATAAAAAATGCAACTTCATTTTACACACACACACACACACACACACACACACACACACACACACCAAGCCACAGACACAGGCAGTCCCCATAACACACATAGACACCAAGACACTCAGACAGACACCAAGACAAGCAATGGGAGATAACTCTGTAACCAGCAAAACATGCGTTTGACACATGAAACAATCGGCGGAAAACAATGCATATTATCTGCATGACATTGCTTTGTGTTGTTTGGAACCAGGATACATGTAGTAGCAAGGACTACTAATGCAAAATGTACTGCCAGTCTTCATTCTTCTTGTACAGTTTGAGGGCCCGACATCACTCAAACATATGCCATCTACACTTGTGGGGCACAGCAGGTTATGTCTTCCCATAGATCTGTCAGCAGAGAGGAGTCAGCGTGTCTAATTGTGTTTTTGGAATGAAGCATGTCTTAAACCTGGTCACACGCTGCTCTCAACAACACGTTCCTGCCGCCACACTTCACTGTGACACCATCCTGCCGTGTAGACAAGTCCCTGTATGAAGACTGGTTATACGCTGTTCTCAACAACACCTTCCTGCCGCCACACTTCACTGTGACACCATCCTGCCGTGTAGACAAGTCCCTGTGTGAAGACTGGTCATACGCTGCTCTCAACAACACCTTCCTGCCGCCATACTTCACTGTGACCCACATGAACAGAGACCCTGGACGGCGCTGCACTGCACGTCAAGTCATCGCCACCC
The DNA here is from genome assembly GCA_018292915.2 of Batillaria attramentaria. Classification (NCBI taxonomy): domain Eukaryota; kingdom Metazoa; phylum Mollusca; class Gastropoda; family Batillariidae; genus Batillaria; species Batillaria attramentaria. Next base: position 529,936 of record JACVVK020000438.1, read on the forward strand.
TCACCACTTCCAGCATCACTCGCACCAACGCCTGAAGACGGACTTCGGAGCACCTGCCCACCGGAAGGTCCGCCATATTTCTCACCACCATCTTCATCTTGACGTTCCCCGACCAAAAGCCCTTGTTTTCCCGGCTGTTCCCGTACACCATGCATCATTCTGCCCTTGCCAGCCACCGCACGTGAAGCACTTCTTGATGCATGTCGTCTTTTTTGTAGTTTTTGTCTCGTACAGTAGGCACATTCACGTATGCTATCGAAAAAGAGGACGCCAACACCGATCAATATCAGCACCCCGATACTCATAACCGCTATTTGAGTGGGTGTGAGAGGGGTGTCAGTACACGCTGCTTTCACTGTCACGTTTACGTTGATATTGCCGATCTTATGCTGCGAGCAACAGCAGTATCTATCCTCATTCTGACATTCTGATGGAGACAGCACTTTATACGCAGTCCTAATACTGCAGTTCCCATCCACACTGGTGTCCTCTGGTTCTATTGGATCACCGTGGCAACAGTCGCCACCTTCCGAGTTGTTGAATTTGAAAACGCTCACATTCGGCTTGGAATATGGTCCCTTTGCCAAGCATTCCAGCCGCACCAGTGTGCTTGAGTCAACGCTTAAATAGTCCGCGACCTTGTCCGCGTAGAATTTGACAATCAAATCTTTCTCACAACGATCTCCCGCAAAACCCACAGCACAGTGGCATGTGAAGTTACCCTTGTCATCGTCTACATCTTCACAAGTTCCCCCATTTTCACATGGATCTGGGTCGCAGCCATTCCACCATGCTTTTGTTTCACAGATGGACCCTGCCAGAGTGGAACATCTGGTGGCCTGCCACATTGGCAAAGTATCACACATGAAACCTCTCCAGTTCTGCCAACTGAGCCGTCTGTGTATTTAACATACTGCTGGGTGTGTGGAGACCAAATCTGTTGTCTTGTTTTCACGAAACCGATCCAGAACCGTCTGCGCCATCTATACGTCTGATTGGAGGTTGTTTTCAAAAAGTCGTAATAATGCTTGGCCAGTGGTTCAGCTAAATATGACGAACGGTCAGAGCAAACCCGCACTGCACTATTTTTCTGAACGCGTCTTGTGTCAAACAAATAGCACTTGTCTTTGTACGGCAACCAGCCGCCATTACAAGGTAACCAGCCAGTCTGCGCACAACCCACAAAGCAGACGATCAGAATCAAGATCAGAACACCCATTGCTTGTCGTCCTTTTCACAGTCACTTCAAGACCGCTAACAGTAGGTCAGTGTAATTGTCTTTCCGGTGTCTTCACGCAGCTAACACGAATCAAACACACTGACCTGTAGGATCCAGTGATTGGTATGGAGTTGGTCTCGTTTATAGCATCTCATTTTCATGTCACTTGCTTGTCCGGACTCTCCAGCTGCCATGTAACGGAGTGGCTTTTCTAATTACGTCATAGTCCGCGCTGCGTCATAATCACAGACCTAAAAAAAGATAGACCCACCGCCGCACGCTGCTACCGCTGCTTGCGAGTGTCGCTATCGCGGCCATCTTGTGAATACCAGAACTCAGAGGCTCTGTGTATAGGACGGCTCGTTCGAAATACAAAGTTCTTTAGAAAGACGTCATCAGAAATGCGACGTAAGATAAAGCGGACCAATGCTATGCGCGCTATTGGCCATGTCACACGAGAGGGCAAAAACACTTGAAAACATTGTTTTCAGATGTTTTGCTGCGAAACAACGTGTTTTGTCGTGTGACATACTTCGCAACAATGTTCTCAAAACATGTTTCGATCGTGTTTTCAGTTTTAGAGCCTGCCCTAAAATCCGAAAACATGTTTTGTGTTTCAACCAATGAAAGCCGCCGTGCGGAGTGTCAAGTGACACCTTCCCGTATCCGCTCAGTCAACATGTCCGTAGCGGGACGCGTTTCGCCGGAATTTCACTGGCTCATCAGCCACCTTAGGTCAAGACAAAGCGGGAAGAATAGGTAAAATGTATTTCAGAAATACCGCGACTGAATACTAACATGGAGGATGAGTGAAAGTGAGAATAAGCAAATATGTTTAGGGAAATACCTCACCTAGTGTTCTTGCTTCAAAAATGGCTGTGTTTGGCGGGCGTGTATACGTCATATTTTCAGTGACGTGAGTTCGAAAGAAAATGACGTCACAAAAGATCACTGTTCGATTTTCTGCGTGTTTCGATGTTGTTTCGCAAAACATGTTTTCACGTGTGTCATGTATTGTTTCGGAAAGCATGTTTCGGGCGTGTTGCCTCTCAAAACATGTTTTATAAAACATGTTTTAGGAAAACATGTTTTCAGTGTGACATCGCCTTATGTAAACAGCTGATAGCGTCTGGCCAATGCTATGCGCGCTATGTAAACAGCTGATAGCGTCTGGCACTTCCAGGTACTCGCAACATGGCGCGCGGCGGCGTCACACTTCCAGCACCGCAGGGGGTCTATCTTTTTTAGGTCTGTGGTCATAATCTGTTACTGTGATGGCTCAGTGGGTAGCATGGTGTATACTGATAGTCCCAAGCGCTAAGCCTAATGCCTAATGTCAAGACTAAAGTCTTCAGGCTTTCAGTTTGACAGTGTGACATTACAGTACTGATCACCTTGAAGGCAACAAACACTGACAGATGGTGGCCAGTGTAAGACAATCTGGCCGTACAGTGTCCAATGACACCTAAAACAAAACCAAAAAAAACCATGGTGTTTGTTGACACTCTCTAGCCCGTCTCGACAGGTCTTATATAAGTCTTAGTGCGGTTCATCTGCCTCTAGTCCAGTCTATAGAGTTTGTAGTATACGAACCAGCCTTCTCCCAGCAGTGAGGTGAAGGTGTTGTGGCACCGCGGGCGCCAGTAGTACCTGTTGAAGTTTTGATTCCTGATAGCAGACACAATTCTTCACACCAAAGCCAAAATAAATTATTTTGTTTGATTTTATTTGATTGATTTGATTCGATTTCATTCGATTTCATTTGATATCGTCGCTATCTCTTGTTGCTGGTCTACTGACCTCGAGAGTCAGGAATGCTAAGTGAGATGATTGTATATAGTGACGAACTGACTTTACAAGATTCACGACAGTCACTGATCTCTGCCTTTCCGTTTCTGCTCTGTGCACGGTGAAACAAACCAAAATCGATCTTTTCGCAAACCTGACAAGATTCAAGGGATGTTTCTTTATACGACTAACTCTAAGAGAGAAGTTTGACGTCATTTTATGACGAAATCCTTCCTACTCTTTCCTACTTTTATCATGAATGTGTGTGTGTGTGTGTGTGTGTGTGTGTGTGTGTGTGTGTGTGTGTGTGTGTGTGTGTGTGTACGCGTGTGCGTGCGTGTGCGTGCGTGTGTATGTGTGCGTGTATGTGTGCGTGTGTGTCTGCGTGCGTGTGTGTGTGTGTGTGTACGCGTGTGCGTGCGTGTGCGTGCGTGTGTATGTGTGCGTGTATGTGTGCGTGTGTGTCTGCGTGTGTGTGTGTGTGTGTGTGTCTGCGTGCGTGTGTGTGTGTGTGTGTGAACGCCATAAATCTACTAATCGCTGACAACAAATATACATCGGTTATCCACCAGTGGACATGAGTTTCATGTAATGTGCAATTTGACACGCTCCCCCAAGGGCACACACACACACACACACACACACACACACACACACACACACACACACACACACACACACACACGCACGCACAGAGTCCACTAGAAGATATAAGCGAAAGCTTTTACTCAGTAGGAATAAAACAGTTCAAGCTTAACCTCTATCTGTAACAATTTACATTCATGTACACACAAATGTTGTGATGGTTTACAAAAAGAATAATTCCTAATGTTGTCTTGTAACCTCCGTACAGCGCGCAGCAGTAGCATCTACGTCAAACTGTCACATCCACACTTTATCACTCATTACAATTGTCATTACAAAAGTTGTGTGTGTTTTGTTCGGGTTGTTTTGTTGTTTTACCTGTTGATACGATTATCGTTGTTGTTGTCGTTGTTGTTTTGTTTTTGTGGTTTTGTTGCTGTTGTTTGTTTGTTTTCTTGTTGTTGTTGTTTGTTTGTTTTTGTTGGTTTATTATTGTTGTGTTTGTTTGGTTGGTTGGATTTCTTCTACTTCTTGCTTTTGTTTCTTTGTTTGGTGGTTTTATAGTTGTTGTTGTGGTTGTTGTTGTTTGTTTGTTTTATTGGCGTTGTTATTGTTGGGTTTTTTTTGTTTTGCTTGTCTGTTTTTGTCCATAAGCGAAATACAGTCGCGAATAAGATGAATAGAAAACACGTATGACACCAAGAAAAACAAAAACGTGAATGACACAGCCCGAAGTCCAATTCACCCACATGTATCAAACAACAAGCAGTGAAGTGCATTGGCAATACAATATTTGTTGGTGACCAGACGAATTGTCTGTTGAAAATCTCCGTCATTACACTTTGCTTATACTTTGATTACACTTTGGAGAGAAACAACTCAAAGAAGCAATTTACACCTACATAACAGTTTACACCTACATAACAGTTTGCAGACGAAAACAAAAATCTCTCAAATTGTATGTACAAAGGTAATACCAACAACAGCAGTTTTGAATACAAGTTGCAAGGGAGCGTATTCTGTCCAAAGCAAGTTCTTACATGTTTCCTGTTTTTGTTTGTTTGATTGTTAGATCTTAAGAGCATTAAGATGAACTTCTTGGTGTCAGAAATTACCGTCGAGGCCAAACGACGTGTCAGGAAACTTTGTCTTTTCTTTTCACTTTCCTTGTTCTGGAACTTTGGTTTTTCCCAAGATAATTACCTCGACAAAGACACAAAACATAACGAGGAAAAGTTATGAAAAAATTCATACTAATTTAGGAGATTTCCGCATCTATAGTTCACACGAGATTGGTGCGTGTACAGGGTATTTGGCCCCAACCAGGATTCGAACTCAAGACCCGAGCATTGAGAATCCAACGCTCTACCATTCGGCAATCCTGGTTCCCCGGTACATGTACAAGCATTCGTGTCTCCAGTACATCGAATCGTTGAAACCTTTTACACAACTATATTCATTAACGACACGGATCCCATATTACGTGAACATGTGTAAATTGTTTTGAGGCGGAGTAAGGAAAAGGCCAGTGATATTAGCGTTTTCAGTTTGCTACAAACACAAAATACACATACGGTCCACGCAGTTCTCTTGGATTCATGATTTGTACAAAATATCCACAAAAAAGGCAATCTTAATAGAAGAATTAGACGAAATAGCAGAGTGTATCGCTCAGAACGGGGAGTGGGCACAGCACCGGTACATGTGGAAACTACAGGATACAAAACTACAGGTTAGCAAAACATTCTGAACCCACATAGGGTCCGGTTTCAATGCAAAATATAGACAATCAAGCAGTCAATCAATCAATCAAAATGACATTGTAATCTGAGAATTTCCTTTTCTCTTGTCATACATCATGTAGCCACGACAGTGTCCAAAGACTAACGAAAAGAAGTTATCAACGAATAAAACGTAAAACAAAAAAAACAAAAAAATATATTGCAATACAATATTTGTCAATACAGACAAAAAAGCTGAATTGAGAAGATCAAGCGACATTATCGCGTATTTCTGAACACAGGTCATCCGTTATACGTGTCTGTAGGCAGACTGGCGCGTTTTGCCTTCTGAGTCAGTCAAGATGGGAATAGCCATCAGTGACATTGTCAAATCCCAGTTACAGCCATGTCTTGAACGTCCGACACTAGATTCCAGTTTCCGCGTTATGTGATTCCAGTTTACATGAGGCGGTTTCTCCAAAGAAAGTCACGTGATACACTGAGGCTGTCAGTAGTTCCAGAATTCTTGCCTTGTGATGACGCTGTGAGGTGACAACATACGGGACCACGCGATAAGTTTACATATCTAAGTACATATCTAAATTTGCCGACATATCTAAGTTTACCGTTACCGTACAGTCTTCCGAGAAAATGAATGAATGGATGACATTTTATGTTCCTCATGAAACGTGAAGTGCAATCTCCAGAAATATGAAGAGCGTGGTGCGTTCCTTCCTGGTCACGTTGTTCAACTGCACATAACGTTTACTTCCGTTTACTTCCTGGTTACGTTGTTCATCTGTACATACGTTTGGTTCGTGGTCACGTTGTTCATCTGTACATACGTTTGGTTCGTGGTCACGTTGTTCATCTGTACATAACGTTTGGTTCCTGGTCACGTTGTTCAGTTGTACATAACGTTTGGTTCCTGGTCACGTTGTTCAGCTGTAGATAACGTTTAGTTTCTTGTCACGTTGTTCAGCTGTACATAACGTTTGGTTCCCGGTCACGTTGTTCGACTGCACATAACGTTTACTTCCCGATCACATTGTTCAATTGTACATAACGTTTACTTCCCGATCACGTTGTTCGTCTGTACATAACGTTTACTTCCCGATCACGTTGTTCGTCTGTACATAACGATCAGGACAATAGTTTTTTTTTTCATGCGTCTTGTGTCAACAATCACCGTGAAACGACGAGACTTGGTGGTTGTGATGAGTATGGTAACGTGAAACAGGTGACAATACAAGATGAAAATTACAATATGACTATGTGTTTGCATACAAACTACAGTACATGACACACAAAAAGGGCTTATCGTGGGTCCGGAAACAAACATGAAAAACAAAACAAAAATTACAGTCCCAATCAGCATTGACGGTTTAAAGCAAAGAACGTGTGATAAAATTAATGAGGAAAACGTGAATTACCTTACAAGATATGCAAATTGAATCGCACGGTAGACAAACAAAATAGCTCAGGGTAAGTCAGCGAATAGTTCAGCGTGAATCAGATGCCCAACATCAAAAACAAAACTACTGAAAGTCTCATTCTATAAAAAATTAGCATAAAAGGGGTACAACAATATAAAATGTAGACAGCTACTGGTTACCCCTCACTTCCCCTTTAACTGCCATCTCAACACCCCTTCCCCGCTCACCAACAAATAAAAATCTCCGCAGCACCCATACGTCGGCAACAGGCGGCCATGGACTGTGCTGTGAGAACCCCAGAACCCTGCCCACACACAGGGAATGGGGAGCCCAACCCTCACATTCTACATCCTACCCTCCCACAGTTAGACACCACCAAAAACAGCTCAGAACCATACGTGAACTAGATATGTCCACTGTTAGACACCACCAAAAACAGCTCAGAACCATACGTGAACTAGATATGTCCACTGTTAGACACCACCAAAAACAGCACAGAACCATACGTGAACTAGATATGTCCACTGTTAGACACCACCAAAAACAGCACAGAATCATACGTGAACTACATATGTCCAAAGATAAACCTTGAAGAAAAGCATTAATGTGAAACAAAGAGTGGAACAACATCAAACTATGGGGAACAGGTGGCCATGAAGTGTATCAAATTAGCATAAAAGTGGTTAAACAAGGGAATATACTGTATATACACAGCTTCTGCATGTTTCCCCTGACATCAATGTTCTCACAACATCTCTTCCCCGGTCACCAAAAATACAAATCACCACAGCACCCATCCGTTGGCAACAGGCGGCCATGGACTGTGCTGTGAGAACCCCAGAACCCTGCCCACACACAGGGAACGGGGAGCCCAACCCTAACCAACACCAACACAGCTTACAACGAGTTGTGAGATATGGCTGCAGAAACGCATTTTAAAAAATGCCAAGCAAAGCACTCATTTCTAACAAACAATGTAACAACACCAAACTATCGGCAACAGGTGGTCATGACTGTTGTCATAGAAACGTCCTACATTCTGCCCAAGCGCAGCATGATGTGAACAAGACACATATCACCCCTTTCCCTTCGCACCAACAGACAGAGGTCATGTGTGTTACAGTATGTACGGCTGTAGAATACAGACAACGTCATTTTCTACGCCTTCCGTTGACCCCTACATGATGCATACTCGTAGAATAATGTGTGAACTGGATGTCAGTTCTATCAGTTGAGTCGTCGTGTGTTTGTCAGATGTGTTTCACGTGCAGGTCGGAAATACAGTGACCTTGGGCAACTGACGTGAGTGGTGACAGAGTGGTTGTGACGTTTCCGTGAGATGTTCAGCAAACCGGAGAGCGAGACTGAGACCAGTTTCACTGATGCAGAGTCGATGGGATACAGATCTGGATATCATTTGTGGTGATGTACAGGTGGTGGGATACAGATCAGGATATTGTGGTGATGTAGAGTTGGTGGAATGCAGATCAGGATATTGTGGTGATGTAGAGTTGGTGGGATGCAGATCAGGATATTGTGGTGATGTAGAGTTGATGGGATGCAGATCAGGATATTGTGGTGATGTAGAGTTGGTGGGATACAGATCAGGATATTGTGGTGATGTAGAGTTGGTGGGATACAGATCAGGATATTGTGGTGATGTAGAGTTGGTGGGATGCAGATCAGGATATTGTGGTGATGTAGAGTTGGTGGGATGCAGATCAGGATATTGTGGTGACGTAGAGTTGGTGGGATACAGATCAGGATATTGTGGTGACGTAGAGTTGGTGGGATCCAGATCAGGATATTGTGGTGATGTAGAGTTGGTGGGATCCAGATCAGGATATTGTGGTGATGTAGAGTTGGTGGGATGCAGATCAGGATAGTGTGGTGATGTAGAGTTGGTGGGATACAGATCAGGATATTGTGGTGATGTAGAGTTGGTGGGATGCAGATCAGGATATTGTGGTGATGTAGAGTTGGTGGGATGCAGATCAGGATATTGTGGTGATGTAGAGTTGGTGGGATGCAGATCAGGATATTGTGGTGATGTAGAGTTGGTGGGATACAGATCAGGATATTGTGGTGATGTAGAGATGGTGGGATACAGATCAGGATATTGTGGTGATGACACTGAAGCTTGCACGAGACAAGCGGCTTTTCAACGTCATGTGACCCGGACAGATGCAAGAACGGAAAGTACAGAGCCAGGAAATAAAATGGCGGAGTTTCACGGCAGAGTGCATTATGGGAAAGAAAGTGAAAAATTACAGAGTTCAATGTCAGCAAGGATTGTGGCTCAGTTTTCTATTTTGTTTGTTTGTTTGTCTAGAACTTTATTCTTGCACATTACGTGCCGGGAGAATTTCATTCAGCGCTATACGAAGACGGCCCCAAAACGAGGCTCTAGCCTCGGGTTCGTCCTCCCACTCGATGTACGTCATGGTTCTCATCACCGCCATCATGGCGGGGGTCAGGTCACGTGACGGGATGTCTTCCAGCAACACCACCAATAGCTCGTCGTCGCTTTCCATCACGTGACTCAAGGACAGCTGCAGCTCGAACTGACACCAGTGACTCTCAGCGAAATTCTTGGAGAAAATCATCATCACCTTCTTGCTGTCCTCTACACTCTCTTCGATGTTCTGTACAATAGGGGCGCCGGGTGTGAAGTCACGTTGGTGAATACACAGCCGCAATCCCAGCCTCCCCTCTAACTCCGGCATCAGGTGCTCACGCACCCAGTTCAGCTCCTCGCTGTCATAGCAAACAAATACGTCATACCGGAAGTGCCGCTCCTGTAGACGGCGCCACCTGTCTCCCCGGCCCCTGTACGCCTCGTACAGATACAGACGGTGTGCCAGCGGTAGCGGTAGGGAAAAGTGACTAGAAAGAATACTAACAACAGAATGACAACAGTCGCTATGATATACTTAGAGACCCCAGGGCTCCACAGACACGCTTGGTCGGCCACGTAGAACGACTGTACTGTGACGTTGAGCAAGTTGTCACAAGTGTACGTGTAACACGGATGATAGAAAAGAGAGCAGTTAGAGAAGAGAGCAGGTTGTGTGGTGAGCCACTGTTGGAACCACCTCAACTCACAGGAACACAGGAACGGATTGCCGCTGAGGTCTAGATAACTCAGACGCTGACGGGTGGCTGTACTGAACGTCGTCTCTCTCACGACGGATATCCGGTTCCTTGACAAATCCAGCGCCTGTAGGTTTGGTAACGCGTCAAAGACACCGTCCGGTATGTCAGTCAGTTTGTTGAACCCAGAACAAGAATTGTTACATATGGCATGTTGGTGAACATACCAGCACTTAGCCGACTGATGTGGGTCGATGATAAATACAGCTGACTTAGTATGGTGACTTGACTAAACAGGCGATTGAATTTCTCTTCCGTCACATCACTAAAATCATTACCACATAGTACCAGCGCCTCAAGCTTCGGACAGCCGGCGAAACAGTCAGCGTCTACTGTGTCTGCCGCGAAATTGATTGAACTGGCGTTCAAATCAATGCACTGTAGATGGGAATTCCTAAATGCGTTCTCCTTGATAATGATATCGCTGGATAATGAGAGGTCTTGTAACCATAACATTTTGAGGGATGGAAACATGATCAGGCTGAAAGAATCTTTATCAATTTCAGTCAGAGTAAGACCACAGCTGCTGAATTGTTCCAAACGTGGCAGGCATATTTTGTCAGGACCAAACTCACCAAAAGCCGAAAATGACATGTCCAGCCAAAAAAGATTTGGAAAGAATGAGTCTTCCCCGCGACACGTCTCCGGAAAATGAAAAAAATGGTTCCTAGTCAAGACGAGCCCCCGAGTTAACTGTGGCAAGTAGTCTACGTATAATGAATCACGGGACAACTTGTTATCCGTGAGTACTAGATAGTTCAGACGTGCAAGCGGTTTAAACACCGTCATGTTCAGAGACACCATGCCAATTTGGTTCAGAGAGAGTGCCTCAAGCTGAAGCAGGGGGTATGTGTGGAAGATTCCGTCAGGGGGCGGGCCCAGCGGGTTTAATGTGAGGTCCAGTAGTATCAGCGTGGTGACTGACAAGACAGGAGCCAGTATGGTGTAGGTCAGTTTGTTGCCCACAAGTCTCAGGGCCGTCAGGTTTTTGAAGGGGCGGAAAACACCAGGACTGATATAAGTCAGAAAATTGAACTTCAGATCTAGATCTGTAACACTGGTGATGTTTATAAAGAAATCATCTCTCGAAATGTTGACTAATCTATTCTCTGTGAAAAGCACTTTAGAAATACCGGCTGGCAGTGAGGGGACATAAGTCAGTTTACCGTAATGTTTAGAACAGTCCGCCACAGTGTCTCTACACCGACAGTAACCATCTCCACACACTGTGAAGTCTTCATCAATCCACTTCTGGTCATGGCAAGGGAGGTAAAATTCTCCCGCCAGACATGTGGCTGTAGACCGTGTAGAGAAGTTCATGTTGGGCAGTTTGTGTTGTATCGGGATGGAACCACTAGCGTCCTTCACCTTCACAGACAAACACGTCACCAGCCACACGGACAGCACGTGCACAGTCAGGTACAAGTTACGCACAGCCATTGTCACGTGATAGTTTCCCTGCTGCAATATCTAAACTACTGAATCAATAAGACTCCTTTACCGTGTGCAGTAACTTTTTCAACGGTGATGATGTTAGCTACCGTAAGACCCAAACTACAGTAAGATCTGGACTTCAATAAGATCAAGACTACATTAACATCTGGACTACGGTAATGTCTGACCTACAGTGTAGTCTGGACTACGGGAACACTAATAATAGTGGAGATTTTAGGACTACAGTAACATCTGGACTACAGTAACGTGTGGACTACAGTAACATCTGGACTACAGTAACGTGTGGACGACAGTAACGTGTAGACTACAGTAACATCTGGACTACAGTAACGTGTGGACTACAGTAACATCTGGACTACAGTAACGTGTGGACTACAGTAACATCTGGACTACGACAGTAACATCTGGACTACGACAGTAACGTGTGGACGACAGCAACATCTGGACTACGACAGTAACGTGTGGACGACAGCAACATCTGGACTACGACAGTAACGTGTGGACTACAGTAACATCTGGACTACGACAGTAACGTGTGGACTACAGTAACATCTGGACTACGACAGTAACGTGTGGACAACAGTAACATCTGGACTACGACAGTAACGTGTGGACTACAGTAACATCTGGACTACGACAGTAACGTGTGGACTACAGTAACATCTGGACTACGACAGTAACGTGTGGACGACAGCAACATCTGGACTACGACAGTAACGTGTGGACTACAGTAACATCTGGACTACGACAGTAACGTGTGGACTACAGTAACATCTGGACTACGACAGTAACGTGTGGACGACAGTAACATCTCGACTACGACAGTAACGTGTGGACGACAGTAACATCTCGACTACGACAGTAACGTGTGGACGACAGTAACATCTCGACTACGACAGTAACGTGTGGACTACAGTAACATCTCGACTACGACAGTAACGTGTGGACTACAGTAACATCTCGACTACGACAGTAACGTGTGGACGAAAGTAACGTGTGAACTACAGCTACGTCTTGTCCCCAGCAACAGTGTTGACGTCAATATCCGGGCATCCCAGATGACAACGTTGACCACCACTAGTGTCCATCACAATCACCTGCTGATTCAGTCACATCTTCTTTTAGTGTTGTTTTCTGACTCTGCTCGGCGATCTCAGTGCGTCAGATAATGTGAATACAACTCTGTATAACAAGACACTCACGTTTCTACAGACTGCAGCTGTCTACAGCCAGTGTCCCACGTGACGCCACAAGTCACGTGTCAACCTTACACTGAGCCGTCCGTGAGCGGGATCTGTGACAGAATGGACGTAGGTCAGTTCCACGCCGCGTAGATATCTGAATATATATACTTAGTACGCTGGTGGCGTCATTGTCTCGGCCCTTGCCTCCCGTTCCGTGTCCACCTCGCCAGAACTGACTGCCAGCCAAACTTCAATCTCCATCCTGACGGACTAACTAAAAACATTTGAACTACACTGAGTCCACGAGACTGAAGACGCAGCATAAATACCCCGACTAAGCTGGCAAGAAGGCCAATCATCATCAAAGATATTCTAGCATTAGCAGTGCCTAATTGTGTGTGTGTGTGTGTGTGTGTGTGTGTGTGTGTGTGTGTGTGTGTGTGTGTGTGTGTGTGTGTGTGTGCAACATGACTCCCACAGAAGTTTCCTGTGAGGAAGATCCGTGAGTAACATCAGACACGAGCGGAGCTGAAGCCAGGGTGAAAGCGTATCTCTTAACTGCCCGCGGACCCCCACCCCCTGCCCACACTATATGACAAGACTTACCAAAACTCACAACAGCACTAAGGGCCGCTGCTACACATTGCCAGGATTGGTACTTGCAGGGCTGGCAACGCTGGCAACCCTAATTAAATCGCTGGCTGCCAGCTGGCAAATCCCCCTTGCCGGTGCTACGGCACTAGACAGCACTCAACAGCACTATTACGCAAGGCGTGGGCAGTTTCAAGGAGGCCTGTTTTCCACGCTAGAGGATCGCCTGCACTGCAGTAGGTTGCATAATCTCTCATAATCCCTTGGCCTGCTCAGGGCAGTCTTGTGTATTGACCTGACTGAGTGGCTACGGCGCTTCGCCGCCTATGCAAAGTCCTGTAGCTCACCGTCTAACGGGTTACGCAGATTACATAATCAGTTTCTCTCCATCCTGTATTGCCACTCAGTCAACTCAGCCGTGGAGCGCTACCGGCTGGGTAGCTTCCTTTGATTACTTAGGATGGGTAGATTGAAAAACGCTGTCTGATTGGCCAGGCCATTTCCACGGGTACATGTCGTTTTTCACATACCCGTTTCCAATATCCAACACACTAGCCGATGAACTGACTGGACAAGGGGCTGAACAAAGACATTGCCGCCCGACTGCAGATGTTCTTCTTGTGTATTGCTGCTGTAAGTTCCGGGTCTGTGAAACAGGTATGTGAAAAATGACACGTCCTTTGCGGCCAGTTGGCGGCGCCTCAGTTGTCAGTCGCCAGCCCATGCTTTGTCTGGATTTCGGCTTCTTTGATGATAGCGGCGATACGAGTGACGAGTTGCATGACAGCCCGAGTCGAGACAAATTGACTTGATAGTGTCAAAGTCAGTTCTGGTAGTTGTGAAATAATATTATCAGGCGTCAGATAATTAGATATATGCCTACACCTCCACCGCATGCACACAGATCCTCGTTGACAGTATCACTAAATTGACACCACAGTTCAGGTTAACCTCAGGCAAAAGAACTTTCTTTCGTGCATAGGAACTATAAATATCTGGTATATAAAGAAGTAGATCGCATTACATGTGTGTGTGTGTGTGTGTGTGTGTGTGTGTGTGTGTGTGTGTGTGTGTGTGTGTGTGTGTGTGTGTGTGTGTGTGTGTGAGAGAGAGAGAGAGAGAGAGAGATTTTAATTGCTCAAACATATTGTCCATAACAATGGAGTGAGCAAGAAACAGTCAAAAAGGACACACACACACACACACACACACACACACACACACACACACACACACACTGTCACCCCTCATGGTCAGACACATGTGGTTTCACATGCTCGTTGGTAACGGGACTTGCCTCTTGTCGCCTACCACCCTCACGCCAGTGGGAAGTGGTTGGGGCAAGTTGTAACGGGACCCATCAGTGTGCCGTTAGCTATTACGTGGCCAATACCCGAACAAGCCAGTGACCGCCGTATTCACAAGAGGGTGCGAACTTGACGAGCTGTCTGGCTGTCTGGCTAGAGTCGACCGCTCGTCTGAGTGTGATGCAACGTGCCGTCATGTTGCGCTGGCTAGCCTCGACCGCTCGCCGGAGTGTGATGCAATATGACGGCACGTTGCGCCGTCTCTCGGGGCGGACTGCTGGCCGCGAGGTTGCATAATAGTGCTGTTTAGTGCTGTCTAGTGCGGCGACGATTTTTTTTCAGGATGTGATTCGTGCGTGGGCGCTTAGGAGATTGTGTCTGACATTCAATCGGTAGAGGAAAGTTGTTTGTTCTGTGCTGTAGTGGATGGTGACAAGGATGGAGATCCGGCCCCCGTAGTGTAGTGGTTAGCACTTCGGACCATGGACCGGGAGACCCGGGTTCGAGTCCCAGCCGAGGCAAGCGGGATTTTTCCTACCTAGGTCGGCTCCTACCCAGAGCGGGTGTGCTATGGACCCAATGGGGAGGCTGTTGCCACACAGCCGAGTTTCACCCACTTCACGGGT
>JACVVK020000438.1:550000-557312 GCA_018292915.2 Batillaria attramentaria
TTTGACTGTAAAAATAATATATTATTATTGTTTTCCTTATGAGTCTCAGCTTCATCGGTATTCACACATTCCATTATTACTGCATTCAAACCACCCTCCACACCCCCAACACCCCACGCCACAGTCAAACTCGCAAACACCACCCACTCCACACCACAGACTCTTTCCCTCTATATTTCCCTCCCCAGAACTCTATCTCACATACAAACACAACCCGCCTAAAAGACATACAAACTAAGTGCATAATTTGATGTAAAATCGCACGGTTAACACCAACACTACAGTCAAACTTGTGTAAGCTGGTAACTCCTAACTCAAATCACAAATGACAAAACAAACCTTCAGTACCGTACCCCACTTATACCCAAGAACACATTCACCACTCCCACCGATCTACAGCCTGAACCCTCAGAGTAGGACATTTGTACACTGACCAACTTGCACACACTATTCAACCCATAACGGCCCCACATACCTCACATGCACACCACCACGCCATTTTACAGGCTTCAAGGTACAGACGCCATCCAGCCCCCTCCCCCTCCAAACTCCTCTCCAACAACCAACATACAGTAACGACAGTTCTACCCCACTATATATGTACCAAAACCTGCAGTCCACTAACGACACCCATGCAGGCGCAAGAAACATTAAACAATCACAAGCCTACCACCCCACTGTTACAGGCATAACACCTTCTGACACCCAACAATCACTTCCTACATTCCTTCAACAGCACTTAAAACTATCCCCACAAGTAATCCAATTGCCATTGTCTACCAATTACCCCCCCCCCCCCACCCCCGCTGTCTGGTGCAACAATATTACAATCCAGTCACCACAATAACACACCACCATATCTAATGGACAACCACTTTCGCACAGTTGTCTCTTTCAAAGTCATTTTGATCTTCACATAATATTATATGGTTGGTTAATTGGGATTTAACGACCCCACCACAACGAAGTGATAAGAAAATGGCCAGCGTTCCAAAAATATTATTTTAAAGAGACAGGTTTGCTCTATATTCTAAGGCAGTGTGAAACAGTCCGCTACTGTTGTTAATTCCTGTTTTGGGGTGCAGGTAAAGAACTAAGACAAAATCACTGTAACACTTAAATTGATATTATATTAAGAGCCTGCAAATAAAAGATCACCACCCAATGGTCAATGCATGAAATCACTTTCTATACCCCGTTTTGGTCTGTCTGATTTCCAGTAAATAGGGGGACGGATAGCCGAACGGTAGAGTGTTGGGGTTTCAATGCTCGGGTCGTGAGTTTGAACCCCGGTGTAACAGGCCGGAGTATACCCCTGGCTACTTTATACCCTCGGGTATAAAGTAGCCTAGGCCGGTTCAACCCCCTGGGTATAGATCAGCCCAGGACGGATTCACCCCCTCCTGCCCGGAATATACCCACCTGTAAACAGAGTTCACTAAAGTGTTTGCACACGGCCGTTTGCGTGTCAAGTGCGGTTTTTGTGTTAGTTGTTCTCAACCTGTCAAGCCGAGATGGATGATTGCCTATACCAGCAGATTTTGAAATTTTATCCAACAAAAAGAACGAAGACAAAAATATCCGGACTACATCTACGACATCAAAAATGTTGCAGACAAGAGAAAGAATGCAATATGATGGCACTTGGGCTACTGCCGTTGAAATTCTCACCACAGCAAACTTTCTTGCATATAACATTTACATCTATACCACGGTGGGCACCAATATGCGCTGGATGCGATATCTCGCAAAGTTTTCACTAAAGGAGACAAGCGAAGTTTGCTTCCACATTGAAAACAGAAGCGGCCACTTCAATGTGGTTTTGAGCGTTTGCCATTCAAGTAGACTAATGTTATCATTACACCAAGAGAAACCCTGGCTGTTGTTAATTTGGGTCTAGTTCTATTTTAAAGTGCATTAAAAAAAAATTACTATGTGACTCTGAGGAAACTCCACTTGGCTCTTTGCTCTTTTCAGAATGAAGCGGTTTGTCTTGTGCATTATGAGATACTAGCATTGCAAGTTTACACAATTTCCCTGCAGAGGCACCTTAAGACACTCTCTCCCTTTATCTATCTATCTATCTATCTATCTATCTATCTGGGTGCATTAGGACAATTACAACACAGATTTAACAAAAATAAAGTAACAGGAAGAAACAAGAAAACTATAGAACCGCTCACGGGTGCCACACGTCGTCATTGAACAAACACGTGCAACATTCAAGCAAAGACGTTTCTGTTTCTCTCTCTGGTCGTCCGTGGTAGGGGGGGGGGGGGGGGGGTTAAAGGGGGCAGGAGAGGGTTAAACGAGCCTAGGCCAGAGTACACCCCGGGGTATAGTCTGGGCTAGGCCAGTTTATACGGGGGTATAGTCTGGGCTAGGCCAGTTTATACGGGGGGATAGTCTGGGCTAGGCCAGTTTATACGGGGGTATACTCCAGGCGGGGTATAATCTGGACTGCTACACCGGCTTCGACCATATTTTGTGCTTGCCTTTTTCTCATCGCCCCATCTTCGATATCACCAATATATGGCGGAAAACTCCCAAACACCCAGCCGCTGAATTGTTGGGGGTTTTGTTTTGGTTGTCTGGTGGTGGGACATTACTGTTTTCGCGGTCTAAGGGTGTGGGATAAATTCTGTTATTTGCGTGCCATAATAGGATGCTTACGACACATGCAGTGTGTATGAAATACTTCCATGTGCATAATGTGGGTAACCTTGGCCTGAGGGGTCAAGGTCACAGGAATAGGGATGAAAGGGAAATAAGACAACCAGTAGAACATTTGCTTTATCTGCATTGAATGTTGCTAAGAATACATTTTCGGAATAACCTCTGGTGTTACACAGCACTTTCAAGCTTCGCAATTACAAGCTTCTCTCGTGCACACACACACACACACACACACATCTCCGGCCTTATATACAGTAACGGCATTCTAGTACATTCTGGACCACTCTTATAACAGAACCAATCAAAATCAAAGCGTGAATCACATTATTGCTATTTTAAAACTAAAGAAGAATCCAGAATAATCAAGTACCTGCCCGCCGAACCTAGGCGCGTTATATAACACCTTCTAATCGTAAACAGGTCAGAAGCGATTTGCACGAGATTTCCGAGCGACTGAGCCCTAGGCCCGAAGTGCATACCGTCGCCCGAGGGTAAAAGGGGGCAGCCAAAACAAGGTCACCACTTCTCGAATACTCGTGATAACAAAAGAAACTTCTGGATCACGGGAAACAGATTTACATTACTATAAAAGAATATAAACTAAACAAAGCGACTTCTCTATCTCACCAAAGCTACAAAAAAAGCATTACAGCTGTTATCCTACAGCAAACAAACAAAATATAAACAAGAGGCACAGCCACGCTCGTAACACTGGCATATGCTTGAAAGTTATGCTGTCTTCCCACTCCCCCCCCCCCCCACGCCACCTGAAGCAAAGACACTTTCTGGTGACTTAATATGATGAAAGTACACATACTGATTTCAGTCCATGTCAAATTCCACAGTAATGTGTTTTGTTGTTGTTGTTGTTGTATGTTTTGATTTTTTATTGTTGGATTTTTTTTAGTTATACAATCAGATACATAGTTTTCGACCGTGCTTTACTCAGAGAATTTCTTTGACACCTAAAGCCATATGGGTGGTCAGAGAGAGACGGAAAGAGATTTTTGTTTTTCCAGAGCGGATTTATTAACACAACAATTACTAAGCAAAATCAAGAGCCTGTAGTAATGCTCAGGTGGAACAAATAACCCTTTCCTTTGCAGAACTATTTGAAAAAAATGACAGTTTGTGGGTACAATCAGTCTTAGGTTTACTGTACACATACCCCTCATTTTATATTAATAACAGTATAATATCTGAAAGGATATTGAATACAGGAATGCAATGAGCACAAACCTATCATCAATGGAACAAACGGGGAGACAACTGTATCCCAAAGGGACACCATTCATCTATTTCTAGCCTCATGTTTGATTTTCAAAGCATATTTGCCAGTTTTTATGGAAATATTCATCCTGAAGCAGTGAAAGTAAAAGTTGAACCTTGTTATGTACATTTCATCCACCAGTGTGCAGATTTACCCTGCGAGTCAGTTCCAAAAGATAAAACATTTCGTGATGCTGTGCATGGTTTCTGTTTAGTCCTCATTTGTACTGACCTTGCATGTTATTTCACAGACTGTTCAAACACACACAGAACACTTTGGTATGCAACTGACTTCAGCTGTACTGCAGGCTTACTGCATTTACTGCTGGTGATGTCTTTCATGAGATCTATCTCTATATTGCCTGAGGTCATACTTGAAACACCTATGTACAGACCACTGAGCACATGCGACACAGCAAAATGCACAGTATGCCCAGCTTTCGGGCCCCCCACCCCTCCACCCTTCCTGCTGCACCAATGCACACACCTCTGTCTAGCATACAGGTTTGTTCAGTGCTCTGCAACAACATGACAAAGTCCAGGGAAAAGAATATCCTAAAAGTCTATCATGATGCAATCAGCAGGGGGAAACACAGCAGACCATTCTCACCTTCGTAGACTGGTTACTGTCTGTGTATATGTTTATCCAAACAGCCGTGAGATTCAGATCTAACGCAGCACTCCCTCTAGTTTCACTCTGTTGCCTCCCAGTACTGCCTCTACTCACTCCTCTCCGACTTTCCTGGCCTCCCCACACAGAACACATCTGCCACCTCCCACTGGCACTCGATTAGCGTTGATTGATCACCTTCTCGTTCCCATCATCAAAGTTATTTTCTTCCAACTCTTCTGCATGTCCGATGGTATCAGGAAAACCGCTGTCCAAATCTACATATCTTGCTACACTCTAATCTTCACTTTCTGCACAACTCCCCGGGATATTGAACAAAATTCGATGATTACCCCTATTACGTAATGATCGTGCCGCCATCTTGTTGATACTAACATCTAAACTTACGAAAAGCAGCATAACTGGCAAACCGACATCTTTCAAACCCACGTGCTTTGCCAGTTTTGCAGCCCTGTTTTTCGTAAGTTTAGATGTTTGTATCAACAAGATGGTGGCGCCATGCCCACACCGGTATGCAATTCGTCACGAATGACGTGCATACAACGGCTTCCCCGTGATTCCCACACTGCTGAAAATGGTGACTCTTGAATCTGTCTATAAGCGGACTTGCGAAGGAAAGGCATAAAGTGTGACGTTACTGCGATGGCAGAGTGACGGGGAGGTGGGGGAGCTCTATGTGTACTCACAATGTCGTGGGAGGAGGGGAGGGGGGTCTGTTCTGGGCTGTGCTAGACTCTTTTAAGAACATATCATGTAACTAACACTAACGACCAATAAACAACAAAACAAAACAAACAAAACAAAAACCAAACACCCATCCAAACAGTGGAGGCATAATTAACATGAGAGGTTATGTGTGCATTAATAAACAGCTTTTGGCTATGGATATCAGTTATATGCCTTAGCTAAGTCCGCTGGTCCATTACCTGATAACTCTTGTTGTCAGTGATACTACTGTTCCATTTGCCAAATCAGCTAAGAATCTTGGTGTTGTTCTTGACTCACACTTGACTATGCATGCCCATGTAGTGAACATCATCCCTACTGTGAACTTTGAGCTCAGTCGTATTAGCTCTATTCGTCATTTCCTCTCAGTTTAGGCTACAAAGACTCTTGTGTCAGCTTTTGTGCTTTCACGCTTGGATTACTGTAATGGTCTCCTTGTAAACAGCCCGAAGGATCTCTTACAGTGACTCCAAAAGGTTACAAAACATGCGGCACGCCTAGTTCTGAGAGTTTCGCGAAGAGATCACATCACCCCACACCTCAGCACTTTGCACTGGCTCCCCAGGGGCTCGCATTAAGATTGCTTGCATGTGCTACCGTGTCATTAGTCAGTCAGGACCTTCTTATCTCTCTGAGTTAGTCTACGTACCAACAAGAACACTTCGCTCATCCACATCTCACACTCTGCAAACCACGTGTCTTCACTAAAACCTTTGGAGAAAGGTCTTTCTTTTCTGCAGCACCGACTATTTGGAATTCTCTTCCTTATCTGTCCGCTCAGCAAGTACTGACTCGGCCTTACGCTCTGCTTATAAAAGGACTCTTAATGAATTCTTTCACTGAGCCGGGGGGGGGGGGGGGGGCTTGAGCATCTTGACCATGTTTTTTGCTCAGCGAAACAGACAGAATAATTTTTGACGAGTAAAAACCATATAATTATTCAAAGAAAGAGGGAGAGGTAGATTTCTTTTGACAACTCACGGAATCGTATCGCACAGAGAGAGAGAGATAGAGAGAGAGGGGGGTGGGGGGGGGGAAGATGTAATTGTCTTGGGGAGACATTGGAAGAGAGAGAAAGTTTGAGTCATAATACCAGATACAAAGTTCCAACACAGTTCCCGGCTATTTTATACTGAGTGAGACAGATTGAGAGAATTTCGTTCACTACTAAAGACGTATAATCATGCAGCGAGTGAGAGAGAGGGCGGGGGGGGGGGGGTTGTATCGGCAAGACTTTGGAAGAGAAAGTTTCGTGAGCTATATATTACTAGATACATCGTTTACGATACTGTTCGTGACTGTGTTTTACTGAGTGAAACAGATTGAGAGATTTTTTTTTTAACCATGCGAGACGTACATGTATAATCATTCACACAGAGAGAGAGAGAGAGAGAGATTTCTTTGACAACTAACGGAATTGCATCAGGGAGAGTTGGTCGTCAATTATGACACATAGTAGACGGTGGTTTGAGACTTGCTCGATGACTCCGATCCAACTGACAACCGCAGAGGAGATAGTTTGCGTTGTTGATTTTGGACACGTTGTCATTAGCATGCTTTAGGGTTTTTTTTTTTTTTTTAGGTATTGATTGCCATGTGGTTGACTTTTACACCACTGGGAGACTTCAATGAGGCTATGCTGCAATACTTCGTTTACTTTGGACTCATCCATATCCGACGCATGGCGCGTGGAGTCGTCAGCAAACATATCACAGCTTACATTAGAGTTGAGATGGAGAGGGGCATATCATTGATGAATAAACAAAAGAAAACTGGGCCAAGGATAGAGCCTCTGGGGCATACCGAGCTTACAACACCTTCCTCAGAAAACGCACCAGATAGACTTTCTGCCTTCTACCTTGAAGATATATGAACAAAATAAGGAGAATGTCTTAGGATCAGGGATGTACATGTATATAGATAATTCTCCAACAAAATGCTGTGGTTTACCAATCAGAGAGAGAGAGAGAGAGAGAGAGAGATTTCCTTTGACAACTACTGATATATCAC
>JACVVK020000439.1:0-40000 GCA_018292915.2 Batillaria attramentaria
CCTTTGATAGTCTTATCTTATGGTGTTGTATTGTGTGTTGTCCTTGTTGCATAATGACAGAGCCAGGCAGCGTCGAAGCTAGCAGCAGCACATCGTGGGGCAGTGCGAGCGCTTCAGACGTTCGTCACTCAGCTTCCGTACCAGGACCTGCGGGGTGGCCTCCCATCTCACTACAATGAGCTAGCGCTACTGATCCGTCAGCTGATGATGCTGAGTGCGCGAATCCCGCAGCTGGATGGGAAGGGAAAGGAAACAGCTGTGGCGACATCATCATCGTCTTCAGTACAGGATGATCTGGTGGCCATGTTGGACAGAGTGGAAGTGAGTATGCATCAAGACGAGTTCGGGTTGAGAGAAATGTTGACATCTTTGTTGAGCAAGTGGCTATTTGTGTTCAGCTGGCTGAATAGCTGCTTTGTTCTTTTTTTATGACTTTCTGAATAGTGGACAAGGGTATTTTGCAACCCAAATTTCTGAAGAGAAAAAAAAAATCACTTACAGGTTAACCACCCACCTGAACACTGATCATTTTGGCAGGATTCCTGGTGTGCAGTCCTGTCGGTCACTGTCTACAGGCAGTGAATTTCGTTTCCATTTTGTCCAAATTATTTTGTTTATTTTGCTTAATACCTTTTTTTAGTATTCATTTTCCTTTTCTTTTTTCCAGAACCTGAACGCTGACTGGTGTAGGGAGATGCGAAACAGAGACCCTGGTCCCAAACCTTTCACAGAGAAACCACCATTCATCACAAACTTCAGTATGACCGCATTTTGATACTTGGGGTTTTTTTGGTTTGGTTTTTTAACTGGGTTAAAAGTACATGTGATTTTGCCTGCATTTCTTGTGTATACCATTATTATCAGTACATGTATTGGCTTGAATCCAATTTTTCATGTGCTTTTTTTTTAAACTCTTTCAGCACTGACAGTTTTCTCTCTTGACATTTCCCGGAAACTATGCATTTGGAGGAGTTAGTGAGAGCTTCGCAAACAATATCACAATAACTCTTTTCACATAGAGGACCATGCATCCGGTCCTACCCCGCCACAAAGGACCGTGTATGTCCCTGGGCATACGAAAATCAAGGTGCTTTGGTCACCCAGATTGTGAGACACCTGACCATGTGTGCGGTCCCTTGGGTTCAAACAATATGCCGGGTTGGACCAGACGCTCTGTTCTTAGTCTTGAAAGAGTTAACTTGTTTATTTCAGTGTTTTGAGCCTTGAGTTTACTCTTCAGGGCATGCTGTGTTATACTACAGGTGGTTAAACAGAAATGACATCTTTTTCAGAGCCCAGCCAAGAACCATTTACAGTGGAACGCGTTGACAGAATTGAAGCTCAGCAAAGACGCCAGACTGAAGGTATTGCAACACAATTACAACTTTCCTATGGTTAGGCTTGTACATGTAGTACTTAGTCATTTGACAGAGAGTCAACTCATACATGAAGCATTTGGGTAAAAGATAATCGTGAACAGTGGACAGAGTGAAGCTTAGAGTTAGAAAAGAATGCAAGAAAGTGCTTGTCAAACAGACGGTGCATTTTCTAGTCTTACGCGCCTGGACTCACTTGGGCAGGGGATTGGGTTCCTGATGTACTTCATACAAACTGGGTTCATCAGGGCTTAACATCTTCCACCTTTTGCTACACATCCCCCACCTCCTTCCCTCCCCCCTCCCCCTTGAAGCACTTGAAATCAGGCACAAATGCACACGATTGCACAGATTTGAGAGCTTTAAAAAAATCCGGGGGAGCATACCCCTGCACACCCCTAGCATGACTATGTCTGCTTTGCAGATGTGTGCTTGTGACTTTGCCACTTAGTCAGATGTGTGCTAGTGACTTTGCCACTTAGTCAGATGTGTGCTTGTGACTTTGCCACTTAGTCAGATGTGTGCTTGTGACTTTGCCCCTTAGTCACTCAATCTAGTAAATGCTACACACGTTTCCTCCTTATGGTCCTTGGACCATTGTAAGCCGTTGTTAATACATGTATACCCATCACAGTAAGAGATCAATGTCTGTCGTTCATGTTGTGACTGTCCTGCCAATCACACTCTGCAGCGGACAGGAAGGCGTGGCTTCAGGCGGGTGTGAAGGCGCTGGTTGACAAGGTGATGGTAGATTCACGCCAAGAGCGGGAGAAGCCTCGTCCCAAAAAACAGCAGAAGCAACCATCGTCACTGGGCATGCCCACCAGAAAACAGCCGCCCACTAGGAAGGGATTGCTGCTGCCACCAAATCTTAAGGTTTGTTAATTGATGGCTACTACACAGTCAAATTGCTTTATGCAGAGTCAGAGCAGGCGTGCTTACCATTGTGCAATAGCTGTATTTGTCCAACAAAATCTCAAGGTTTGTTGACTGATAGCTACTACATATTCAAATTGCTTTATGTAGAGTCAGAGCATGCATGCTTACCATTATGGATTAGCTGTATTTGTCCCAGAAAATCGAAAAAATGGACAGTCCGTCCTGGAAATACGGATATCTTCTGCGCATCCTGGAAGAAAAACATAACCACACATTTGAATCTCGATCGTATTTATCGTGTCCTTGAAATGTTAATTGCGGGGCAGGCCTGTCAGAGTGATACAGGACAAAAGTGTGTGTGCGCGCGCGCACACACACACACACACACACACACACACTGCTCCACCTCTCAGCATTGCTCTGAACTAAAAATCAGTGTAATTTTGTCTGTTTCATTTCAGAAACTTTCATACACTCATTGTGAAACTGACCACTTTTTTTTCCCCTTCACCGTGCTCAGGCGAGAGGTCAGAGAGCACAACGCCCAACACAGAGTCAGTGGGAACCCGCGACGCACTTCGCTGATCCCACCATAACTGCCAACCTGAAAGCATCCACCTTGTTGCATAATCCAATCACTGAGTCGTCTGCGTCAGCACCATCCTCTCCAGGGGCAAGGTGAGCACTTAAGTGTTGGTAGGAAGTCAGTCCACAAGTCACTGAGTGTGTGTGTGTGTGTGTGTGAGTGTGAGTGTGTGTGTGTGTGTGTGTGTGTGAAGAGTTTGTGGATTACTGTGGACATGACGAAGTCATGGAATTTGATTTGGAGATCCGAGATTATACCTATGATGTTCTTCTTACAGTTATGAATGTAGTCCTAACATCTGTGTTCTTGCTGAAATTCCAAGACAGTACTGTGATGTATCAGGTACGCACATCAGATGCAAAGGGAAACTTACTCACGTCGAGTTTTGAGCAGATATTATTGCAGTATCATTGCAAAGGTGCCAGGCTGTGCGTTTGGTGTACAGTTGTGTTGAATTTAAGTGTATCAGCAAGGTATTGCTTTCAGCCCTGCACCATTTTCTCCTGCTCTCTTTTTAGCAGGAGAAAGGGCGTGAACTTTGACCTGCATTCAGGAGAAGGCTCCCACTACCACGCGTCATACCCGGGTACACAGCGAGGGCGAAATCGCTCATCAAGTCCTCAACCTCGCCTCTCTCGCTCACTCAGTCCCCGTGCTCGTTCTTCGCGCTCCCAGAGTCCAGGCAGCCCAGTCCGTGGCAGGTCAAGGTCACGAA
The DNA here is from genome assembly GCA_018292915.2 of Batillaria attramentaria. Classification (NCBI taxonomy): domain Eukaryota; kingdom Metazoa; phylum Mollusca; class Gastropoda; family Batillariidae; genus Batillaria; species Batillaria attramentaria. Next base: position 3,557 of record JACVVK020000439.1, read on the forward strand.
GTCCGGGTCACGGTCGGCGACGTTTCTTTGTGCAGGATGTGGATGAGGAACTTGTGAAGTGAGTGAATGTGTAGTTTGTCAGCTTGTGTGTGTGTGTGTGTGTGTGTGTGTGTGTGTGTGTGTGTGTGTGTGTGTGGCATATGCTGCTGTTACTGTACGACATATTGATACTGTTGGTGTATATTTCACAAGAGTGACACAAGGAAGGTTAACTCTGAAACCACCACGCAAAACTCGCAATTTTACTTGAAATCTTCATATCATTAGGAGCCACTTCAAGCCAGTATTACACAATCTGCAGCTGTCTCTGGCCTAGCGGGAAAGGCTCACTCCTTGCGTAATAGTGAAGTGGCTCCTACTGGTGTGTAGTGGCTTGTTCTTTTTAACCAGTCTTATCATATAGCGCGCATAGGTTGGTTGGGCTTCGGCTCATAAGAGTTAACAATGTGTTACAGGATTTCTGAAAAGGTTTAGCTGATCCTTCATACCACATCACTCCCCTGACTGAAATTTTTATGCTCTTCAGTGTGTTAGTGGATATACACAGTAAATAGTATTTGTGTACATGTGTGTGTTGCATTGTGGTTCAGCGCAGGCTGCATCTGAGCCAGTTACAGAAGAAAATGTGCGGATTGTAAATCTTGTTATTAATTTGTTCAGGTATTCTTCTACTTTATTGCTGTTCTGTTTTCTTTTCAGTGAAGTATTCCCAAATGGAAAACAGGTATGCATATATGTATTCCATACTGCATTTTTTGTTTGATGTAAATCAGATTGCGTCGAAATCCTAGGGGAGCCTGGGATGCCAAATGGTAGAGTGTTGGACTTTCAATGTTCAGGTCTTGAGTTTGATTCCCAGCTGGGGCCAGATATTTGTTTTGGCCTTTTTCTCGTTGCTCCGTCTTTGATATCACCCGTATGTGGTGGAAAAGGGCGTTAAACTCCCCAAAACCCACCCTCTCTGTAGATGCTTTTCCATGTATCCAGTAAAAGTGTGATATATGAATAATTTAAGTAAATAATTGAGGGACAACCAAGACAGAGACCAAAGAGTGATTTCCAGACCTGTGCTTGTATTTGCCAGAAGGGAATTTCGTACAGTGAGTGTTGCAAAACTTAAATATCACTTTGTTTACTTGTCTTTCTTTTCTCAGCAGGTGGGCAAGGGAGGCAAAACTGTGAAACTCCAGCAGAAGCGGTCATGCAAACCTGTCCTAGGGTAAGACAGGCTGAGCTTATTACTACGTTTTGCTCATTCAGCACTTTCCCATCAAAGTTGAAACCACTAATGGTCACGTTTCTTTTGGAATAGGTGCCTGTACCCTCTAAATAGTCCATGTTTTCCTACCTCGGTCGGTTCCGACCATGAGTGGGGCAGCTACTGGCCGAAGTGGGAGACTGTACCACACAGCTGACACTCACCCACTTCATGGGTGCAACTTTGAGGGTGCTTTCCTTGTTATGGCACATCTCATGATGTGGATGATTGATTATACAACCAGCATCGCTTGTGCCATAGTTCCTTGGCCTGGTTGACGCGGGGATATTTATGGTGGGAAGCGTGGAATGTGGCCCTATCACACGGTGTCAATCCACATGGACCTCCATAGCGTCATACCATCATCATTGCTCCAGCTTCTGGGCCCTTTGTAGATCCCACCCATGACCTGTGGGGAATACCAGTGAGCTGGCAAAGAAATGGGGCAGCCCCCCCCCTCCCCCCCCCCCCCCCCCCCCACATTAGGGTTAGTAGGAATGTAAATGCAGTGGACATTTGTTAACAGTGCAAGTGGGAAAAACTCGCAATGCTGCGATACCAACCACTTCCTTTTAATTTTGTCATTGTATGCTTGTCTCTGATAGTCTGTCGTAGTTCATGTCTATAATCTTTATGTGGTCTCTTGCAGAAGTGGAGATGTATCCGAGTCGTTCATAACGGAAGTGGAAAGGCGTGTAACTGAGAGGCTGCAGCCGTTACTACACACCAGACACGCGTCTAGAGAGTCACTCTCGGCCACAGTGAGTTGACTTTGTCCAGTGTGACCTTGACCTCTTGCATGTTTTCCCCGACATGTTAAATTGTGCCGTTTTCTTCTTTTAACAGGGAGAGTGTTGTGTACATAGTTTGCAATATTATTTTTGTGTCTGTTTATAGACTGCAAAAGATATTTTCTGATAAGTCTGTATGTACTAATGTGCTTTACAATCGGTGCCAGAGAGCAAAGACTGTGTGTTTGAAACTGGTGCGTAGAACGTGCTTTGAGCTTTTGCTCCTGTAAACCCAAACGCTTGTGTTGAAATGTAACTGCTATTGATAGCAAATACATGTAGTGCCTATATGAGGCTGTTTACACTACAGCCTGCTGCCTAGCTTCAACCCTATATGAGGCTGTTTACACTACAGCCTGCTGCCTAGCTTCAACCCTATATGGGGCTGTTTACACTACAGCCTGCTGCCTAGCTTCAACCCTATATGACTTTTATTATTATGAGGCTGTTTACACTACAGCCTGCTGCCTAGCTTCAACCCTATATGAGGCTGTTTACACTACAGCCTGCTGCCTAGCTTCAACCCTATATGAGGCTGTTTACACTACAGCCTGCTGCCTAGCTTCAACCCTATATGAGGCTGTTTACACTACAGCTTGCTGCCTAGCTTCAACCCTATATGAGGCTGTTTACACTACAGCCTGCTGCCTAGCTTCAACCCTATATGAGGCTGTTTACACTACAGCTTGCTGCCTAGCTTCAACCCTATATGAGGCTGTTTACACTACAGCCTGCTGCCTAGCTTCAACCCTATATGAGGCTGTTTACACTACAGCTTGCTGCCTAGCTTCAACCCTATATGAGGCTGTTTACACTACAGCCTGCTGCCTAGCTTCAACCCTATATGAGGCTGTTTACACTACAGCCTGCTGCCTAGCTTCAACCCCAGTTTACCTCCACTCGGGAAGGGCTTGGGCAATAGCGTTTTCACTACATTTTTTTTCTGCAAGTCTCTGACAGTGACATTAGGAACCTTTTGGAACCTTTTTTTTTTTTCTTTTTTTTTTAAGCTGCCACAACTCTTTGCCAGCTCCAGTGGTGTTCATCCCTGGTAATGGGTGGAATCCATGGAGAGCTCGGAAGCTGGGGCAATTTTTTAAAAATTATGCATGATGATGGAGATGAGAATGATGGCAAGATGTTTGGAAACTTATGTCATGCCCGCTGACATGCCATGACGTCAGCATCATATGACACAGTAAAATTGGCAAGTGTAAACAGCCTCTGTAGGGAACCACTCGCCAAAAAAAAAAAAAAAAAAAGTTATGAAAATAACAGCCACACCTGTAGCACTTGCACACCACACACATAACCATGTGATGTATTTTTTTTTCAGGACGATGAAGACCGCGACCGACTGGTGGAGATGATCGTTGACGATGTAATGGAGGAGGCGGCAGAGGAGCTGACGGCCATGGAGCGAAGTCGCACAGCTCGGGAGAAAGCGGCCGGGCTTATGGATAATCCTACGCTGGAAAACATTCACCAGCGACTAGAGGAAATGGAGGTGCAGTATCCTTCCTGTCCATGTTAAATCACAACCTTAGGTCCATACATCACATGGTGGTGTAGTAAAGCATTCAGATAGAAGTTTCCCACAGACTTCTACGACAGACATGGACTAGCGTGAACTGGGTTCTGCCAGCATTATCATAGATTGACCAAATTTGTGTGTCTGTACTACACTTGTGTGTAAATTAATGGTAGGAGGTGGCGTCCTTGGGGTCGACAGCTGACTAGTGGCTGCAATTGAAAATGGCCTCGATCTGACAGACAATTTTGACTTTTTGTCATTTTACTTGGAAAATCACAGTTCATGTGTAATTTTTGGCTCCCTTGTGTAACAATGGGAGTCTATGTAATAGCCCTCCGTCGTCTGTCTGTCTGTCTGTCTGTGTGTGTGTGTGTGTGTGTGTGTGTGTGTGTCCAGAAAACTTTAACGTTGTCGTTTTCTCAGAAACTACAAACAGCAGAGACACCAAACTTGGCATGCTGATAGACATCCATAAGACCTTTCAAAACATATCATTTTGAATGACCTTGACTCAAGGTCAAGGTCACTAATGCTGTCTGTTTGAAAATTTTACATTGGCATTTTCACGGAATCTACAAAGACCAGAGGTTTGAAACTTTGCATGATGATAGACATTGATCAGAACTTTACAGATATACATGTATGCAATGGCCTTGTGTCAAGGTCAAGGCCATACAAGCTATTTTTGTGAAACCTTAACATTGGCATTTTCTCAGAAATAACAAACAGCAGAGGCGCCAAACTTGGCGTGCTGATAGACAACCATAAGACCTATGCACACATACCATTTTAAATGACCTTGACCTAAGGTCAAGGTCATTAAAGCAGTCTGTTTGGAAATTTTTACATTTGCATTTTTTTTCGGAATCTAGAAGAACCAGAAGTATCAAACTTTGCATGATGATAGACATTGGCCAACACCTTCACTGACATACCTGTGTTCAATGACTTTTAGTCAAGGTCAAGGCCATGCAAGCTGTTTTGGGGAAGCTTTAACCTTGGCATTTTCTCTGAAACAACAAACAGTTGAGGCACCAAATAGGGCATGATGATAGACTGCAATGAGACCTACCTTTTTGAATGACCTTGACTGAAGGTCAAGGTCATTAACGCTGTCTGTTGTGAATTTTAACATTACCGTTTTCGGAGGAACTACAAATACTAGAGGCGTCAAACTTGGCATAATAATAGACATTGATGTGATCTCATTTTAATGACCTTGACCCAAGGTCAAGGCCATGCAAACTGTTTGGGGGGAAAATTGTAATATTGCCAGGAACTTGGAACGCCAGAGACACTTTACTTGCCGTGATGATAGTGATAAGAGCTTTACAAACATACACTTGTGAATGACCTTGACCCTTGTCACAAGGGAGCCATGGAGGCTTTTGCCTCTCTAGTTTTTATTTGTAGTGATTGTGACAATGTGAAGAGTAGTAAGATGGCAGGCACTAGCAAGGGAATGGTGATAAAAGCCTTATGTGCATGATGCGGTCATCTTGAGCACAGTTCTTTATGTGCATGATGCGGTCATCTTGAGCACAGTTCTTTTTCATAATCTGCATTTGAATGTTTCGCATTTCAGCGAGAAGCCCTGGCAATAAGACAGAGGTGGGCAACAGTGTCATACCATGATTCAGCACCATCTCGACGTTACAGGCCTGGTGTGAAGGGTCAGTTTTGTCTGTTACATTCTTCTCTGGTGGTGTTCGGTAATTGTGCACCATGTCTTTGATGAGTACTTTGTTGTGTTTCTTTCCTGTTGTGTACACACATCTTTCTCTTTCAGTTAGATATAAATTTTGGGATTTTTTGTCTCTGCATAGATTTTTCAAGATCAGAGCAGCCGAGAGACCCACCAGCGTTTGAAGTCACGAAGTTGCCACAGGAGTCAGAAGAGTTGCCAGTAAGGTGAGGATTGTGTATATATTCAATTCAGTTCTGTTTAATATATACAAAACCTGCATTATCATTTATATCACCTGTAGGGTGGAGGGTTATCAGTTTTTTATTTTTTATTTTCAATAGACATTTATTAGTTATTTTCCTGTCTTCCTCTAAATACAGCTGCGTTGACTTTTTTTTTTTTTTTTTTTGCATCAGATTGTTTTTCCTTTTACTTCCAGAGCATTTCCAGACAGTCTTCCAGATGAACCTATAGTTTTCACCAAAGACTCAAAGGCATTCCGACCCCATGTGAAATTTGAAGAGCACGGTGAGGACTCGCAGGAGGCCGTGACCCGGGCCCCACCCCGACCCAAACCACGAGCCGCAAAGAGCGCAGTGAAGCCAAAAGTTCTGCTTAGCATGAAGCAGACGGTAGTTGAGCGAATCACAGATTCTGTGGAACGTTTTGATTATTATCAGCGAGGCCTGAAACATCACCTGGGCAAAAAGGAACCGTGGCGCATTATAGAGAGGTGAGACTAGTATGTAGGATGGCAGCGTGTTTGTCTGGACTTTGTGCCATGAAGAGTGCAAGTTGTCATGTAATACACTAGGTGTGTTAACCTGTTTCTACCCAGCACCTACAAAATGGGAATCACTGTGACAGAGCACAGTATGCATGCCGGTCAAAACTATGCATTTCGCAGTCCGAGAATATCAGTGGTTTGTTGTGTGTGTGTTTTCTGCCATCCCTTTCAGCTTTACGCTTGGTAGAGCTGAAAAACATCAGCATGGTCAACTGCCAGCAGAACTTTAGGCCTGAGTGGGTTATGGATTATGATTGTGGAGTTGGCTAAAGGCTAAATGTTGAGGTCTCAAATAAATTGCTTCAATGCTTTGTTGTATTACACTGATAGTGCTCACTTTCAGCTTGCATCATTCAAGAAATCCGGTTTCCTTCCTGTTTGCAGAGTGGCTGATGATATTCTGGACGAGTGTTTTGACGAAGTGGCCGCAGAACTGGAAGACATCAACACGGCCATGGCTGACCACATCTACACGTCGGAGTTTATGAGTGAGAGTGGCCTCCCTCTGGCACCACCAGACCTGGCCACCGACTTCCAAACGGGCGGCCCAGCAGCCAGAAACCTGCGCGACTCAGCCGCGGCCCAGCGATCAGTACAGGCGGCCATGTCAAAACCAGAAATTCAGCTGTTTGTTGCTCCAAGCGCTGCAGTGGGAGAGGCGATAGGAGAAGTGGTGGGGAAGGCAATTGGGGAAACATCGCCACCATGGGACACGTCCCTGCAGCACGTGTTTGATGCGACTGAGCTGTTTGAGGCGACTGTGGGAGAAGTGACGGAGGACATACAGCCGGGCAGACAGAGCGTGACGCAGAAGGATGAGGACACGAAAGTGGAAGAGGACGAATACGATGAAGACTTTGATGAAGAAGATGATGACGATGACTACACTGACTTATCGGACGATGAAGAGACAGAAAGTAATAGGTCATGAAACGTCAGTTTATTGTGAAAATACACCATCGGGGAAGCATGCATTTAGTCAGAAATCGCCTGTACCAGTCCTGGCGTTTGGATCAAGTCAAAGCTGTCATGTCTGTAATCTTTTCAACATTGATCAGTCGTCATGTTATCAGACATTTTCAACCAGACAAAAATGTTCCTGCTTTAGGCAGGGTTGCATGTAGACCCTTCAAAGTATTGACTGAATATTGGCCTTGACACGACGTTTACTTTTATTAGATGATGAAACTTGTGACTGTGATATGCCCAGCCTGGTGACTAGTGTAGACATTTGAATTTCTGCACTTTGTCTGTTCAGTGTTGGACAGCAGCTTTTGCTAAGGCTGTCGTTATAGCCGTTTGTATAGTGTAGCTGGTATTAGGGCGAGTGTAGTTGTCCACAGTACACTTCCGCCATAAACTGACAGAAGTATGTGCTCACATCAAGTTTACAGGTTGTATTCAGCATTTGTAAGTGCCAGTTCTGTATTTCGGGTGTGTACATTGATTTATCCATTTGAAATGTATTTGGGGGGGGTCTCTGTTTCTTGTTGGGGGGGGGGGGGGGGGGGAGTTTTTGCTTGGTTAGCATGGATAATCTTTCATGTGTTGTATGTGCACCTCAGTACTTTTAACAACTGTTGTAATATTATTAAACACACCTTTCATGTTATTAGAGAAATCGTTCATGTTTTCTGTGTCATTATAACAAGTACAGCTGTATTCGTATTTTTGATCAAGAAACGGAGGCCAGTTAAACCAAGACAGGAGCCATTTTTAATAGCAAGCAGCTTTTATGGTGTCGTCATTCAAAATTTCATGAGGTAATTGTGTAAACCTACAGGTTACTGCTTGGTTGCTAATTTCTGCACATGTCAAAGTCTGTATCACCAGTGGTAAGACACATGTCAAAGTCTGTATCACCGGTGGTAAGACACATGTCAAAGTCTGTATCACCGGTGGTAAGACACATGTCAGAGTCTGTATCACCGGTGGTAAGACATGTCAAAGTCTGTATCACCGGTGGTAAGACACATGTCAGAGTCTGTATCACCGGTGGTAAGACACATGGCATACTGTGGTAACAATTGAATCAAACTCGTGCAAGTTCCAAACACCATTAGCTGAGCAACACTGTTTATCAATCAGATTTGACAGAGTATGAGTATAAATCTTCCTCTTCCTAGTACTGTACATGTAAAGTCATTCCCCGGGTAATAAAAACTGTTGCACAAAAAGCAATGGCTCTTGTACTGTAGACAATGTACATGTTGAATAGCAACTACACAGATAATTATGCCCGTTCTCTTCTTTGAAAAAGAAACATTCACATTATTTACAGACATTTTGAGACAGGTACATGTTTCACCAAGCAAAGCTGGCACAGCAGTGACCTGTACACGCTGTAACTACTTCTGTATAACTTTACAAACACGTCTTGGAAAGATTGTTTATGTAGGTTTGGAATTTTCCATAATTTGAAAAAAAAAAAAAAAAAAGGAAATGTAAGAGACCATTGATAACATCAAGATCAATGTTTTCACAAGTAAACCGATCCCACACACTTCTACTTTGAAGTTTATCAGTAGCGTTAGAAAGATGTAGAAATGTCAAGTCACCCTTTGAAAGTGACAAGTGTCAGATCAAACTTCTGTCAGCCAAGTTATGAACATGGCCATTGAACAGTGGCAACTGCAAAGTGGTTCCAACTACAACCAGAAATCCAATTTACAAAAAGGCATCATTGCACTCAGTCTGTACTAAGAACACTCATCCACAGTTTCACGTACTGGCGTTGGAGTGTACTGATTTTCAATACATTCGGACAGACAAACAATGTTGACTGTATTTTCCCTTCATGACCCTCCATGATATCCACTCTACCCACCCCCTTCACCTGCAGTATGATTAGTCACAAGAACTGGAATGGTGAACGGTTGCACGGCAAGTCTGTCCACACAGCGCTAACTCTACACAGCGCTGAATCAAGGGTCGGTGGAGGATCCCTCGGGAGGAGGGAGGATGTCAGGAAGGCCCGTAGGAAGATCTCGGCGGTTGGTCAGTTGACTGTACTTTAGGACTGAGGCTCTGGTGTGGAACCTACACCCATGCTGCACAAACCAACAGAAAGGAGCGTTGAAATCCCAGTGGTAAAGTGAAAGGGATGGCATCAGAACTACATGTCCCACCTAACATCAGAGTAGGTAGGGAAAAACTCTTGTAGAACACAAACGGGTAACACTAGCATTCAATTTTTACCGTATCTTCTGTGGTATCCTTACACACGCGGCAAAACCAGCTACATGGGAAAATGCGAGACATATCTTGTAAGACGTAGTAGTGCTAGTAGGCTAAATCTGGAAGCTGTACATAAAAAAAAAACCCTAAAAATCCCTCACAACTTTTGAGAAAAGCTTGGGAGAAGTAGGAAATGCCTAATGTTCTGAGCTATTCTCAAAATGAATGGATGGATGTCTGGGAATTAAACATCCTTTTTTTTCACCACATACGGACGATACCAAACATGGGGCAATGAGAAAAATTCTCAAAATAAAAATTCCATGATGCCAGCATTATGTTGAAGTGATGAGACGGTGGTGATAAAACTAAATATAAGACAGCCGTGGGCGTGATCTGCATCGCCCAGCCGGTGCTATCTCACCTTGGGAATGCGTCTGCGCGTGATGACCCCGTCCCCGATCTCAACATCCAGCTTTGGGTACTCTGCCGCCATCACCAACAGTCGCTGTCGCTTCTGAGGCGGCTCCATCTGTCTCCCGTACGGTCTTCCCCTCGACTTGCCCCTCCTCACCGGCTCGTGCAGCATAACCCCTGAATCGTCAGACACGCTCCCACTAAGGTCAAGGTCACCGTGGGCCTTGCTGGAGCTGTCGGAGCGTTCTAAGGGGCTGTCGGTCGACGAGCCCTCGTCTGGTGGTAAGTTTTCTATCGACCGGAGGGAGTCTCTTCTCACAGAAGGCACTGAGAGGTCAAGGTCACATGTACAGAATTTTTCAACTGCCGAAGATTCCAGCAAGAGCTGTCTCTGCTTCTGTAAGCGATGGCGGAGCAACCATCCTCGCACATCTGCAAACCAGAGGAGACAAGCTAAACAAACTATTTGGCATTTCATACTCTAACACATTCCTCTTCTCGCAGGCTGAACATCTGACACAGTTTTTCTGCATAAATGTGAAATGGAAAAATAACAACATACAAAGGCATGCAAACATTTCCCGCAACTGCAACCATGGAAAGAACTAAATGCAAAGAAACAGCATGTTGAAGAAAGGAGCCATCAATATGTGCTTACTTTTCTGGAGAAGAACTACAGCACGGTTCTGTTTCTTCTGGTGCTGGCGGTGCAACCATCCTCTGGCATCTGCCATTCCGAGACAATCGCGCCAAATCAGGATTTGAACTTAGGTGTGTGTGAGTGTGTGTGTGAGTGAGTGAGTGTGTGTGTGTGTGCATGCGTGTGTGTGAGTGTGTGTGTGTGTGTGTGTGTGTGTGTGTGTGTGTGTGTGTGTGTGCGTGCCGTGCGCGCGTGTGTGTGTGTGTGTGCGTGTGTGTGTGTGTGTGCGTGTGTGTGTGTGTGCGCGCGTGTGTGTGTGTGTGTTCATAGTTTGTTTCTCTCACCAGTGTTGTTTCACTTAACTCTTAAAAGCCCATGCAAAATCACAATTTTACTTGAAATCTTCAGATCACTAGAAGCCACTTCAAGCCACTATTATGCAATCTGCAGCAGTCCTGGGCCTAGCGGGGGAAGGCCCATGCAAGGTGTGTAAGTGGTTTGAAGTGGTCCCTACTGGTGTGCAGTGGTTTGTTCTTTTTAAAAAGTCTGATCATACAGTGGGCAGGGAGTGGTTGGGCTCGGGCTCTAAAGAGTTAATATATTTTCTGAAGTAGTACATTCATAACTAGTAGCAGGGTTTCTGTGATTTCAAAAGAAAACTGAAGCACTGAAAAAACCAAGTTGCTGTGATACGCTAAGAATGCACTCACGTTTCTGTAGAGTGACTGTCGACCGTCGCAGGTGTTTGTACTTCTTCCTCAGGCTGTACGTGTGCACGGCCCGACATATTCGTGCGGCCGCCAGACAGCGACGGAATCGGCAGCGCCAGTGATAGGCTTTCCAGGCTGTCTGGACACACACTGCGTTGTCATAGAGAACCTCTGCACGTTCACGCTCCAGCTGCTCCAACTGCAACGGGTAAAAAAAAACAAGTGAACTTTCATATCCTGCCAACAAGAGCTAATCATGGTAAACAATTTATCAAGGGAAAAAAAATGCATAAAGTTTTTAAAATACCATGTAGCAAAAACGTATGGTAATCTGCAAGGTTTTGCAGATGCTGGCCAGAAAAGGCAACATTCTGCATCCTGATATACGGTGAGAATAATTAAATGTCTGTATGTTAAACTAAGCTCGTTCCTCCGAGTAGTGAATGAAATTCAACACTGAAATCTGCCGCTAACGTCACTGTCTCAGCATACAACAGGCATCGCCTTCATATTTTCTACATTTCTGAAATTTGCCGTTAACATAGTCGTTTCCAGTTGCACGTCATATGTAACACAGATGTGTCAAGCTAGACATACACTCACCTGGTGTTCCATGAGAAAGAGTTTGGTGCGTCCAAACTGCTGACACAGCGTGTTGCCGCCCTGACCCCCGAACACCACTTGCAGCACTGTAGCGCACACCTTGCGAGCGTGGTCGTGTTGTGTCAGACCTGTACACACACACACACACTACCACAAATCAGAAACACTCTCAGTCCATCACATACCAGATGCATGTCAATAATCCAGCCCTCCCAATTTCAAAATTTCAGTGAACAAAAAGAGTTCATTTTGTTTGAGTGCTCTAGTACACTGGTTAGCCATTTTGGTCAAACCTTTCCTACCCCATTTCCTTTTTGCCTTAGATTTTATAAACGCAGTTCCATTTCTGCAGACTTTTACCAAACGTTTTAGTTGAGAAATCCAACATCTGTGTTTTCTATGGACAGGCTGCAGACTTTTACCCAACGTTTTAGTTGAGAAATCCAACATCTGTGTTTTCCATCACAGGCTGCAGACTTTTACCCAACGTTTTAGTTGAGAAATCCAACATCTGTGTTTTCCATCACAGGCTGATAATACAGCGCTGAACAAAACGCCAAACCTGTTCTACGACGAAGCTTCTTCCTGGGTGTTGGGGTTCGCTTTGGTGTGTGGGGCATGTCTAGCTGTTGGCGTAGCAACACATCCAGAGAATCGTACATATTGTGGCCTTCTTCTTCAGACGAGTCACCAACGTGTCTGTAGCGAATGCTCATCCCTCGTTTTAGGATAATGCTGTAGCGTTGTTGGAATTCATGGTAGGGCATCCTGTGAAATAATAAGATGAAGAAGCTTGACATCCTCATTCACATTTAACACATTCTGTACCAACGCAAGGGAGCTTCCTGCATAACATACAATATGTGTGTGTTCTGTCACACAGTACAGGAAGTTCACTGACCTTGCTGGGTAACCACGGCGACAAATGTCCACTGTTTCTATGGCGCCACAAGCTTGCAGTTGGCGAAGGACGTAAGAAAGGTTGAAGACACCTGGCACGCTCTGCTCATTTGGCCTCAGACAGCGAATGTAGTGAATGTCGGACGCAGTCAGGGACAGCATCAGTTCATCAAGAGAACTCTGTTCAAAACAAAAGCAAGACGATGATGTCATAATCATACAGTGCTGCACATAACAGGAGTTGGAGGAAGTCTGACAATCGCTTCAACTTGATCAATTTTGTTGTCTTGACTTACAGAACAAAACACCACACTCAAATCATCACCAGAACAACTTGACTCCCCAACTTGACTCCTAACTGACTACTTCTTCTTTTGCAGTTGCAGGGGTGCTAGCAACTCGGGACCTACAAATCTGAAACCACTTAAAGATGTTTTGCCAAATCTGAAAAGCCACAACTCGGAATGCGAGGAAAGCCAGAAAAAGAAAAAGTTGACAAGCGGGGGGGGGGGGGGGGGTGGGGGGGGGGGGGGGGGGAATTGGCCCTCAACATCGGAATGCAAGGAACGCCGAACGCGCCACCTCTTTCTTTTTTATAATTTTGCGGTTAAAAGTGTTTCTAGTTGAAGAGGAGGCCATTGCAACTTGTACATGGGTGAAAGCAGGGTGCAGGGGCGGAGCCCTGCTGGGGGGAACCAGGTGGGCAACGCCCCCCCCCCCCCCCCGGAACAAAACACGAATTTTGCCAAATTTAAGAGCCAATTCTAGGCCTCTCATGGCACCTGAGAGCATTTCATAGCTATTCTTATCTACCACATTTTCCCTTCAAATTTCAACCCTTAGACTAGCTATTATAGACCTCTTGTTGCTGCACACAAGTTTATCCAAATAATCATTGTGGAGAATCAAACTCTAAAATCCACACATTAAAAGACCTGTCAGTTTACTCTCAGAAACTGAGATAGGTTCAGCATGGTTTAGGAGGGTGCCAAAGTGTAGTTTTTGAATAGCAAAGTGTATCTGTAATACAGTCGGACCCACTTAACAGGATGACACTTTATACAAATTTACAGTTGGCAAGTACACATTTTGATTTCAAAGCAAAGGCGTTTCTTTATCTGTGTAAAACTACACAGTGTGCTTACCAAAAACTGCCTAACACTTACTATGGACGTAATGGTGATGAAGTGTCAAAGCCAGGAGTGCACGCCTGCTTAATTGTTAAGCTAGAGGTGTGCACGGGAATGCTCCCCAAGATTTGTTTTTAAATACACTGAACTCTGTGTGAGTGATTCAGTTTAAGTGCTTCAGACAAAGCCGGACTGACTGAAACACTTTTTGAGAGACCAGAAACTTGAATTTATAGCCAAAGGTGGAAATCCGACAAAAGCACGGTGGAAGATCTTAAACCCTGACTGTTAACTATATGGTTATCTTGATTAGTCCCTCCCCCAAATGAGATCACTAGTATTGATTTTTCGTATTGATTTTCGCCTTAAAATAGACTTCGGGAAAATCCGGTACTCGCAAGTCAGGTGTACCACGCGCACGATCATTCTAGGCAAATTGTTGGTAACTTAATCGTGTCTGGCCCTAAGAAACGATCCATAATGCATTTTTCTTTCAGCTGTTTTAGTTTTGCGTAAGAAAACACAACCGCTCAATGCTTTATCGACGCCGGTAAAGACTGAACGCATGGCTAGAGCCGGCTCTGGGAAAATCCGGCACACGTACGCCCAAGTCGGACGATCATCATACGCGTATTATTTTTTTGTAGCTAAAACGTCGCGTTTGCCCCTCAGAAACGATCCGTATTGTATTTTTCTTTCTGTTGGTTTAATTATTCGATTTTAAAAAATCCAGATGAATGCTTCATCGGCGCGAAGATCGCATGGATGCTAAGCTACCGCAAACTACGCAGTATGTGCAGCACGAGACCTTGCCGCCTGCACGCCCCACCCGTTTCTTTTTCGCGATTTTGCAGTTACGAAAAGTGTTTCTACTGAAGGCGAGGCCATTGCAACTTACTCCACCGAAGACGGTCTCGCGAAAGTTCCACCTAACGACAAATCGGAATCCCCCCCCCCCCCCCCCCCCCCAAAAAAAAACCAAAAAAAACCGAACATACGATTTCTGCCAAATCGGAAATCTGAGTTTACGTAAAATTTCAAATCGGAAATCCGATCTGAATCGGAAATCTGGCACCCCTGCAGTTGAATTGACTGGTTGGGTCAGATCTCATCTGCAGCCCTGTCGCCATGACGAATCCCAGGGTCTTCTCCAGGTCACGACAGCTTACCCTAACACTGCACCTGTAGCTCTGCATCATCTGGTCAGGTTTGACATCATAGAGCATCATGGGCAGAACAGTACTGAAGGACGTGTTCTGAGGTCTGGGATCCTGTGCCAACTGACTACTTCAAACACCAGACCTTCAATATTTTGGGACTGACTTCAATGAAAACAGAAAGAAGTTACATCTCATCTCTGGAACAGGAAAGCAGGTACACAGACACAAATACCAGTAAGATAGTGAAGTCTCCAGTCTGATGTCCACCCACCTTGAATTTGGTCAGCACGGTTTTCTTTTTCTTGCCTGGCGACTCCTCACAGAGGAAGTTGTTGAACAGTTCCTGTACAAACCGGTTCTCGCTGGCCAGCAGCAGGGAGATCAGATCAGGTGGGACGTCATCCTGTAAAGAACACAAACACGTCAGTCATCGGCAACTTTTCGTAACTTTCTGATTTCTCTTTTCCTTGAAAGTCAATATATGACCCCCCCCCCCCCCCCAAATCTCTACAGCCAGAACACTGTATGCAAAACATGGCTAAAACACTTAGGCTGCCATGAATCAGTGATGTCACACAGGCAAAACGTTGATTTCTTTTCATATCTCCCAAAACAGATGTTGACGCTTTATATAGGTGATTCGCCTAGGTATGTTTCACTGCAGAAATCTACGCCACAAAAACAAGGTTCAAAAAGGAAACTGATTCCGTCTCACGAAGACAGCGTTAGCGTACCCGGTTCTTGCTGGCAAGTCCAGCCACGGAGTACGTCACACTCCCTGCATAGTGCTGCACAACGAAGCTTGGAACTGACGCCATGGAAGGTCGAGCAGGTTTCAAGTGTTCCTGAGCCGCTGACCTCAGATCCAGAATGCGAGAATTCAGGGCCACGTCATTTGATTTTCTATTCAGGTACACCTCCTGAATGAAAAACACAAAATTTATGTTCAATCATCTCACTGTGTTATGAATGAGTTTGACTACAGGTATCTAGTGTGTAGCACTGGTAGCAAGAAGCACATGATGTAACTCTGTGTGTGTGTGTGTGTGTGTGTGTGTGTGTGTGTGTGTGTGTGTGTGTGTGTGTGTGTGTGTGTGTTGTCTACAGGACCTGTTCTCCCCTTTCAGGTGTCAGCTTTTGGACTTTTCTTTTCCTTCTAAATTTACCTTATTTGCTTTCCAAAGACTGTTTTCCCAACTATGTGCATGCCTTTGTAACTGGCTTACAGACAGGGAAGAGAGAGAGAGAGGGAGACAGACAGCGAGACAGAGACAGAGAGACAGAGAGAGCGAACCAAAACCGAAGCAGACACAGTAAGAGAGTGGGACACATGGTAAGTGCACGATTCCAACCTCATTCAGGAGACTGAAGATACTGGCTCTGCCATCCAGAATGTCAACACAGGGACGATTGTCGCTGTAGTCCACAGACACCCACTGTATACATTCCTCAGCATACTCCGCCTGTAACACGGACAAACACGGACAATTAGCGTTAACAGATCATTCTAGACCTACTGACTATGCCCTGCCTGTACAACCAACAACCACTGTCTCTATAGACAACAGAAAGATCTAACCCACTCAACATCATCTGTTTGTACAAATAACTGATGCAAGGCAAAAAAAAGACAAAAAAAACCCCAAAACCCCCACCCCGAAGATTTCTCGTCCAACTGTGCCGTTAATTCTTACCAAAAAATCTGACATACTTATGATTTTTTTTCCTTAAATTTTGGTGAAATACAGTAATCAATATGTCGTCATATTAGCATAATCCCAGGTATCCCTGCCACACCTATGACAGGTGTGGCAAGAAAAAAACTATTATTTGCTGTGCTGAGTACCTGTAGATGATGGAGGAAATGCTTGACGTAGTGCTGCTGTAGACGTTCGTTGGCGTAGTTGATACACAGCTGCTCCAGGCTGTTCGCGTCAAACGTCTCAAACCCGTAGATATCAAGCAGCCCTATCAGTATCACACAAACTCTTCACCATCTCAATGTGGTCACGGCAAATCCTGACATTCTGAATCTCACCAAACAACCTACTACTAACTAGTTTTTCAGAGCCTTGTCCTGGAGGTACTGCATACAGCGTTGCTCCATCTATCATTATCTTCTAAATCCATTGATGAATGGGCTTTTCCAAGGGCAACTCACTATTACTTCTCCACAGAAAAGAGAAATAGCCTGCCCCAATTTGCAAAAGCTGAACTCAAGATGCCAACAGCATGTCTGTGTCTACCACATGAAATGGGATCAGCTCTTATGATCTGTCAGGCATGAGTTTTCTCGCTGTCCCAAAAGAGGAAAACAGTAAGTATTATAAAGAAAAAGAGGAAACGGTGACGATGTCAAATGCTCCTCATTTGTTTCTTCCTCGTGACAACACATAAAAAAACAGAAGAAATTGGCCCAGGGGCAAAACAAAAAAATCATGATACAAATGATGCATGATACCGATAAACTGTCCTGCTTTTTCCACTTTTTTTATTCCCCTTGATGGCAGAATGGTGGAAAAACAAAAACACAGAAACTGGCCGAGGGAAAACCTCATGCCTGATCTGTATATGCTTAACAACAAAGCAGACAGAAGAAAAACTCACCAATGGTGTTGTCAAAAGACTGGGAGTGGATCTGGTGGTTGATGAAGCTGACGAGCCAGTCAAAAAGCCTGCACACGTACCAACATGACCTTACTTTAACCTAACTTTACGTCCAGCTCTGATAAAATAAACAGAATACGTGACCACTAACTGCAAAAACAGATAAAACAATGACACTTACAAAAGGAAAGCTCATCAACACATGGTGTCACACACACACACACACAGACACACACACAGACACACACACACACACACACATATACACACACACACACAAGACATGTGCATGTGTGTGTTTGTACACACCATCTGACTGCAGTTCAAAGTGTACTGCATCCATCAAGGCATGCCACACATACCTGGAATAGAGCAACATGGCCAGACAGTCCCTGCGGCTCTTCGCCTCGGCGATGCTGATGGGTTTGACAAAGATACTCTGCCTGGCCTTGCCCCCAGGCTGGATGCTGCGGTGAAGCAAAGTCTGTCGCAGTTGTAACGCACTCAGCCCCAGTAACTGACAGCTCCTCTCTAGCGCCCTCTCTGTCACTGACATAACAAATCTACCATAACAGACAGCTAATAATTGTGAAATTGAAAGTTGTACGATTGTGATCCAAAACTTACTAACGCTCCATACAGTTACATGTTAATGTTAGCCAACCCTGAAAGTGCTGCTCTGTCATTAATTTATTGAAAACAAAACCCCTCAACAGACGGGAGTAACATTTTCCACTCTACAATTCTGTAAGGGTGTGGGCAGTTGTATCAACATTGCAGGCACATCTTCAACATTAAACATTCATCACAGGAGTCTGATGTGACGATGGTCTATGTACAAAAGGTGATCTGATGATATCTGATGAATGGAAATTATAATTTGATAATGGTCTAATGTACAAAAGGTGATCTGATGATATCCGATGAATGGAAATTATAATTTGAGAATGGTCTAATGTACAAAAGATGATCTCATGTTAGTCTAATATTTCATATTTAGGCTCATGAATGGAAATTTATAATAATTTGGTAATGGTCTGATGTATGAAATCTGGTTTGAAGAGGGTCTGATGTAGGAAATATGATAAGATGGCGTGACTACATGTACAAGATGAAAACTGATGATTATGATGAAAACTGAGTGAGAGAAGGAGACTGGTGACATGAATAACAGACAAGAGGCAGAATCGGTTAATTACCAGTAACACTGAACACAGAATCAGTTACCAGTAACACTGAACACAGAATCAGTTACCAGTAACACTGAACACAGAATCAGTTACCAGTAACACTGAACACAGAATCAGTTACCAGTAACACTGAACACAGAATCAGAGAGTATCAATAGAAGAAGGGTTTTTCTTGTTGTTTTTTTTTTTTTTAATGCAAGGTGTTTGTACTTATTATGAAAGCTGACAGAATCACCTACTAGAACACACACATATACATCTTGGTAAACCTACAAAAAGAGACTGTGAAAAATGAAGTTAAATTTATGTTACAGATGGGTCAAACATTCTCCCAGAAGAACACAGCCTTCCAGAAAACAGAATATGAAAGATAACATGCTACAGACAAGTCAAGAGACTTCATGGCACACTGGCTCTAACACAAAGAATGTAGCAGCGCAAAACGTCAGTCAGTTCTATGACGAAACAGCATGCAAGCAAAACAGGAGTGAGAATGACTTGTTCATCATCCCCCCTACAAACCAAACACTGAGACACTTTAGTCATGCTAACACAGTTTCATACAACAAAATACCTGACACTTCAATGTATGAATCGTCTGACAGCTGACTGTTATCTGACGTGTCTGCAGACAACGAACGAGCCAAACCTCAGCAAGGAACAGTAAAATAAACTATAAGCATGCTGCACCTTATAGTGATAGGTACACACTGGATGGTTCATGTATTAGTAGTACATGTAGGAGGCTCAGTCGGTACAGTTCGCCCGTTAGGAGGTGCAAATGTATACCAGTCATTTGCGTCTCCAGCAAATCAAAGACGAAGCAGACAAATCATGTTTCCCCGACATAGCCGAGGAGTTGCGGATATAAGTACAAAATTCAAACATGAATTCTTCGAGGTCAGCTGACTGAACAAGGAGTTGAAACACTGCACACCACTGTCCTGCTAACTAGTGGAAGTTGAACCATAGCCTATGGCCGCTGCCATTCACGACTGCAAAGTTAGAAAGTTGTACACATGTACCAGTAGAGTGATTGAAAATAAAACCGTCACAATTACAATGGATATAAAACTAAATGCATATGAATCTCAACCATCTTATGGCGATATTCTGTCTAGAAATGTGTCACATGAAGTAATGTCCATGGCCACATGACTTCACTCCGCGAGACCAAAATCCAGGGTACATAAAAATTAGAATACATCTGCCTCTCCTGCGCATGACTTGTATACATTTGCACCCCCCTAATAGGCGAACTATCCAACTGAGCAGCAGCAGCAGCAGTAGTAGTAGTAGTAGTGATCATTACTGGTTGGTGTGGGTTCTTCAGCCGCAAGTGCAAACAGCATAGACTCGGAAACAATGTATAGCGAGGCATGATCATGTTAACAATGATGGTTGTGAGTGTGTATAAAACTGAAAATGTATGGTGGAAGAAACTTGAATCCCTCAGTGATGGACCAATGATTCAGAACTCCATGAAAAATGTATGGTAGTGATGGTGATGATAGAATGAATGGGAATAAAATAAAATCCAAAAGACAAATGAAATAAAGAAAATGTGTGTAAGTTTTAACAAGACAGTAGTGTGCACTAACCAAAGCTGCAGTCCAGGTCGCTGGCGTCGTCCGTGATCTGCGTGAAGCGCAGGTTGCTCAGGTGAAGTATGGCCAACAGGATCTGTGTAGTTTTGACATGTTTTACTGTATCAACCTTACACAACTCACCCCACCATGTCAGAAAAACACACAGAGAGAAATGATACACAAACCATGAAATCCACCCCAGGAAAATGTATCCCATGTTATCAAGCTGAACTGAAGCAATGAAAATGTGAATTTTGATAATCACACTTACGACTTCACACCGAGTGAACTTGAT
Organism: Batillaria attramentaria; assembly: GCA_018292915.2. Taxonomy (NCBI): domain Eukaryota; kingdom Metazoa; phylum Mollusca; class Gastropoda; family Batillariidae; genus Batillaria; species Batillaria attramentaria. The sequence goes on from JACVVK020000439.1 coordinate 24,032, forward strand.
CAAAGTACAATGCAGACAATGACAAACTGTAATATACTCTCCTGCTCTCTGTTTACTTTACAATAACTACATCCTGAAACAGCTGTTGGCTGTAGACGTTTACCTCAAACACGGACTGTTGTGCCTCTTGCGTCAGGCCGATATCAGTCATAGCATCCAGCGTCTCTTGGATGTCACCATTTTCCTGGCATTCTGCAAAACGTACCAAATCAGCGTTAGCCATTACGCAGCACGTGAAAACTGGAGAGGTAGGATACTGTTAGTTTGGCTGTCACAAAATAACCAAACGACATTGTACGACACAAAGTTAAAATAATACAACAGCTTTCTTACTTTCAAATTGTAATGACTTCTGACCCAGGTACATGTCGACTGACAACTACAATCAGGATAACAAAGGTGTAACAGACAGAGGCAGCGACTCACCCTGGTTATGGGGCACACATGAGAATTGTAATGACTTCTGACCCAGGTACATGTCGACTGACAACTACAATCAGGATAACAAAGGTGTAACAGACAGAGGCAGCGACTCACCCTGGTTATGGGGCACACATGAGAATTGTAATGACTTCTGACCCAGGTACATGTCGACTGACAACTACAATCAGGATAACAAAGGTGTAACAGACAGAGGCAGCGACTCACCCTGGTTATGGGGCACACATGAGAATTGTAATGACTTCTGACCCAGGTACATGTCGACTGACAACTACAATCAGGATAACAAAGGTGTAACAGACAGAGGCAGCGACTCACCCTGGTTATGGGGCACACATGAGAATTGTAATGACTTCTGACCCAGGTACATGTCAACTGACAACTACAATCAGGATAACAAAGGTGTAACAGACAGAGGCAGCGACTCACCCTGGTTATGAGGCACACATGAGAATGTTGTAATGTCAACCTCTTTCTGGATTTTCTGCAGCCACACTGGGTACTGTCTTTCAAGTGACAAGCCCGTCATCTATACGCAAGAAGAATAAAACAGCATTAGGACAAAAGACAGACTGGTTGGGAAGACATCAACAGATGACACTTGAAATACCTGTTATTTGAGAAAAAGAATGGGAGAGAAACTGTGTGACCTGATAGAAGACGTGAAAGTTGTTCTCGCCCTGTCCCTGATGAACAACGCGGGTTTTCTCCAGCAAGTACGTCTGAATTGCTCCACCCTGGATATGACCCATCCTGCAATTGCAACGGTCACCAGAATAAACACAATCACAAGAATAAGCACAGTCACAATCAACAGCAAAATGCATAACTATAAATATGTGCTTGTGATTCAATACAACAATGTTAGAGTTTACTGGATGAAAAGTCTAATACTAAAAATATATATGCATTTTTGCCATAACTACCATGTACGATACATTATTAGCCCTTCTAAAGAGCACCCCCCCCCCCCTCCTCCCGGTTTGGATCCATGTCTTATTCTATTACCAGACAGTGCATGATTCTGTACATTTTGTCTGTGTTACTTATAATGGTATATTCAGGTGCCAAGTGATGAAAATCAGCTTACTGTACCAACCTCATGAACTGCAGTTCAATGAACTTGCCGAACCTGGAGCTGTTGATGTTGCGAGGAGTGGCAGCGTTGCCTAAACAGAACACAGCAAACAAAACAAACAAAAAAATTGTTATCTTGTAATACAAACTAAGAATACTCAGACACAACACACATGCAATGATGCATGCAGACACAACACACATGCAATGATGCATGCAGACACAACACACATGCAATGATGCATGCAGACACACACGCACATGCAATGATGCATGCAGACACAACACACATGCAATGATGCATGCAGACACAACACACATGCAATGAGGCATGCAGACACAACACACATGCAATGATGCATGCAGACACAACACACATGCAATGATGCATGCAGACACACACGCACATGCAATGATGCATGCAGACACACACGCACATGCAATGATGCATGCAGACACAACACACATGCAATGATGCATGCAGACACACCACACATGCAATGATGCATGCAGACACAACACACATGCAATGATGCATGCAGACACAACACACATGCAATGATGCATGCAGACACAACACACATGCAATGATGCATGCAGACACAACACACATGCAATGATGCACGCAGACACACACACATGCAATGATGCATGCAGACACTACACACATGCAATGATGCATGCAGACACAACACACATGCAATGATGCATGCAGACACAACACACATGCAATGATGCATGCAGACACAACACACATGCAATGATGCACGCAGACACACACACATGCAATGATGCATGCAGACACAACACACATGCAATGATGCACGCAGACACAACACACATGCATGCAGACACTCACGCACAAAAAAAACCTGTACGCTACTCACCAAACGCCTCCAGGATTGGGTTTGAGTCGAGAATCCTCTGTTCAATCTTCCCACCTTTGTGTGTGTCCACAGGAGCACTGGAGCATAAAGACATGACAGTGTAACACACTTTCCACTTATACACTACTACATAACATATATATATACATGTATTTATAAACAAAATCAAATTATACTGAAAACCAATACCACAAAGGAAGATGATGCCAAAACAAATCATAGAGGAGACAAATTGTGTCTGGTGGTCCAGTACTTACTGCTTGGCAAATGCCTCAGGGTTGGACACGATGGTCAGATACTTGAGCAGATGTTTTGTTGATACAGTCTGAAAAAGAACAAAAGCCATCACAAAATCAAATGTACGCTCCTAACAACAGATGAGTAACAGGGATAACACTAGAACTGTTCTGTTACAAAACATAAACAGAAAATCAATAAATAACAAAAAGTAAAGGCAAACTCCTACACGACGACGTTTGCAGGTTGACTACAGACACACGGCTCCCTGGATGTATGCCCGGTGCTTTGTACTGAAATTGTGGGTAGAAAGGGGCATGGAATGTGCACGTCTCTGTTTCATGTTGTCAAGAGCCATAGCAATTTATGAAAACAACCAACAGAAGAACAAACACAAGAAACAACAGCAAAAAGGGCAGCATAATAAACTGACTAGAGAGAGACAGACAGTCAGACAGAGACGCACCTGTCAATCAATTTACTTATATATACTAAACAACTGTTGGGGCAGAAAAATGATCCACTTCTGATCACTTATGACAACTGTTTTTTCCCAGGGCCTGTAAACACATGTGGCCCGCAAACCAGCCATGCAACTATTGAGAGAGAGAGAGAGACAGAGAGAGACAGAGACTGAGAGAGACTCTCAGAGAGAGAGAGAGAAGCCAACTGCCCACTGGCTTACTTTTCCAGCTCCACTCTCCCCACTGATGATGATACACTGGTTGACTTTGCCCAACTCCCGCACCAGACTGGTGTAGGCCGACTCCGCCACTTGGTAGATATGAGGGGGAAGATCCTGCCACGAAACGACCATCACTATTAGTATGAGTAACGGGCAGGACGTTAATTCACTGTCAGGGCTTGACAAAATCTGAATCCCGAGCACACTTGCATGTTAAACAAACAGAAAGAATTTGGAATCGGACTTACAGGGAAGAATATGAAACAAACCACATCAGAAAATTAACTAATGTGCATAGACTGCAAAATACATGACACTGATGCTAAGTGTAGCACATAGGTACTTTAGCAGCAAGTAAAAACAGACATACAATCAACAACAACAATAACAAAAATATTGACTACTGTTGGATGGGGCACAACAGTTTTAGTAGCTGACCTTGTTCTTTGTGTGATAGGCCTGAATCCGTTCCCTCGTGTACAGGTGGCTCACATCCGTGAACGGGTTGACGGCCACGACAGTGGTGCCAGCACACGTGTAGTAGTGACCCTTCAGGAAGCGCTCATGAAGACAAAACAGTACTACACACACACACACACACACACACACACACACACACACACACACACACACACACACACACACACACAGGTACGTAAACACACTATCATTACAGTTTTGTTTTGAGTGAGAGAGAAAAAAAGCTGCTCTGCAATACCAAAAGTGCCCCAGAAATAGTTGGCATATTATGCCAAATGTAATAAAACTGTGATTTTGGCATTCAAGATATTTGGACGACGTGCCATAACATGATGCAGTGAAAACCTGCTGGCGCTCAGTACTACTTTGTGTGCACACCTTCATCCTGCTATTCACTCTGGTGCAAGTGACAGTATTTCTGTTTTCCACGCCACCAGCCACAGCCTACTGTTTTTCGAAAGACTAAAGATGGACATGGGATTTTTAGCGTGCACACTTGATGCTTGTGCGGTGTGTGTACACGAGGGCGGGAGATGCGCCCAAAACAAGTCTCCACGTGATTTTGACTCGATTTGGAAAGGAAAAATCCATCCAAATTCCTGCCTACCAGGGATCTGAACCGGGCGGCTCAGGATCTGAAGTTGGATAACTGAACTACTAGAGCAAATCCCCCTGTCGGCTGATGATAGCCATAGTTAAATAATAACTTGCAGTGTCAGTTTGTAACCTGAGGCTTGATGGATGTAGGGGATCTGCATAAGGGTTGGTGATCACACTGTGAACTTATTAGGCCTACTGTTCTGTCCAGTGGTCATAATTGAAATAATAGTTTGCTGTGTGAGTTTGTAACCTGAGGCCTCATGGATGTAGGGGGTCTGTGTGAGGTTGGTGCAGTCATGCAGTGGTTTTTCTGATCGCAGCAACACATCCTCAACACCGCAGTCCACCACCTGAAAGACAAATTATGGCATGACAGGGGGAAGATCACTGCACTGCACAACACTTTTTTAACTGATGCTATAGTGACAGCAATCTTTTTTTTTTTTACAGATCGGAAGATTAGTATTTAAATGTTTATTCTTCTACTGGATAGCTTTGTTTCTACCAAATTTTTGTTGTTTCGTTACAATTTTCAAAAGTTCAACAGATCAAGATTTCAGACCACTATGTAATGCAACAGGCCTTAAACTGGCCCATGATGATGATCCCAAAGAAGGACTAGTGTGTAGCATTTAATGACAATGTGGCAAAGCCACAAGCAGACGTGTTATACACTTATACTCAGAGCAGTGTCTGGGGGCATGCTCCTGTGGAATTTTTCAAAGAATTAGACTAAAATCTGTAAAGTTTGGTGCATTCTGGCACGATTTTAAATGCTTCAGAGGAGGAAACACTTTTATTTTAACCAAAGGTGAAAATCCACCAACAGGTGGAAGATTCTAAGCCCTGGTGCAAATCCATCAAATGTAGCCAGACCTGATCTGTTCCCATGATTTGTACGGACACCGTCTTCTGGCTTGTGTTGACATTGGTAGTAACCGCCGCAACCCAGGTCTGTTCTGTTGAACGCACATAGACAGCTTGACCCTGTGGTGGACACGAATAACAAAACCACAAAAAGAGTAGGTCATTCATATTGTACAAATGAAACTTCTGGACTGCTTAAATAAAGTGATAGCTGTGCTGGTAGTGCCAATACTAACTGAATGCAAAACAATCTAATTCACATTTGACGACATATTTCAAATTCTCAGACTTGAAGCAGTAATTTCATGCAACTCATTCATAAACTTATGAATGGAAAAGAAAAAGAGACCTGGTCAGAAAACATTTGTTGCAATTTACAGAATAATTAATCTGACAAAATATGATTAAAGCAACCTAATTTGAGTCAGTCAGTGACATAGTAAGTGTTGAGCTTGGCACAGCTCAGAATAGTTGGGTCTGAACACTGCTTTATTATGCTCTGCAGTCTGCTAGTCAACGACCAAGAACGATCAAGGAAGTTATTAGATTTAGAATAACGGATACCTTGCAAAGATTTCCTCCACGTGCCGTCTTGTCAACTGACTGTGAACTGAGGGAGTCAGTGAGCTTCCTTTTCATCCCATGATCTGCTTCCGCAGCCATGGTTCCTGCACGTTCCACGAAACAAAACTGCTGTAAACAGTTACATTAATTCAAAGAGTATAATAACTTGGCACGCTACGAAGTCCTACGTGCCTATGTCAAGTCAACCGTAAGATAACTAATTGTAAGGTTGCCAACAGTCACAACTGAGACGCTACGTCACAAACTGACCAGGTAAATTCCGCAGCACAAAACAGAAGTTTACAGAATCAATGGAACTTACCCCTAAACGGCTTTTACGCTTGAAATGTCCGAGCTTCAGTGTTGCAGCTGCAGACTAGGCTCGCGAACGTCTGAAGGTCAGTACAGTTGAGGTTTGTTGATGTTTGAGCCACCCGCCATCTTGGACACTGGTTTACGAAGTAGCCAATGAAATTTGTGCATTTTGACAGATTTTGAGAAACTGGCCATATAAGAATTAAAAATAGATAAAGATTGTACTATTTGGGAATATGTCTTTAGGATCGACGAAGATCATCAATTTCGGATAAAAGATTGAAGACTGTGATCTTTTGGCTCGGTAGTTTTTTTTTGTTTTTTTTACTGGTTTGTTGTTATTGTGGTTGCTGTTGCTTGCTACTGTATTTTTGTTGTTTTTTTCAGTGTCAGTCAGTTATGACTGATTGGCGAAAGCAGACAAAATTCAGTCTTCTCGCGAAAAATCCGGGGTTTTTTCGCGACAAAACCGCTTTTGTCGCGAAAAAACGTCAATCTTTCCGCGAAAAAAAAATGTCGCGAAAAAACCTTTTTTCGCGGAAAAAAAAATGGTATGCACTTTTTCTGCAGACAGTTGGTGTCCGTTTTATGGCGACTGAAAACAATAGCCTACTCAGTCAGGTTTTCGCGAAAAAGGTTTACGGACGTCAGGTTTACGGACGTAATTTATGAAAATAAAGTTGTTGTCCGTCCGTGGCTGCCGCAGTCCTGCCCGGCCGGCTCCCCGTCTACCGGCAGCCCGGCGAGGCCGCCGGCCCACTGATACTGACGCCCACCGCAGGTACTGTGACTGACTTGGTCGGTTCAACCCGGGAAGTCAGTTTCCAGGCAAAACCGGCTATACACACACACACACACACACACACACACACACTGACACGGCGTACGTATTCACCGAACAACTCGGTTACGCTAACGGGCCAGGGGAGCGCGCGCCGGCATTAGTGTGTGTCACTGAGCGGCCACGGTCACTCAGTCAGTGTGCGTGTACGGCTGACCATGACTGATCCTACGACTGATGAGCGCACGCGCGCGCGCGCGCTTGTGTGTGTGTGTGTGTGTGTGTGTGTGTGTGTGTGTGTGTGTGTGTGTGTGTGTGTGTGTGTGTGTGTGTGCCGGTGTGTGTTTGCCAGTGTTTGCGTGCGTGTGCGTGTGCGTGAGCCTGAGAGAGAGAGAGAGAGACTACAACTGACTGCCGGGATGATAGCCGAGTCAAGTGGATAAGTAAATGACATGAAATAAATATAAACTGACAAAGTGACGCACACCATGCATGCAGAATCTCCCGGCTTTATTTTATTCCTCATTTCAGGAGACATTTCTTTTTCTTCCAAGTTTAAACATCTCATCATACGAATGGAATGCAACTCAGTGCAATGCATACATCACAGACATCCCCCCCCCTACCCCCCCCCCCCCAAAAAAAAAAAAATCACATTTGCATAGGTCATCATATAAATTATCATTACATATATATATGAACCATAAAATCGATTCATTAGTCGTAGACAATTAACTCAGTGATTTAAAAAAAACAAACAAGAACAAAACACTCTTTCCATTAAAAAAAAAGGAGTGAAATGTACACTGAATAAGCGAGAACTGAAAACTATTGTTTTCGTGTTTTTATTTCCGAGTACACGTTTCTTTTGCTTGCACTGAATTCCTTCCTCGGCAGTTGCCAAGCGCGTCCGTAAAAATAATTAAATTTGTATTTAATCTTATCATCATTAAAAATGGAGCAGTTCGTAACCTTGTCAAGTACAGTCTACAACTCTCTCTCTCTCTCTCTCTCTCTCTCTCTCTCTCTCTCTCTCTCTCCAGTCTCAGTCTTTCTTTGAGGGCCAACAAAAGCGAAGGCCTCTATTCAAGTCTTTTCGTGACAGAACATATGGGCACCCAAAACAGTCCTGGGTCGACGCAAAGTGGTATAAATTTGTCAGAGGATCGACTGGGAGACGGGAGCCCGAATGTCAATACGTATTATCCGTCCGTGTAGTTAATCTGAAACCACACACTGACGTGATCAACAGGCGCGGGTCTTGTGGCAATCCGGAATGCTACGAGCCCACCACTGAATTTTATACCCATGGGTTTCTGCAATCTTGTAATTACCCACTTGAAATGCAATGCCACAAGAGTAATTTTGAATGCCGTGCGAATAACTAGTTTCATTGATCGTCTCTGTAAACATGTCTGGACTGAAGCACGGGTGAGTTCGGTTTTGCGTTGTCACAGATTGTCGGCTGAAAATGTGAACGGATTTCTCGAGTCTTATGATTAACCATGTTGAATGCAATTTCGATTTTACACAACTTTTGGATTTTGCATGCCTTACAGACGACTAACCTTACTGATCGTCACTGTGAACGCAAGAGGTATCACTGAATGAATTTGGTTTTGCTTTGTCCCAGTTTGGTGGCTAAAAATATCATTGTTTGGTTTTGTTCAGTCTTGTGAATCTGACCAGAACTAACCCGGGTGTGAGTATGCCCTGAGTCAGCTATACACGAGTATAATTATGCGTTATATACACACAGGGTTACTCGCGAGCCAGTAACACGCTGCAAGTGCCGCAGGCCAAACAATACAAATTCACTAGGTCTCAAAATGCCTGTTATTCTCTGTTACCTTCGGGCATCATAGTCACTTCTAAAAATGCTTCAATCTAGAAACCAAAATTACCATGCACAGACCATTCAAAGGCACGCAGGGGTGAGCGGTGGTCGAATAGGTAGCGTGTCGGAATTAGCCGCTGCGCTACTGAACGGCCGTCACCAATGTCATGGCGATGAAGCGTGGGTTCGAGCCCAGGTCGAGCTTGTGATATGTGATACCGGTTATTCCTGGCTGCCGGGCTGCTCATCGGGGGTTTCTCTCCGGGTCATCCAGGTTTCCTCCCCCAGCAAAATTGTAAAAAAAAAAAAAAAAAAAAAAAAGGATACGCGGCGACGCGCTTCCTCCGGGGGAAGCAGCCCGAATTTACCGAAAGGGATAATAAAGTAATAAGATAATAAAGTACAAAAAAAACCCCAAATAAACCTGACAGGAGTTTATATAAATTTAAATGTCTTCTTTCCGCTCAGTCCTCACTGGAGTAATGCTACATGTATCTTCTTTCTGTTTAGGCCAGACAGCCGCTTCACCCAAATCCACTCACGTCAACGTTGCCTCTCTTGTGCGCAAAAAGTTCCAGTTTCAGTGGCATCTTGCTTCCTCTTGCTACCCCCTGGCACGCACCTTGCCCTACCAAATACGCAAATCACGAAAATCACGCTTTTTTGTGGGAACAACAATTACTACAAACTAGCACACTGGCAAAACAAACACTAAACTTCAAGTGACCCACGTGCAATTTGTGTCCTTACGCCCGCGCATCTCATTACGTCATTACATCTCTAGCTTATGTTAGGACGCTTAGAGTAGAGCCGTAGTCTAACTTGTGACGTCAGCCGACTCTAAGCTGATGTTCTAACACTGTGTCTAGCTTGGCTATATTACAAATATCAACTGAGTCCGTCTAGGGAAATACCACTACGTCATCAAAGAGTCTTTGCCATGTCCAACATCAGGACGTCCAGACTGAACCGGTTTATGTACTCTTGTCGTCGACAGACATCACTCACGCATGCGTCTTGCACGTGAAGCCTCCGATACAGCGAAATAGTAATGAAGGGGCGTTATCTTTGTAGAGCATTCTGTACTTTATCGTCATCTGCAAAAAAAAGGCCTAAGCACCTGTCAAATGCATGACGCTTATACCCTTTTTTCCCAGACGATCGTAGGGTACCTGTTGCACTGATTACATGCATACCCAGCAAGAAGTAAAGCATGAAACAAACTTACTGATGTTAGAACCTGACATGGTGCGTAATTTGCTCGCGGCAAAACAGGCCTCGTTTTCGGTCGTGCGATGGCACAGGCGTGAATAATATCTATAGGCCTATTGTCCAATGTTTAACATTCAGTAACACGTTTGATAAACCAGGCGTTATGCTAATCAGCTCTTTTTAACGGAACTGGCTCCAGACGGCAGCACTGCGGAAGTATTTTCATATTTTCCTACAAGTGTAAGATTCCCTTTTGGTTTTGGCTCTGGCGAAACTTTTCTCTTCGGGATGAAAGCGTCTTTCAACATCCGGAAAGATCTCCCGTATTTGCTGGTGTCTGGTTGGACGCTGTGGCGTCGCTTTGCCTCGTTGTGACTGGATGACGTAACGGCAATCGGAACCGAGCTTCGACGTCTGCTAATGGCGTCTGATGAGGTGTCCTTGAAAAGACTGGAAGAACTTTTAGCGACATCTGAAGGAGAGTTGCTACTGAGATTCACTTCGCTGAGGTCAGCAGATTTGACGTGGACCGTGTTGTGAAACCTTTTCACGTGGCTCATTTGTTTGTCGTGCACTCCACGAAATTGCTTCTCATCCGCCTCCATTTTGCGCATGGCGCCTTTCAGAACGTCCAAGTGACGCTCATTGGCTGAACGGACAAAGGTAGAGCACTCTTGGATCTTTGTGGATCCTGACTTTCTCAGGCCCAACGTATTTCTGGCTCGTTTTTGGTAGTCAAGGCGACGAACAAAATCTCCCACTCCAGCCATGTCAGTTGGCCTTGGATTTTCCTGAAAAGAAATAAATGTTGTCGTGTTTATTAAAAAAAAACATGTCTTTCTGGCAAATCGTGGAAAAGACTGAGACATCGACTGAGACTACAATCCAAGCCATACATTACATGTTTTTAGAACCCATTGTCAGTACACATTTATTCTGCGCTGCCAAATCAGTTTGTATGTTGATAAAAAAAAAAAATTGCAGTTTATACTGAGGTACAAACTCATCTACAGGTACTTTACGTATGTGACAGATGTCTCAGGACAAAGTGATAACTTAGCTCAAAGGCCGGGAATACACACAGCAAAATTCAAAATTTTTAGTTTAGCCATAATTATGGTGCTGAATAGGCGATCAGATCATTCATTTTAAAATGATCAAGAATTGGCCTACCTTTCTTTAAAAAACCAAAAACAAAAACCAACAACTAAAAAACCCTCAACGTCGAATAGGTTATTACTACAAAGTCGCACTCAGCTAGAAACGGATTTTGATCAATCGTTTGTACAAACTAAGGATTCAGTACTTATTTTGATATCAGGTATTCATCTGAATTTAACAGATCATTTGAAACAATGACTGTACATACGTGTGTTCACGTTATGTCGGTGAAAACATTCACTGTAATCGAGTCCGGGCTAGGCGCTAAAGAGGTATCTTCTGATATCGCTTCTGGGTAGCAGGGCTTTAAGTTACGAGTGTAACCACTACCTCGTCACGTGATCAGATACCGTAAACCTTCTTCAAACTCAAAGCAAGATCAGTATGCTACCCTGAACTGGTAACTAGTGTCCTCAGAAGGAACGTTTCTGTGACGGGTGAAAACGTTTGAAGCCCTCAGGAAAAGGGACAAACACCAGACTGATTTGCGTCAACTAAACTGCAAACGGGAGCTGGGGAGGGGGGGGGGGGAGGCGGTGGTCTAATAGCTAGCGCACGGCGATGATCCAAAGCGTGAGTTCGAGCCCAGGTGGAGCTTGTGATATCCGATATCGTTTTTTTTTTTCTACCGGACTGCCCACCGGGGGTTTCTGTCCGGGTTACCCGGCTTTCCTCGCCCAGCAAAATGTTAAAATAATTACGATAGGTATTGGATGGCGCTGCACAGCGACGCGCTCCCGCAGCGGGAAGCAGCCTGTAGTTTTGTATCTATATTTCTTTCTGGTCACTTCAAGTTTTTTAAGCGCTTAGAACTGGTATTAACGAAAAGGTTATAGCGCTATATAAGTACTGTCATTATTATTATTTCCCGAAAGAGACAATAAAAGTATTAAAAACTAAAACAAAAACAAAACCGTAAACAATCAGATAACGACATAAAACAAATACGAGTACACATCGTGCATGCATGAAAGAAAAGAAAAATGGATGGCGCTGTACTTCAGCAATGGGGATGCTTCCCACAGCGGGAGTAACCCGAGTTTCCCATGGGATTACACATATATGGACAGCAATACCACTTCAAATTTCCTTGTGTCAGCGATGGCGGTCGGTGGTCTAGTGGTTAAGAGACTTGTCACCAATGCGAGAGGTGGGGGGTTCGAGGCGTTTTCCTTCTAAGGGGGAAGAATTTTTCCTTCTCGTATGTGGCACCGTTCATTCGGGCCGATCGTCGGGGGTTCTCTCCGGGTACTCCGGCTTCCTCCCCCTCTGCTTTGGAAATGTTCAGCCCACCAAATTTGAAAAATAAATGTAATTCTAAATTCCGAAATTTAAATAGCTGAGCTGACCCTTCGCACCACGTGATTGTAATACGTTTACGTCCAGTGTGTGGGAGAATGCGTGTGATTCACGTGAGCGTGCGTGTTGGGTTCAGTTCGCGGCGCTTTGAGCCGATTCGTGAAATTGGGTAAAGCGCCTATACAGTACTCATTATTATTATTATTATTATTATTATGCCCTCAACCTCAAACTACAGCTCACCCAAACTGTCTCCACAATCAGCAGGTTTACAGCATTAGAACCTGCGACATTATCAAAGGGGAATAAATGGAAGTGAAACTACTAGAGTTATCGGCCGCATGAGGTCGGGTGCATTGGGGGCGCTATCAACACCACCACAATTAGTCTTTCAGAGGTCGCCAACCGTTCGACCTGCCCCGCTGTGGAGAAAGCAAGATGTTGCTCAACCATTGCTCTATCTTGGCGACAAGTCAGCTGTGCATTCTTTCAGGTACCAACGCGATGTTCTCGGGTAGATTAAGTCAGGTGAGAAGTCGGCTTAGAAAAGCTTCAACAGCCACCCATCAGCAGACCTAGTGGTAGTGCTACATCGCTGTCGGGGTCAGTCTGTCAAAAGAGCCCGCACCCTCCAAAATCGCAAATAATTTTGCTTTTTTTTTTGTTTTTGTTTGAAAGGCAAACAGGTCACGATCACACTTGCAGGTGGTACGTGTAGATCAGGTATAAATTTGGTGTGTTTTGTGTGTGTGTGTGTGTGTGTGTGTGTGTGGAGGGGGGAGGAGGGGGGGCAAATGGTAATTCCGAACCGTAGTTTGTGTCACTGGTGCGTAAATGTTTTGATCAGTTTATGCAACGATGGAAAACGATGATAGCACAAAACTGAACGCCGACAGAAGAGAGACTGAATTATAACTGCACAAAAACAAAACGGACACACACAGACTCTCTCTCTCTCTCTCTCTCTCTCTGATGACAAGCGGAGGAAAATGGATAGACATTATCGTCTTTTGGGAGTCTCTCCTAGACACTCGGCCGGGTGTGTTCATATCATTACCACAGTTCGGCTGGTCACTGATTCCCTAAATAACTATAGGCCTGCCGCGCCCCCCCCCCCCCTCGCCCGCACCACCACCACCACCATTACTGACCATCCCGAATTTGCATATGATATACATACAACTGACACCACAAAAGTGCTGACGAAATTGATGTCATTGGTATGTGTCACATGCAAATGACATACAAGACACAAGCTGGAACCAACTTGTGTGTGTGTGTGTGTGTGTGTGTGTGTGTGTGTGTGTGTGTGTGTGTGTGTGTGTGTGTGTGTGTATGTGAGAGAGAGAGAGAGAGAGTTCCCATTGCTTTGCTAGTGAATTTACTAAAAACTACAAAATACACAAAACAAAACTTAATTTGACAGGGGATTTGGCGGAGTGGTTAAAGCGTCCGGTACGTAGGGATCCTCAAGCGCACTTTGGGATACCTAGTGGGCAGGAACTTGGTTGGATTTTCCTGTGCAAAATCGAGTCAGTCACGCGCAGACGTGTTTACGGTGCCTGTCTTCGTGTACACACGGACAACATCAAGTGTGCAGGTTAAACATCCCATTCCACACACACACACACACACACACACACACACACACACACACACACACACACACACACACACACACACACACACACACACAGAGGATTGCTCTGTACTGTGGCGACGCGCTGCCATGGGGAAGCAGCCCCAATTCACTACCACGGTAATTTGACTATAAGTTGTGTATAACTGAGATGTAGGAAGTATAAACACAACTGTTGCGTGATGACTGCTTGTGTTTCTGTCATTCTCCCGTTTGGATGTATGTTTGTTTGCCAAAGCACGTCTGCCCAAAGAGACCTTGGGTCTAGCGTGATGGACGAGGCGCCGGCAGCAACAGTCGCCCAAAATGAGAAACCACGCTCCGTGGCAGGCCAGCGTGGTTTAGTTTCCCGCTAGATTTTTGGCCAGGGCCCACTGTACTGCCCGAGGAGACGCGACGGTGTATAGTCAAACTGGACGCCAGTCACGTGCTTCCGGTTCTACGCTGATTCAAAAGTTTCGACGGCGATCGTCCCACGTGAACAGCGTAGGAACTAAACCGAAAAATCCAGCAAAACCCAGGTCGGCTGGAAACACTCGGTTGAGTTACTCAAAACGTTTGAACTGAAATGGAAACACTTGGTGCTATTGTTACTTGTTGAACACATTGTCCTGTCAGACAAAGTGTGTGTGCATGTTTGAAGTTTTTTTGTTTTTTTTTTTGTTAGGAGTAATTCGCTATGATACAATCGTCTACGCGAACCTTCATAACCGCGTCAGCTGCTCAGCGAGTGAGTCTAGGGCAGAAATCGAGAGAGGAAAAAAAATCATGCGGCCGGTCAGGGAGATGGTGGGAAATTATCGGATATTAAATATTGCTGATGGATGCCCTTAGGTCAGCTGAGTCGGTCTGCTGGGGTCGAGGGTTCTTATCTCACCGATGCTGTATCAGTCTGCCGAGGTGGAAATGCGAGGCAATAAAAAAAATGCGGGCGACGTGCACGAGCCGGTGGTGCGCGCTCAATTGGGCTCAGCGGTTTGATAATGGTATTTCTTATAGTCTCGTTACCATAGCAAGGAAATACGGGCTGCTCCCCCCGGGGAGAAGTGCGTTGTCATAGTACAGAACCAATCAGTTTTGTTTTTCTTTCCTTTTTTTCCATACGCATGGTGTGTACTTGTTTTCCATTGCTCGGTACCTCCTGTCAGTATGGAAAGGGATCTTTTACGTGCACGGTTGGTATCAGTTTCAGCAGGTTTCGGTACCTCCTGTCAGTATGGAAAGGGATCTTTTACGTGCACGGTTGGTATCAGTTTCAGCAGGTTTTAGTTAATCTGGTAAGATATACTAGATGAACTGCAAGTACTGTCTGTTTCACTTTATTACACTCGTCTTGTGTTCTATGCGCATGGTAAATAAAAATTGTAAACTGGAACTTGGTATTTATGCGTGCGTCTGAAAAGGAAGGTAAGACGACAGGCATTGTAAACGAGTCTGCACGTGCATTTGACTCGATTTAATACGGGAAAATCCTCAGCCAACTTCCTACCCACCAGAGGACGGATTCAAACCCCAAGTACCTCAGGCTCCCCAAGGCTTTCTCCGGCTCTCAAGTCTCAAACAATGAAACAAACGCAGATGTGTGGCGCTGTACCCCGACATTGCGCTTCTGCATGGGAAGCAACTGGAATTTTCCCGAAAGGGACACTACTCTTCAGTGCAAGAAAAAAAAATCACATCCTGGAACGGTTGTTAAATACAAATCTTCCTGGCATGGCTGTGTGTTTTCTTGTTTTTTTGTTTTTCTTTTTACCCCCTGAATATGATATCAGAGTGAAAGCGGACTGGGCGCAACGTTCCCCCTGAGGTTATTTCAGAATTGCGCAAGCGAGTCGCCAATGCACGTTGATCAAATCATTTCTCTCAGCTGCATTGCATGCAACGATT